>CM062296.1:609592913-610192913 GCA_031216915.1 Pictodentalium vernedei
TGACAACCTCCCAGAAAAAACATCTAGATGGGGAAATCTGATAAAATAAAAAGTGTTGTAGGGTGGCACAAAAGAAGACGACATGATTGACATGTTGCCTGATTCCCATATGACCCCTCTTTATGGGGCAACCAAGGCCCTAAAAGTGACATCCTCCCAGAAAACCTTTTAGATGGGCAATTCTGATCAAATTAAAGGTGCTGCAGGGTGGCACAGATGAAGACGAGTTGATTGACATTTGCCCGTCCCCATATGACACCTCTTTATGGGACAACCAAGGCCCTAAATGGGACAACGTCACAGAAAACCTTTTAGATGGGCAATTCTGATCAAATAAATGGTGCTGCAGGGGGGGCGCAAACGAAGACGAGTTGATTGACATGTTGCCCATTCCCCATATGACCCCTCTTTATGGGGTATCCAAGGCCCTAAAAGTGACAACCTCCCACAAAAACTTCTAGATGGGCAAATCTGATCAAATCAAATGTGCTGTAGGGTGGCACAAATGAAGACGAGTTGATTGACATGTTCCCCGTCCCCATATGTCCCCCTCTTTATGGGGCAACCAAGGCCTAAAAGTGACATCCGCCCAGAAAACCTTCTAGATGGGCAATTCTGATCAAATAAAAGGTGCAGCAGGGTGGCACACATGAAGATGAGTTGACTGACATGTTGCCCGTCCTCATGTGACCCCTCTTTATGGGGACAACAAGGCCTTAAATGTGACAACCTCTCAGAAAACCTTCTAGATGGGAAAATCCGATCAAATAAAAGGTGCTGCAGAATGGAGATGAGTTGATTGACAAGTTACCCGTCCCCATATGAGCCCACTTTATAGGGTAACATTCTTCTAGAAAACCTTCTAGATGGGCAATTCTGATCAAACAAAAGGTGCTGCAGGGTGGCGCAAATGAAGACGAGTTGATTGACATGCTGCCGGTCCCCACATGACCCCCTCCTTATGGGGTATCCAAGGCCCTAAAAGCGACAATCTCCCAGAAAACCTTCTAGATGGGCAAATTTGATCAAATACAAGGTGCTGTAGAGTGGCACAAGTGAAGACGAGTTCATTGACATGTTGCCCGTCCCCATACGGACCCTATTTATGGGGCAACCAAGGCCCTAAAAGTGACAACCTCCCAGAAAACCTTCCAGATGGGCAAATATGATCAAATAATTGGTGCTGCAGGGTGGCATAAATAAAGACGAGTTGATTGACATGTTGTCCATCACCATATGACCCCATTTTAAGGGGCAACCAAGGCTTTAAAAGTGACAACCTCCCAAAAAACCTTCTAGATGGGCAAAATATGATCAAATAAAAGGCGCAGTAGGGTGGGACAAATGAAGACGAGTTGATTGACATGTTGCCCGCCTCCATATGATACCTCTTTATCGGGCAACCAAGGCCCTAAATCTGACAACCACCCAGAAAACCTTCTAGACGGGCACACCTGATCAAATAATAGGTGGTGTAGGGTGCAAAAATGAAGACGAGTTGACTGACATGTTGCCCGTCCCCACATGACCCCTCTTTATGCTACAACCAAGGCCCTAAAAGTGGGAACTTCCCAGAAAACATTCTATATGGGCAAATCTGTTCAAATAAAAGGTGCTGTATGGTGTCACAAATGAAGACGAGTTGATTGACAAGCTGCCCACCATTAAGACCCCCTTTTATGGGGCAACCAAGGCCCAAAATGTGAAAACCTCCCAGAAAACCTTCTAGATGGGCAAATCCGATCAAACAAAAGGTGCTGTATGGTGTCACAAATGAAGATGAGTTGATTGACAAGCTGCCCATCCCATTAAGACCCCTTTTTGGGGGCAACCAAGGCCCAAAATGTGAAAACCTCCCAGAAAACCTTCTAGATAGGCAAATCTGATCAAATAAAAGGTGCTGTATTGTGGCACAAATGGAGACGAGTTGATTGACATGTTCCCCGCCTCCATATGATACCTCTTTAGGGGCAACAAAGGCCCTAAAAGTGACAACCTCCCAGAAAACCTTCTAGATGGGCAAATGTGATCAAATAAAAGGTGCTGTAGGGTGACAGAAATGAAGACGAGGTGACTGACATGTTGCCAGTCCCCATATGGCTCATGTCTATGGGGCAACCAACGCCCTATAAGTGACATCCTCCCAGAAAACCTTCTAGATGGGCAAATCTGATCAAATAAAAGATTCTGCAGGGTGGCACAAATGAAGAAGAGTTGATTGACATGTTGTCCGTCCCCACACGGACCCTCTTTATGGGGCAACCAAGGCCCTAAAAGTGACAACCACCCAGAAAACCCTCTAGATGGTCAAATATGATCGAATAAATGGTGCTGTAGGGTCGCACAAATGAAGACAAGTTGATTGACCTGTTGCCTGTAACTATATGACCCCATTTTAAGGGGCATCCAAGGCCCTAAAAGTGACAAAAAAACCTTCTAATTGGGAAAATCTGATCAAATAAAAGGTGCTGTAGTGTGGGACAAATGAAGACGAGTTGATTGACATGTTGCCCTCCCCCATATGATACCTCTTTATGGGGCAACACAAGGCCAAAAAGTGACAACTTCCCAGAAAACCTATTAGATGGGCAAATCTGATCAAATAAAATGTGCTGTAGGGTGGGGACAAATGAAGACGAGTTGATTAGCATGTTGCCCACCCCCATATGATACATCTTTATGGGGCAACCAAGGCCATAAAAAGTGGCACCCGCCCAGAAAACCTCCTAGATGGGGCAAATCTGATCACACAAAAGTTACTGTAGGGTGGCACAAATGAAGACGAGTTGATTGACCATGTTGCCCATCCCATAAGACCCCTTTTATTGGGCATCCAAAGCCCAAAAGTGACAAACTCCCACAAAACCTTCTAGATGGGCAAATCTGATCAAACAAAAGGTGCTGTATGGTGGCACATATGGAGACGAGTTGATTGACATGTTGCCCGTCCCATATGGCCCCTCTTGATGGGGCATCCAAGGCCCTAAATGTCACGACTTCCCAGAAAACCTTCTAGATTGGTAAATCCGATCATTTAAAATGCGCTGTAGGGTGGGACAAATGAAGACGAGTTGATTGGCATGTTGCCCCGTCCCCATATGACCCCTTTTTATGGGGCAACCGACGCCCTAAAAGTGACAACCTCCCAGAAAACCCTGTAGTGGGCAAATCTGATCCAATAAAAGGTGCTGCAGGGTAGCACAAATGAAGAAGAGTTGATTGAAGTGTTGCCCGTCCCCATATGACCCCTCTTTATGGAACAACCAAGGCCCTAAAAGTGACAACCTCCCAGAAAACCTTCTAGATGGGCAAATCTGATCAAATAAAACATTCTGTATGTTGGCACAAATGAAGACGAGTTGATTGACATGTTGCCCGTCCCCATATGGCCCCTCTTTATGGGGAAACCAATGCCCTAAATGTGACAACCTCCCAGAAAACCTTCTAGATGGGCAAATCTGATCAAATAAAAGACGCTGCAAGGTAGGACAAATAAAGACGTGTTGATTGACATGCCGCTCTTCCCCATATGACCCTTCTTATGGGGCAACCAAGGCCTTAAAAGTGACAACCTCACAGAAATCCTTCTAGGTGGGCAAATCTTCTCAAATTAAAGGTGCTATAAGATGGCGCAAATGAGGACGAGTTGATTGACATGTTGTCCGTCCCCATATGACGCCTTTTTATGGAGCAACCAAGGCCCTAAAAGTGACAACATCCTAGAAAACCTTTTAGATTGTCAAATCTGATCAAATAAAAGGTGCTCTATGGTGGCACAAATGAAGAAGAGTTCATTGACATGTTGCCCGTCGCCATATTACCCATCTTTATGGGTCACCAAGGGCCTAAAAGTGACAACCTCCCAGAAAACCTTCTAGATGGTCAAATCTGATCAAATAAAAGGTGATGTTGGGTGGCCCGAATGAAAACTAGTTGACTGACATGTTGCCCCTCCCAATAATATTATGGCTCCTCTGTATGGGGCAAACAAGGCCCTAAAACTGACAACCTCCCAGAAAGCGTTCTAGATGGGCAGATCTGATAAAATAAAAGGTGGTGAAGGGTGGCACAAATGAAGTCGAGGTGATTTACATGTTGCCCGTCCCCATATGACTCCTCTTTATGGGGTGTCAAAGGCCCTAAAAGTGACAGCCTTCCAGAAACCAATCGAGATGGGAAAATCTGATCAAATAAAAGGTGCTGAAGGGAGACAGAAATGAAGATGAGATGACATTCTGCTGGTCCCCATATGGCCCCTCTTTATATGGCAACCAACGCCCTAAAAGTAACAACTTCCCCGAAAACCTTCTAGATGGGCAAATCTGATCAAATAAAAGGTGCTGTAGGGTGGCACAGATGAAGACGAGATGATTGGCCTGTTGCCAGTCCCCATATGACCTTGCCCCCTCTTTATGGGGCAAACAAGGCCAAAAAGTGACAACCTCCCAAAAAAAACCTTCTAGATGGGCAAATCTGATCAAATAAAAGTACTGTTTCTTGGCACAAATGAAGATGTGTTGATTGACATGTTGCCCCTCCCCATATGACCCCTTTTTATGGTGCAACCAAGACACTAAAAGTGACAACATCCCACAAAACCTTCGAGATGGGCAAATCTGATCAAATAAAGGGTGGTGTAGTGTGACACCAATGAAGACGAGTTGATTGACATGTTGCACATCCCCGTATCCTGAATGCAACAACCTTCAAGAAAACCTTCTAGATGGGCAAATCTGATCAAACAAAAGGTGTTGTGGTGCGGCACAAATAAAGACGAGTTGATTGACAAGTTGTCCGTCCCCATATGGCCCCTCTTTATGGGGCAACCAAGGCCCTGAAAGTGACAACCTCCCAGAAAACCTTCTAGATGGGCAAATCTGATCAAATAAAAGGTGCTTAGGGTGGCACAAATGAAGACGGGTTGATTGAAATGTTGCACATCCCCATATGGCCCCTCTTTATGGGGCAATCAAGACCCTGAAAGTGACAACCTCCCAGAAAACCTTCAAGATGGGCAAGTCTGATCAAACAAAATGTGCTGTAGGGTGGCACAAATGAAGACGAGTTGATTGACATGTTGTCCATCCCCATATGGCCCCTCCGAGGTCATAAAACTGACATCCTCTCTGGGAGGTTGCCCCATAAAGAGGGGTCATATGGGGACGGGCCACATGTCAATCAACTCGTCTTTATTTGTGCCACCCTGCCTCACCTTCTATTTGATCAGATTTGCTCATCTAGAAGGTTTTCTGGGAGGATGTTTCTTTTCGGGCCTTGGTTCCCCCATAAAGAGGGTCATATGGGTACGGGCCGCATGTCAATCATCTCGACTTCATTTGTGCCACCCTACAGCACCTTTTATTTGATCAGACTTGCCCATCTAGACGGTTTTTTTGGGAGGTTGTCACTTTTAGGACCTTGGTTGCCCCATAAAGAGGGGTCATATGGGTATGGGCAACATGTCAGTCAACTCGTCTTCATTTTTGCCACTCTGCAGCACCTTTTGTTTGATCAGATTTGCCCATCTAGAAGGTTTCTGGGAGGTTGTCACTTTTAGGGTATTGGTTGCCACATAAATTGGGGTCATATGTAGACGGGCAACATGTCAATCAACTCGTCTTCATCTGTGCAAACCTACAACACCTGTTATTTGATCAGATTTGCGCATCTAGAAGGTATTCTGGGAGGTTTTCACTTTTAGAGCCTTGGATGCCCCATAAAGAGGGGCCATATGGGGACGGGCAACATATGAGTCAACTCGTCTTAATTTGTTCCACCCTACAACACCTTTTATTCGATCAGATTTGCCCATCTAGAAGGTTTTCTGGGAGGTTGTCACTTTTAGGGCCTTGGTTGCCCCATAAAGAGGGGTCATATGTAGACGGGAAACATGTCAACCGACTCGTCTTCATTTGTGCCACCCTAAAGCACCTTTGTTTTGATCAGATGTGCCCGCCAAGAAGGGCGGGAGGATGTCACTTTTAGGGACTTGGCTGTCCCATAAAGAGTGGTCATATGTGGACGGACAACATATCAATCAACTCGTCTTCATTTGTGCCACCCTGCAGCAACGTTTAGTTGATCGAATTTGCCTATCCAGAAGGTTTTCTGGGAGGATGCCACATTTAGGACCTTGGTCGCCCCATAAAGAGGGGTCATATGGGGTCAGACAACATGTCAATCAACTCGTCTTCATTTGTTCCACCCTACAGTACCTTTTATTTCATCAGATTTGCCCATCTAGGAGGTTTTCTGGGAGGTTATCACTTTTAGGGCCTTGGTTACCCCATAAAGAAGGGTCATATGGAGACGAGCAACATGTCAATCAACTTGTCTTCAATTGTGCCACCCTACAGTACCTTTTATTTGATCTGATTTGCCCATCTAGAAGGTTTTTCTGCGAGGATGTCACTTTTAAGGCCTTGGCCGCCCCATAAAGAGGGGTCATATGGGGACGGGCAACCTGTCAATCATCTCGTCTTCATTTGTGCCACCCCACCACACCTTTTATTTGATCAGATTTGCCCATCTAGAAGGTTTTCTGGGAGGTTGTCACTTTTAGGGCCTTAGTTGCCCCATAAACAGGCGTCATATTGGGACGGGCAACATGTCATTCATCTCGTCTTCATTTGTGCCACCCTACATCTCCTGTTATTTGATCAGATTTTCCCATCTACAAGGTTTTATGGGAGGTTGTCACTTTAGGGCCTTGGTTGCCCCATAAAGGGGGCCATATGGGCACGGACAACATGTCAGTCAAACTCGCCTTTATTTGTGCCAGCCTACACCTCCTTTAATTTGATCAGATTTGCCCATCTAGAAGGTTTACTGGGAGGTTGTCAGATTTAGGGCCTTGGATACCACATAAAGTGGGGTCATATGAGGACGGGCAACATGTCAATCGACCTTGTCTTCATTTGTGCCACCCCACAGGTCTCGCGGAACTAAATATTTAGTTTAGAGTGATCTGCCTTGAAATGTTTCACTCGGACATGGCATCATAGTCTAAAATAAGACTCCTAGAAAAAATCTTATTGCTTGAGAAAACTGTTAAAGCATTTTATAAGGTTCTTACAACAATACTGAATATTTCACAAGAAAAAAGAGATTTTCTAAGTATTTTCTGGGTCTTTAAAATTCAGTTAACTATTTGTGTATTTTTGTTGGGAATTCCCAGAAAAAACTGAGTTCAAGGACGGTACTTCACTTCCAGGTACATTTTCTCTCTTGTTTGTTGCATGACCCCATGTTTTGTGGCCAGAGAAAGTTGTATGGAGGTCTGTACTTTATGTAGGTATTTAAAGATTTAATTTAAAGTGATGCGATCATATTTTTTTTCCATAATGGTCGCCTATGGGAAAAATATTTAGTTCTGTGAGACCTATAGCACCTTTTATTTCATCACTTTGCCCATCTAGAAGATTTTCTGGGAGGTTGTCACTTTTAGGGCCTTGGTTGCCACATAAAGAGGGGCACTATGGGGACGGGCAACATGTCAATCAACTCGTCTTCATTTGTGCTTCCCTAAAGAACCTTTTTATATGTTCAGGTTTGCCCATGTAGAACGTTTTCTAGGAGGTTGTCAATTTTAGGGCCTTGGTCGCCCCATAAAGAGGGGCCCTATGGAGACAGGCAACATGTCAGTCAACTAATCTTCATTTGTGCCACCCTAAACCACCTTTTATTTGTTCAGATTTGCCTATCTAGAATGTTCCTAGGAGGTTGTCACTTTTGGGACCTTGGTTTCCCTATGAAGAGGGGTCATATGGGGACGGACAACATGTCAATTATCTCGTCTTCATTTGTGCCACACTATGGCGGGTGTTATTTGATCAGATTTGCCCATCTAGAAGCTTTTCTGGAAGGTAGTCACTTTTAGGGCCTTGGTTGCCCCATAAACAGGGGGCCTATGGAACGGGCAACATGTCAATCAACTCGTCTTCATTTGTGCCCACCCTACAGCCCCTTTTATTTGATGAGATTTGCCCATCTAGAAGGTTTTCTCGGAGGTTATCACTTTTAGGGCCTTGGTTGACCCATAAAGAGGAATCGTATGTGGAAGGGCAATGCGTCAACCAACTCGCCTTCGTTTGTGCCACCCTCCAGCATCTTTTATTTGATCAGATTTGCCCATCTAGAAGTTTTTTTCTGGGAGGTTGTCACTTTTAGGGGCCTTGGTTTCCCCATAAACAGGGATCATATGGGGACTCAACTCGTCTTCATTTGTGCCACCCTACAGCCCCTTTTATTTGATCAGATTTGCCCATCTAGAAGGTTTTCTGGGAGGTTATCACTTTTAGGGCCTTGGATGACCCATAAAGAGGAATCGTATGTGGAAGGGCAATACGTCAACCAACTCGGCTTCGTTTTGTGCCACCCTCCAGCATCTTTTATTTGATCAGATTTGCCCATCTAGAAGTTTTTTCTGGGAGGTTGTCACTTTTAGGGCCTTGGCTGCCCCATAAAGAGGGGTCATATGGGGACGGGCAACATGTCAATCAATTCTGCTTTATTTATTCCACCATGCAGCACCTTTTATTCGATCAGATTTACCCATCTAGAAGGTTTTCTGGGAGATTGTCACATTTAGGGCCTTGGTGGCCAAATAAAGAGGCGTCATATGAGGATGGACAACATGTCAATCATCTCATCTTCATTTGTGCCACCCTATAGCTCCTGTTATTTGATCAGATTTGCCCACCTAGAAGGTTTTCGAGAGGTTGTCGCTTTTAGGGCCTAGGTTGCCCCATAAAGGGGGTTCATATGAGGACGAACAACATCTCAATCATCTCATCTTCATTTGTGCCCCCTACAGCTCCTGTTATCTGATCAGATTTGCCCATCTAGAAGGTTTTCTGGAGGTTGTCGCTTTTAGGGCATTGGTTGCCCCATAAATAGTGGTCATATGGGGACGGGCAACATGTCAATCAACTCGTCTTCATTTGTGACACCCTACAGCCCCTTTTATTTGATCACATTTGCCCATCTAGAAGGTTTTCTGGGAGGTTATCACTTTTAGGGCATTGGTTGCCCCATAAAGAGGAGTCATATGGGGACGGGCAACATGGCAATGAACTCGATTTCATTTGTGCCACCCTACAGCACCTTTTATTTGATCAGATTTGCACATCTAGAAGGTTTTCTGGGAGGTTGTCACTTTTAGGGCTTTGATCGCCCCATGAAGAGGGGGTCATATGGGGACGGGCCACATGTCAATCAACTCGACTATATTTGTGACACCCTGTCTCACCTTCTATTTCATCAGATTTGCCTATCTAGAAGGTTTTCTGAAAGGATGTCACTTTTTAGGGCCTTGGGTCCCCCACAGAGAGGGTCATATGGGTACAGACAGCATGTAAATCATCTTGTCTTCATTTTTGCCACCCTACAGCACCTTTTATTTGATCAGATTTGCCCATCTAGACGGTTTTCTGGGAGATTGTCACATTTAGGGCCTTGGTTGCCGATAAAGAGGGGTCACATGGGTATGGGCAACATGTCAGTCCACTCGTCTTCATTTGCACAACCCTGCAGAACCTTTTATTTGATCAGATTTGCCCATCTAGAAGTTTTTTCAGGGAAGTTGTCAGTTTAGGGACTGGGTTGCCCCATAATGTGGGTTCCTATGGGGACGGGAAACATGTCAATCAACTCGTCTTCATTTGTGCCACCCTACAGCACCTTTTATTTGATCAGATTTGCCCATCTAGAAGGTTTTCTGGAGGTTGTCACTTTTAGGGCCTTCGATACCACATATGAGGACGGGCAACATGTAAATCAACTTGTCTTCATTTGTGCCACCCTACAGCACCTTTTATTTGATCAGATTTGCCCATCTAGAAGCTTTTCTGGGAGGTTTCACATTTAGGGCCTTGGTTTCCCAATAAAGAGGGACCCTACGGGGATGGGCAACATGTCAGTCAACGAATCTTCATTTGTGCCACCCTAAACCACCTTTTATTTGTTCAGATGTGCCCATCTAGAATGTTCCTAGGAGGTTGTCACTTTTGGGGCCCTTGGTTTCCCTATGAAGAGGGGTCATATGGGGACGGACAACATGTCAATTATCTCGTCTTCATTTGTGCCACCCTATGACGGGTGTTATTTGATCAGATTTGCCCATCTAGAAGGTTTTCTGGGAGGCAGTCGCTTTTAGGGCCTTGGTTGCCCCATAAAGAGGGGTCATACGGGGACGAGCAACATGTCAATCAACTCGTCTTCATTTGTGCCACCCTACAGCCCCTTTTATTTGATCAGATTTGCCCATCTAGAAGTTTTTTCTGGGAGGTTGTCACTTTTAGGGCCTTGGTTTGCCCCATAAGGAGGGGTCATATGGGGACGGGCAACATGTCAACATGCCTTTTATTCGATCAGATTTACCCATCTAGAAGGTTTTCTGGGAGATTGTCACTTTTAGGGCCTTGGTGGCCAAATAAAGAGGCGTCATATGAGGACGGACAACATGTCAATCATCTCATCTTCATTTGTGCCACCCTATAGCTCCTGTTATTTGATCAGATTTGCCCACCTAGAAGGTTTTCGAGAGGTTGTCGCTTTTAGGGCCTAGGTTTGCCCCATAAAGGGGGGTTCATATGAGGACGAACAACATCTCAATCATCTCATCTTCATTTGTGCCCCCTACAGCTCCTGTTATTTGATCAGATTTGCCCATCTAGAAGGTTTTCTGGAGGTTGTCGCTTTTAGGGCATTGGTTGCCCCATAAATAGTGGTCATATGGGGACGGGCAACATGTCAATCAACTCGTCTTCATTTGTGACACCCTACAGCCCCTTTTATTTGATCACATTTGCCCATCTAGAAGGTTTTCTGGGAGGTTATCACTTTTAGGGCATTGGTTGCCCCATAAAGAGGAGTCATATGGGGACGGGCAACATGGCAATGAACTCGATTTCATTTGTGCCACCCTACAGCACCTTTTATTTGATCAGATTTGCACATCTAGAAGGTTTTCTGGGAGGTTGTCACTTTTAGGGCTTTGATCGCCCCATGAAGAGGGGATCATATGGGGACGGGCCACATATCAATCAACTCGACTATATTTGTGAGACCCTGTCTCACCTTCTATTTCATCAGATTTGCCTATCTAGAAGGTTTTCTGGAAGGATGTCACTTTTTAGGGCCTTGGGTCCCCCACAGAGAGGGTCATATGGGTACAGACAGCATGTAAATCATCTTGTCTTCATTTTTGCCACCCTAAAGCACCTTTTATTTGATCAGATTTGCCCATCTAGACGGTTTTCTGGGAGGTTGTCACATTTAGGGCCTTGGTTGCCGATAAAGAGGGGTCAACATGGGTAAGGGCAACATGTCAGTCCACTCGTCTTCATTTGCACAACCCTGCAGAACCTTTTATTTGATCAGATTTGCCCATCTAGAAGTTTTTTCAGGGAGGTTGTCAGTTTTAGGGACTGGGTTGCCCCATAATGTGGGTTCCTATGGGGACGGGAAACATGTCAATCAACTCGTCTTCATTTGTGCCACCCTACAGCACCTTTTATTTGATCAGATTTGCCCATCTAGAAGGTTTTCTGGGAGGTTGCCACTTTTAGGGCCTTCGATACCACATATGAGGACGGGCAACATGTAAATCAACTTGTCTTCATTTGTGCCACCCTACAGCACCTTTTATTTGATCAGATTTGCCCATCTAGAAGCTTTTCTGGGAGGTTTCACATTTAGGGCCTTGGTTGCCCAATAAAGAGGGGCCCTACGGGGATGGGCAACATGTCAGTCAACGAATCTTCATTTGTGCCACCCTAAACCACCTTTTATTTGTTCAGATGTGCCCATCTAGAATGTTCCTAGGAGGTTGTCACTTTTGGGGCCTTGGTTTCCCTATAAAGAGGGGTCATATGGGGACGGACAACATGTCAATTATCTCGTCTTCATTTGTGCCACCCTATGACGGGTGTTATTTGATCAGATTTGCCCATCTAGAAGGTTTTCTGGGAGGTAGTCGCTTTTAGGGCCTTGGTTGCCCCATAAAGAGGGGTCATACGGGGACGAGCAACATGTCAATCAACTCGTATTCATTTGTGCCACCCTACAGCCCCTTTTATTTGATCAGATTTGCCAATGTAGAAGGTTTTCTGGGAGGTTATCAGTTTTAGGGCCTTGGTTGACCCATAAAGAGGAATCGTATGTGGAAGGGCAATACGTCAACCTACTCGCCTTCGTTTGTGCCACCCTCCAACATCTTTTATTCGATCAGATTTTCCCATCAAGTAGTTTTTTTCTGGGAGGTTGTCACTTTTAGGGCCTTGGTGTCCCCATAAAGAGGGGTCATATGGGGACGAGCAACATGTCAATCAATTCTGCGTTATTCATTCCACCCTGCAGCACCTTTTATTTGATCAGATTTACCAATCTAGAGGGTTTCCTGGGAGACTGTCACTTTGAGGGCCTTGGTGGCCAAATAAAGAGGGGTCATATGAGGACGGACAACATGTCAATCATCTCATCTTCATTTGTGCCACCCCCCCCCCCCCACCCCCCTACAGCTCCTGTTATTTGATCAGATTTGCCCATCTAGAAGGTTTTCTGGAGGCTGTAGTAAATAGTGGTGTTATGGGGACGGACAACATGTCAATCAACTCTTCTTCATTTGTGCCACCCTACAGCACCTTTTATTTGATCAGATTGCCCATCTAGAAGGTTTTCTAGTAGGTTGTCACTTTTAGGGCCTTGGATACCCCATAAAGAGGGGTTATATGTGGACGGGCAACATGTCAATCAATTCGGTTTTATTTATGCCAACCTGCAGCACCTTTTATTTGAACATATTTGCCAATCTGGAAGGTTTTCTGTGAGGTTGTCACTTTTATGGCGTTGGTTGCCCCATAAAGAGGTGCCATATGGGGACAAGGAACATGTGAGTCAACTCGTCTTAATTTGTTCCAACCTACAGCACCTTTTATTCGATCTGATTTGCTCATCTAGAAGGTTTTCAGGGAGGTTGTCAGTTTCAGGTCCTCGATTGCCCCATAAAGAGGGGTCCAATGCGGTCGGGAAGCATGTCAACCGACTCTTGTATATTTGTGTCACCCTACAGCACCTTTTATTTGATCAAGCAACATGTGAGTCAACTCGTCTTAATTTGTTCCAACCTACAGCACCTTTTATTCGATCAGATTTGCCCGTCTAGAAGGTTTTCTAGGAGGTTGTCACTTTTAGGGCCTTGGTTGCCCATAAAGAGGGGTCATATGTGGACGGAAAACATGTCAACCGACTCGTCGTCATCTGTGCCACCCTACAGCACTTTTTATTTGATCAGATTTGCCCATCAAGAAGGCTTTCTGGGAGGATGTCACTTTTAGCGACTTCGCTGTCACATAAAGAGGGGTCATATGGGGACGGACAACATGTCAATCAACTCCTCTTCATTTGTGCCACCCTGCAACAACGTTTAGTTGATCGAATTTGCTCATCTAGAAGGTTTTCTGGGAGGCTGTTACATTTAGGGCCTTGGTTGCCCCATACAGAGGGGCCATATGGGGTCGGACAACTTGTCGATCAACTCGTCTTCATTTGTGCCTCCCTACAGTACCGTTTATTTCATCAGATTTGCCCATCTAGGAGGTTTTCTGGGAGGTTATCGCTTTTAGGGCCTCGGTTGCCCCATAGAGAAGGGTCATATGGAGACGAGCAGCATGTCAGTCAACTCGTCTTCATTTGAGCCACCCTGAAGCACCTTTTCTTTGTTCAGATATGCCCATGTAGAAGGTTTTCTGGGAGGATGGCAATTTTAGGGCCTTGGTCGCCCATAAAGAGGGGCCCTATGGGGACGGGCAACATGTCAGTCAACTAGTCTTCATTTCTGCCACCCTAAACCACCTTTTATTTGTTCAGATTTGCCCATCTAGACGGTCTCCTGGGAGTTTGTCACTTTTAGGGCCTTGGTTGCCCCATAAAGAGGAGTCATATGGGAATGGACAACATGTCAATCATGTCGACTTCATTTGTGCCACCCTACGGCGGGTGTTATTTGATCAGATTTGCCCATCTAGAAGATTTTCTGGAAGGTTGTTGCTTTTAGGGCCTTGTTTGCCCCATAAAGAGGGGTCATATGGGGACAGGCAACATGTGAGTCAACTCGTCTTAATTTGTTCTACCCTACAGCACCTTTTATTTGATCAGATTTGCCCATCTAGAAGGTTTCCTGGGAGGTTGTCAATTTTAGGGCCTTGGTTGCCAAATAAAGATGGGTCATATGAGGACAGACAACATGTTAATCATCTCGTCTTCATTTGTGACACCCTATAGCCCCTTTTATTTGATCAGTTTTGTCAATCTAGAAGGTTTTCTGGGAGGTTATCACGTCTAGGGCCCTGGTTGACTCATAAAGAGGGGTCATATGGGGACGGGCAATATGTCAATCAACTCGCCTTCATTTCTGCCACTCTACAACATCTTTTATTTTATCAGATTTGCCCAACTAGAAAGTTTTTTGGAAGATTGTCACTTTTAGGGCCTTGGTTGCCCCATAAAGAGGGGTTCATATGGGGACGGGCAACATGTCAATCAACTCGGCTTTATTTATGCCACCCTGCAGCACCTTTTATTTGATCAAATTCGTCCATCTAGAAGGTTTTCTGGGAGGTTGTCACTTTTAGGGCCTTGGTTGCCCCATATCGAGGGGCCCTATGCGGACAGGCAACATGTCAATCAACTCGTCTTCATTTGAGCCACCCTGAAGCCCTTTTTCTTTGTTCAGATATGCCCATGTAGAAGGTTTTCTGGGAGGATGTCAATTTTAGGGCCTTGGTCGCCCCATAAAGAGGGGCCTGTTACAACCAGTAGTGTATAAATTTACCAGTAATGTCGAAATCGACCAGTAATGTCGAAAAAATTAACCAGTAATGTCGAAATCAACCAGTAATGTCGAAAAAATCGACCAGTAATGTAAAAATCCGTAATGTCGAAAAATTAACCAGTAGTGTCAAAAAGTGACAACCAAAATGAGGAGCACCAACACTTGCCAACGGGGGAGGGGGTATAGCCACCACCACCCCCCCCCCCCACCCCCGATGACACCCCTGGTCGTGTGCTTTAATGACTGACTATTATAATGTCAGTCACTACCAGATATTTGCTACATGTCTATCATCTAGTTCTACCAATTTGCTACCTGCCATTTTACCTACATCCATCAATCAGTCAGTCTGCGTCACCCGCATGTACCCGCATGTACGTGGGGAGCACTATTAGCTCAATCGAGAAATTGCCTCGCAATTCAATTTGATGAATATCCGGGTTCTATACCTGACGAGGTCAGTCAAGTTGTGTCCTTGGGAATGACACTTTATCCCAGGTGCACGTTGACTTCGTGTGCCAAGCCACATGCCGAAATGACACGTGTATGGTGCGCGTGCTTTAAACTAAGTGTCTTAAACGAAATCAATCAATCAATCAACCAACCAATCAATCTTTGTATGTAGGTCTGCCTGTCTTTCCGTCATTCAGTTGTCTATCCACGTCTAGGGGTTATTTTTCACACGCCACATTGCTATCTGTCTGTCTGGATTTCTGTCCGTCTGCCTGGATGCTGCTAACCTGCCTGCCTACACACTTGCCAGCCTACATGTGTGACTGTATGTCTATCTGTGCAAGCGCTAAATACTAGACTAAATATTTCAGCGTCGTATCAATTCATTATCTATCCAGAGAGAGAGAGAGGGGAAGGAGAGAGAGAGAGAGGGGGGAGAGACAGAGAGAGAGAGAGAGAGTTGGACAAAGACAGAGGGAAAAGGCGATAGGGAGAGAGCGATAGAGAGAGAAAGAAGGGAACAGACAGACAGACAGACAGACAGACAGACAGACAGACAGACAGACAGACAGACAGACAGACAGACAGACAGACAGACAGACAGACAGATAGACAGATAGATAGATAGATAGATAGATAGATAGATAGATAGATAGATAGATAGGGCAAAGGCAGAGTGTGAGAGAGAGAGAGAGAGAGAGAGAGGGGGGGGATGGGGAAAGAGAGCTGGGCAAAGACAGACGGAGAGGGGGATAGAGGGAGAGAATGATGGAGAGAGAGAGAGAGAGAGAAAGAGAGAGAGAGGTGGCAAAGGCAGAGGGACATGGGATAGAAAGAGAGGGGGATAGATGGAGAGAGAGAGAGAGAGAGAGAGAGAGAGAGAGAGAGAGAGAGAGAGAGAGAGAGAGAGAGAGAGAGAGAGAGAGCAAATAGGATGGGATATGTTGTGCATATGAAAGAGGGAAATAATTGTTAAACATAAAATTCCATATTTACTGGGGTAAATGTGTTTAAACTTGCGCGAAAATGGTTAAAAGTCGATAAATATAGTCAAAAGTACAATTTGAGCAATCTAAAAAAATATTGAAATTTTTGCGAAAAATCGTCATTTTGGTCGTCATTTTTTGACACTACTGGTTAATTTTTCGACATTACGGATTTTTACATTACTGGTCGATTTTTTCGACATTACTGGTTGATTTCGACATTACTGGTTAATTTTTTCGACATTAGTGGTCGATTTCGACATTACTGGTAAATTTATACACTACTGGTTGTAACAGGGCCCTATGGGGACGGGCAACATGTCAGTCAACTAGTCTTCATTTGTGCCACCTTAAACCACCTTTTATTTGTTCAGATTTGCCCATCTAGACGGTCTCCTGGGAGTTTGTCACTTTTAGGGCCTTGGTTGCCCCATAAAGAGGAGTCATATGGGAATGGACAACATGTCAATCATGTCGACTTCATTTGTGCCACCCTACGGCGGGTGCTATTTGATCAGATTTGCCCATCTAGAAGATTTTCTGGAAGGTTGTTGCTTTTAGGGCCTTGTTTGCCCCATAAAGAGGGGTCATATGGGGACAGGCAACATGTGAGTCAACTCGTCTTAATTTGTTCTACCCTACAGCACCTTTTATTTGATCAGATTTGCCCATCTAGAAGGTTTTCTGGGAGGCTGTCAATTTTAGGGCCTTGGTTGCCAAATAAAGATGGATGAGGAGAGACAACATGTCAATCATCTCGTCTTCATTTGTGATACCCTACAGCCCCTTTTATTTGATCAGTTTTGTCAATCTAGAATGTTTTCTGGGAGGTTATCACGTCTAGGGCCCTGGTTGACTCATAAAGAGGGGTCATATGGGGACGGGCAATATGTCAATCAACTCGCCTTCATTTCTGCCACTCTACTACTCTCTTTATTTTTTCAGATTTGCCCAACTAGAAAGTTTTTTGGAAGATTGTCACTTTTAGGGCCTTGGTTGCCCCATAAAGAGGGGTTCATATGGGGACGGGCAACATGTCAATCAACTCGGCTTTATTTATGCCACCCTGCAGCACCTTTTATTTGATCAAATTCGTCCATCTAGAAGGTTTTCTGGGCGGTTGTCACCTTTAGGGCCTTGGTTGCTCCATAAAGAGGGGGTCATATGGGGACGGGCCACGTGTCAATCAACTCGTCTTTTTTTGTGCCACCCTGCCTTACCTTCTATTTAATCAGATTTGCCAATCTAGAAGGTTTTCTGGGAGGATGTCACTTTTAGGGCCTTGGTTCCCGCATGGAGAGGGCCATATGGGTACGGGCAGCATGTCAATCATCTCGTCTTCATTTGTGCCACCCTACAGCTCCTGTTATTTGATCAGATTTGCCCATCTACAAGGTTTTCTGTGAGGTTGTCACTTTTAGGGCCTTGGTTGTCCCATAAAGAGGGGCCATATGGGCACGGGCAACATGTCGGTCAACTCGTCTTTATTTGTTCCACCCTACAGCACCTTTAATTTGATCAGATTTGCCCATCTAGAAGGTTTTCTGGGAGGTTGTCACTTTTATGGCCTTGGTTGCCCCATATAGAGGGGTCCTATGGGGACAGGCAACATGTCAATCATCTCGTCTTCATTTGTGCCACTCTACAACACCTTTTATTTGGTCCGATTTGCCAATCTAGAAAGTTCTCTGGAGGGGATCTGTCACTTTTAGGTTCTTAATTGCCCCATAAGGAGGCGTCACATGGGGACGGGCAACATGTCAATCATTTCGTCTTCATTTGTGCCACCCTACAGCTCCTGTTATTTCATCAGATTTGCCCATCTACAAGGTTTTCTGAGAGGTTGTCACCTTTAGGGCCTTGGTTGTCCCATAAACAGGGGACATATGGGCACTGGCAACACGTCAGTCAACTCGTCTTTATTTGCTCCACCCTACAGCACCTTTAAGTTGATCAGATTTGCCCATCTAGAAGGTTTACTGGGAGGTTGTCACTTTTAGGGCCTTGGTTGTCCCATAAAGAGGGGTCATATGGGGACGGACAACATGTCGATCATCTCGTCTTCATTTGTGCCACCCTACGGCGGGTGTTATTTGATTAGATTTGCCCATCTAGAAGGTTTTCTGGAAGGTTGTCACTTTCAGGGCCTTGGTTGCCCCATAAAGAGGGGTTATATGGGGACGGGCAACATGTCAATCAACTCGTCTTCATTTGTGCCACCCTACAGCCCCTTTTATTTGATCAGATTTGCCCATCTAGAAGGTTTTCTGGGAGGTTATCACTTTACGGGCATTGGTTGTCCCATAAGGAGATATCGTATGGGGACGGCAATATGTCAACTAACTCGCCTTCATTTGTGCCACCCTACATCATCTTTTATTTGATCAGATTTGCCCATCTAGAATTTTTTTTCTGGGAGGTTGTCAACTTTTAGGGCCTTGGTTGCCCCATAAAGAGGGGTCATATGGGGACGGGCAACATGTCAATCGACTCGGCTTTATTTATGCCACCCTGCAGCACCTTTTAGTTGATCAGATTTACCCATCTAGAAGGTTCTCTGTGAGGTTGTCACTTTTAGGGCCTTGATTGCCCCATAAAGAGGAGTCATATGGGGATGGGCAACATCGCAGTAAACTCGTGTTCATTATACCACCCTACAGCACCTTTTATTTGATCAGATTTGCCCATCTAGAAGGTTTTCTGGTAGGTTGTCAGTTCTAGGGCCTTGGTTGCCCCGTAAAGAGGGGTCATATGGGGACAGGCAACATGTCAATCACCTTGTCTTTATTCCTGCCACCCTCCCTCACCTTTTGTTTGATCATATTTGCCCATCTAGAAGGTTTTCTGGGACGATGTCACTTTTAGGGCCTTGGTTCACCCAGAAAGAGGGTCATATGGGTACGGGCAACATGTCAATCATCTCGTCTTCATTTGTGCCACCTTACATCACCTTTTATTTCATCAGATTTGCAAATCTAGAAGTTTTCTGGGAGGTTGTCACTTTTAGGGCCTTGGTTCCCCCATAAAGTGGGGGTCCCATGGGTACGGGCAACATTTCAGTCAACTCGTCTTCATTTGTGCCACCCTGAAGCACCTTTTATTTGATCAGATTTGCACATCTAAAAGTGTTTCTGTGAGGTTGTCACTTTTAGGGACTTGGTTGCCCCATAAAGTGGGGCCATATGGGGACGGGCAAGATGTCAATCAACTGGTCTTCATTTGTGCCACCCTAAAGCCTTCTATTTGTTCAGGTTTGCCCATGTAGAACGTTTTCTGGGAGGTTGTCAATTTTAGGGCCTTGGTCGCCCCATAAAAAGGGGCCCAATGGGGGCGAGAAACATGTCAATCAACTAATCTTCATTTGTGCGACCCTAAACCACCTTTTATTTGTTCAGATTTGCCCATCTAATAGGTTTCCAGGGAGATTGTCACTTTTGGGGTCCTTGGTTGCCCCATGAAGAGGGGTCCTATGGGGACGAACAACAGGTCAATCATCTCGTTTTCATTTGTGCCACCCTACGGCTGGTGTTATTTGATCAGATTTGCCCACCTAGAAGGTTCTCTGGATGGTTGTTGCTTTTAGGGCCTTGGTTGCCCCATAAAGAGGGGTCATATGGGGACGCGCAACATGTCAATCAACTCGTCTTCATTTGTGCCACACTACAGCCCCATTTTTGATCAGATTTGCCCAGCTAGAACGTTTTCTGGGAAGTTATCACTTTTAGGGCCTTGGTTGCCACATAGAGAGGAATCGTATGGGAAAGGGCAATATGTCAACCAACTCACCTTCATTTCTGCCACCCTACAGCATCTTTTATTTGATCAGATTTGCCCATCTAGAAGTTTTTTTCTGGGAGGTTGTTAATTTTAGGACCTTGGTTGCCCCATAAAGAGGGGTCATATGGAGACGGGTAACATGTCAATCAACTCTGCCTTATTTATTCCACCCTGCAGCACCTTTTATTTGATCAGATTTGCCCATTTAGAAGGTTTTCTGTGAGGTTGTCATTTTTAGGGCCTTGGTTGCCCCACAAAAAGGAGTCATATGGGGACAGGCAACATTTGAGGTCAATTCGTCTTAATTTGTTCCACCCTACAGCACCTTTTATTTGATCAGATTTGCCCATCTAGAAGGTTTTCTGGGAGGTTGTCAATTTTACGGCCCTGGTTTCCCCATAAAGAGGGGACCTATAGGGACAGGTAACACGTCATTCAACTCGTCTTCATTTTTGCCACCCTAAAGCACCTTTTGTTTGTTCAGATTTACCCATCTAGAAGGTTTCCTGGGAGATTGTCACTTTTAGGGCCTTGGTTGCCCAATAAAGAGGGGTCATATGAGGACAGACAACATGTCAATCATCTCATCTTCATTTGTGCCACCCTACAGCTCATGTTTTTTTTATCAGATTAGCCCATCTAGAATGTTTTCTGGAGGTTGTCGCTTTTAGGGCCTTGGTTGCCCCATGAAGAGGGGTCATATGGGGTCGGGCAACATGTCAATCAACTCGTCTTCATTTGTGACATCCTACAGCCCCTTTTATATGATCAGTTTTGTCCACCTAGAAGGTTTTCTGGGAGGTTATCACGTTTAGGGCCTTGCTTGCCCCATAAAGACTGGTCATATGGGGACGACCAACATGTCAATCAACTCGGCTTTATTTATGCCACCCTGCAGCACCTTTTATTTGATCAAATTCGCCCATCTAGAAGGTTTTCCGTGTGGTTATCACTTTTAGGGCCTTGGTTGCCCCATAAAGAGGGGTCATATGCGGACGGGCAACATGGCAATGAACTCGACATCATTTGTGCCACCCTACAGCACCTTTTATTTGATCAGATTTGCCCATCTAGAAGGTTTTCTGGGAGGTTGTCACTTTTAGGGCCTCGGTTGCCCCATAAAGAGGGGGTCATATGGGGACGGGCCACATGTCAATCAACTCGTCTTTATTTGTTCCACCCTGCCTCACCTTCTATTTGATCAGATTTGCCCATCTAGAAGATTTTCTGGGAGGTTGTCACTTTTAGGGCCTTGGTTCCCTCATGGAGAGGGTCATATGGGTACGGGCAGCATGTCAATCATCTCGTTTTCATTTTTGCCACCCTACAGCGCCTTTTATTTGATCAGATTTGCCCATCTAGACGGTTTTCTGGGAGGTTGTCACTTTTAGGGCCTTGGTTGCCCCATAAAGAGGGGTCACATGGGTATGGGCAACATGTCAGTCCACTCGTCTTCATTTGTACCACCCTGCAGCACCTTTTACTTGATCAGATTTGCCCACTTAGAAGTTTTTTTTTTGGGAGATTGTCACTTTTAGGGCCTGGGTTGCCCCATAAAGAGGGGCCATATGGGAACGGGCAGCATGTCAGTCAACTTGTCTTCATTTGTGCCACCCTACAGCACCTTTTATTTGATCAGATTGCCCATCTAGAAGGTTTTCTAGTAGGTTGTCACTTTTAGGGCCTTGGATTCCCCATAAAGAGGGGTTATATGGGGGCGGGCAACATGTCAATCAACTCGGCTTTATTTATGCCACCCTGCACCACATTTTATTTGAACATATTTGCCCATCTAGATGGTTTTCTGTGAGGTTGTCACTTTTAGGGCGTTGGTTGCCCCATAAAGAGGTGCCATATGGGGACAGGCAACATGTGAGTCAACTCGTCTTATTTTGTTCCAACCTACAGCACCTTTTATTCGATCAGATTTCCTATCTAGAAGGTTTTCTGGGGGGGGGTGTCACTTTTAGGGCCTCGGTTGCCCCATAAAGAGGGGCCATATGGGGACGGGCAACATGTGAGTCAACTCATCTTAATTTGTTCCACCCTACAGCACCTTTCATTCGATGAGATTTGCCCACCTAGAAGGTTTTCTGGGAGGTTGTCACTTTTGGGGCCTTCGTTGCCCCATAAAGAGGGGTCATATTTGGACGGGAAACATGTCAGCCGACTCGTGTTCATCTGTGCCACCCTACAGCACCTTTTGTTTGATCAGATTTGCGGAATCTAGAAGTTTTTTTTCGAGGTTGTCACTTTTAGGGCCTTGGTTTCACCATAAAGAGGGGCAATATTGGGACGGGCAACATGTGAGTCAACTCGGCTTAATTTGTTCCACCCTACAGCACCTTTTATTCGATCAGATTTGCCCATCTAGAAGGTTTTCTGGGAGGATGTCACATTTAGGGCCTTGGTTGCCCCATAAAGAGGCGTCACATGGGGACGGGCAACATGTCAATCATCTCGTCTTCATTTGTGCCACCCTACAGCTCCTGTTATTTGATCAGATTTGCCCATCTACAAGGCTTTCTGTGAGGTTGTCACTTTTAGGGCCTTGGTTGCCGCATAAAGAGGGGCCATATGGGCACGTGCAACATGTCAGTCAACTCGTCTTTATTTGCTCCACCATACAGCACCTTTAATTTGATCACATTTGCCCATCTAGAAGGTTTTCTGGGAGGTTGTCACTTTAGGGCCTTGGTTGCCCCATATAGAGGGGCCCTATGTGGACAGGCAACATGTCAATCAACTCGTCTTCATTTGTGCCACCCTGGAGCACCTTTTCTTTCTTCAGATTTGCCCATGTAGAAGGTTTTCTGGGAGGTTGTCAATTTTAGGGCCTTGGTCGCCCCATAAAGAGTGGTCCTATGGGGACGGGCAACATGTCAATCATCTCGTCATTATTTGTGCCAACCTAAGGCGGGTGTTATTTGATCAGATTTGCCCATCTAGAAGGTTTTCTGGAAGGTTGTCGCTTTTAGGGCCTTGGTTGCCTCATAAAGAGGGGTCATATGGGGACGGGCAACATGTCAATCGACTCGGCTTTATTTATGCCACCCTGCAGCACCTTTTATTTGATCAGATTTGCCCATCTAGAAGGTTTTCTGGGAGGTTGGCACTGTTAGGGCCTTGGTTGTCCCATAAAGAGGAGTCATATGGAAATGGGAACATGGCGATAAACTCGTCTTCATTTGTGCCACCCTACAGAACCTTTTATTTGATCAGCTTTGCCCATCTAGAAGGTTTTCTGGGAGGCTGTCACTTTTAGGGCCTTGGTTGCCCCATAAAGAGGGGTCATATGGGGACCGGCAACATGTCAATCACCTCGTCTTTATTTGTGCCACCCTGCCTCGTCTTTTATTTGATCCATTTTGCCCATCTAGAAGGTTTTCTGGGAGGATGACACCTTTAGGGCCTTGGTTCCCCATAAAGAGGGTCATATGGGTACGGGCAACAGGTCAATCATCTCGTCTTCATTTGTGCCACCTTACAGCACCGTTTATTTGATCAGATTTGCTTATCTGGAAGTTTTCTGGGAGGTTGTCACTTTTAGGGCCTTGGTTGCCCCATAAAGTGGGGTCACGCGGGTACGGGCAACATGTCAGTCAACTCGTCTTCATTTGTGCCACCCTGCAGCACCTTTTATTTGATCAGATTTTCTGGTTTTCTGGGAGGTTGTCACTTTTAGGACCTTGGTTGCACCATAAAGAGGGGCCATACGGGGACGGCCAACATTTCAATCAACTCGTCTTCATTCGTGCCACCCTACAGCCCCTTTTATTTAATCAGATTTGCCCATCTGGAAGGTTTTCTGGGAGGTTTTCACTTTTAGGGCCTTGGTTGCCCCATGAAGAGGGGCCATATGGGGACGGTCAACATGTCAATCAACTCATCTTCATTTGTGCCACCCTACAGCAGCTGCCATTTTTTCTGTTTTGATGGAATAAAAAATGTCAAAATGTCAAATAAATAATAAGTAACTAACTTCACATTGCTGAGTGCCAATAGGTACTCTCTACACATTGTAACAAAACAAAACATTGTGAACAAATTTTGCCATTTGATTTCACGGATAGGGAAAGATGGACATATTAAATGTCTAATTCTTTTACTAGTGTCATGAGCAGGAACAAATAAAAATCCGGTGAATTTTTAGGCAAGCGTCCCATGACAAGAAAAGATAACATATAATAATATACTTTACCGCTAAACAACGGATGAGCCTATTTTACTTATAACACATACCTGCATGGTGGTTTGCAATGATGCACGCAATACATATCGTCGTCCTGAAATCTTTTTTGTATGTTCGCCACACAGGTTCCTGTTGAGAAAAAGTAGAATGCCTCCGTTTCAGTTGTGCAAAATATTTTGTATTGTACTGCCAACTAGCAACATAATGTTGTTTTCAGATCTACCAATCGAAAGGATTCCCCGTGGCCTTCAGACATTGTTACCTGACATCTGATCACCACATCACATAGTCGGTTACGAAAAGAGTTTACAGACGAAAAAGTCGAATCAAGATTTGAACACGCTAAGAAAAACAAATTCATCTTACTTCAAGGACTTCACCAGGATTTATTATAAAGTATTTTTTTCAGATATGTCTCCCCAAATTAGTATTATCATTTCTGACGTTGGAATATGTTACAGTAAGTGTGTGTAATAAGTACATGCAGGTATGCCGTAAGCCTCAGCCAGAAAACAACATGTATCAACTAAATATTTTCAGAAATACATGTGTTTAGTGAAATGCGTTGACCAATTTTATCTTGATTTATTGAAGTGATTACAACTGTGACAGACGAGCAGATGTCCAAAGCCCTATTTTTACTCAACTAACGCGTGGAGATGAAGAATTCTGCCCTTGGTACTGGTTTCCGCACATTTGGGACTTCATAATTAATTGCTGTTTCAGTCAGTCTGTTTTTTCACACGTTGGGTTGGTCATCACATGCTAATGTCTGATCAGTTAGGAAAGATGTATGTGCTATTTGCTGTGTATTAACTGTAGTACTAAAGAACATAATGTCACTTGAGCAGAACAAGGCGTTATCTGCAATGCTACAGCATTGCAGATGGCGCCTTTTTCCACTCGTGGGACGGAAATATCATTTGGTTTGGTGATGGGCGTCAAAAAATGCTATTTTTACTGTAATCAATATGCACGTAGTTTGCTCGTAGAGGATATCGCTTTAATCGGTCTCACCCTTTATCTAACATGTGTGTCAATAAATTTGTGGCTTCCGCCATCGAGTATTCCCATGCTACTACCCGCCATTTACTTTACATATGCGTTACCTACATCGATCCAGTTTGTCTACAAATACTTGTGATGTATCTGCATAATATAGCAAATTGAGTATTTATAGGACTACATATATATGAGGTGAAGGTCTTGATCAGATCAGTCAACTCGCTCTCAAACAAACTGGGTGCTCACATTCTTTAGACTCGAATGGATAAGTAAAAGTATAGTGAGCTCACAGCGGGATGGTAAACAGGTACATACAAGGTCATGGGTGATATATGCCATATTCATTCCAGCCCATGCGTAAAAGCGACTAACCTAAATTCGATTTCTTTTGTTTTAGAGGAGAACTCCGAGTATGTGCTTGTGGGGGGGGGGGGGGGGGGGGGGGTTAGGTGTAGGCAAAGTTAATGCTACCACCTCATGCAAACAGTTTAAAGAGATATGTGGGGACATTTCGATATACGAGAGGAACAATTCTGGCACGAGATGAAAAGGCACTTCTCAAAATGTGCCAGCAAGACTATCGTCTTTGTTAAGAAACAAACCTTCTCCAAATAAATATCTGAGTGACTAGTGTTTAATATGTGTTTTTACGCATCTGCTTTGGGAACAAATTGTTTTGGTTGATCAGCACAATAAAATGTGTTATTAATTTGAGAAAGAAAAGAATGTGGTATTAATTTTGGCAAGGGGATGTGGCGATGCTCTCTCTTTAAAGTGACTTGACTTATTTTCGTGACATGATCACTTTGCCTTCAAAAAAATGATCGAAGTCGCTAATTACTTACTCAGTTCCAAACGTCATTCAAATGGCTGTCACTCTAAACATGTGGTAGTGGTTGTATAATATATATATCAGCTATCACTGTGAGTTATAACCGACAATCGCTGCGATGGGCAGGATTTGGTTAACTCTTAACCGCTGAGTATTTTCAAAATAAATCTTTTTTATCAAATCTAGTCATGGCCAAAGAAGAGGCCATGACTAGATTTCATGACAAATATATCCGTATTTAACCCTTTACCCAACGTAACGGCCAAAACCGGCCAGCGCTACTCTCAAAAATCGCCAATTAATTTTCATTATTTTTTTTTTTCATTTTTTGTCTCAAAAACATAGGTTATGACCCCTCGTTGGAACGAGCTCGTCGAGCTCGTTCCAACGAGGGGTCATAACCTATGTTTTTGAGACAAAAAATGAAAAAAAATAGTTATTCAAGAATTTTTTGCCAAGTGTCGTCTGCTTTTCATGTTAGGTAAAGGGTTAACTCAAAAACACATTGGTCAAAAAGTCCATTCAATTTACAGGGAGTAAATATGATTATTTGTGCCCAAGTTATACTTATTTCGGCGGCAGGATATTTCGTATCTTGGGCAGGTATATCCACCACCAGCATGTGAAAGATTTGACCTGTTTCTCCGATTACGCTTACTGTGGGGCACGCTCTCATGCAACCAGACAAATTTTGTTAGGAACCCGATGCTGTTATAGCTTGTTTGTTTACCTACTTTTCTTGAAGTTGACGCATAGATAACCGTTAATGTAATCTGGTGCCCCTTATTCAGAATGATATACAGATATTATTTTGAGCTCAAGTTTTTGATATTCCAGTCAATAAGTATTTAACTTGCCTTGAAAACATCTATACACGAACACAATTTGTGAAACTACGAGACGTAATCATAAACATACAGCGTGATAAGTCTTTATTCATAACGACTTAGTAAACAAACATGTCTAATAGTAAATGTAAAGTCATTAAAAAATCGGTCTCGATTGAGAAAAATTTCTTTCGTCGATTCAAAGAAAATAAATGTTTATGGTTCTATTTTTAGATTCAATCGTCTGCAGTATTTCAGTTGGTTCGCGTTTTTTTTTTTGTTTTGTCCAACTGAAATATTCCAAACGAGTGAATCTACACGTACGCCATGGGCAATAATGACAAGGCTGGTTCCAGGCCATACCAGCGACGAATTCTTTACAGAATATGGCTGGTGTCTTGATAGTTTGAATATGTGGTCGGTAGCTTCCGTTAGGAACATTTTTGTGTGTCGCTGGTGCTCAAACGGTGATTAATATGTTTGTAGAAAGCAATTTTGGTGGCTTTCCCGCACATTTTTTATAAATCTGACGGCGATGTCCTGTTGTGAATCGATTCCGATTTGTCCAATGAACATTTAAGTAGTCAACAATGAAATGATAAAAATAAATTTTCATTAATTTTGAGTTGAGACTATCGGACTTGGAGATTTCAAAACAAAACTCTGCCTCTTGCATACCGCTTTCTAATAAAAGGAATTATTCTATCACTGAACTCCGGAAAAGAGGAACAGGGGCGGACTGGGCGAAGAAATGTTACCGGCCAATGCACCAAAGGGGCCGGACCAGAGAAAAGTTTGATTTTTCGAACTGTAAGAACACTGTTTCCCTGCATATGGGCGATCAATTGCAGTACACATATAGGACATTTCGATGGCATATTTATATCATCTTCGTCGCTTATCGGGAAAAGAATGAATGCTCCGGGTGGGTGGAGTGGTGGGGGGTGGGGCTTGGACCCATCGAGCCGACCATATTTCGGCTCAATGGGAGAAAATTTTGATTTTTCACACTGATAGAACGCTGCTTTCTTGCATCTGAGCGATCAAATTCTGACTAAACTGCTAGTACATCGAAATGTCTCTGTGTGGACTGCCAATGGCAGTCCACTTAGAGAGCATTTCGGTATACCGACAGTCTATGCAAGCAAATCCATTTCGCCTGCAGGTCATTTTCACAAAATTTCATGCACCAACACGTGTTGGGCTGAATCAATTTTGGGGCCCCAGAGGGACCCCAATAGTGCCCCCCCCCCCCCCTCCCCCCCCCCCCCCCCCACCGGGAATTTTCCCTGTGGTTCTTGTGGCCAGTCCGCCTCTGTAGAGGAACTGCTATCCAAATTAAGCATACTTACGATCCGTTGGATTTGTAAAATCACATTTCCTCGCGCCCTCTGCAAACTGAGACAAAACCTTATCGAGCGCTGTGCCGTTGCATCTGTAGAAATAACTGCAACAGCCGCATTCTTCTATCAAACTCTTTTGTACACATGTTTTTGCGCAAGCCTAGAGAAAAGATGAAGGAATCGAATATGAAACGGAATTTTCCCCGTGGATATGAAACGGGTTCTGTGTTCTTCAAATTGTTTTTGCAATTCAGAAGGCCCCTGTGTGCTTGGCTTTAAAATATTTCAAATGAAGTAAAACACTCTCAAGGATACGAAACGACCAGGGTTCGTTACACAATGTACCGAAATACCCCGGAAACTATTGAGAAGCTGTTTTCGATAACATCCTATAAAACGAACTCAGTACCCAAGCAAATGAAACCAACAAGTTATTTCTGGCTCATATTTTATTTGTAAAAAACATTTAAATTCCAGAACCAAGAATAATCAATCCTTTGTAAACACTGAAACATTTCTTCCACGATTTATTGTTTGATAATAAAATTTGCAATAAAACAAATGTATGTGTAACAGGAGGATAGATAAGTGCGGGAGTCGGGGTTCGAACTGTCGACCTCTAGCACACAAAGCGACCGATTTACCACGAGACTAAGAGATCCGGACCAAACAGGCTGGTTGGTAAATGGCCTTTATACATCCACCGCTACACTACTCTCCCCTTCTCTTGAGATTCACCACATGTGAATCTCACCCAGGTTCCTCCCTCAGAGCGGTCGAAACACCTCCTGCTGATGATCGGATGAGCCTCCAAATATAACAGATTGAGAGAGAACTGCGGGAGCCGGGGTTCGAACCGTCGACCTCTAGCACACAAAACGACCGATTTACCACGAGACTAAGAGATCCGGACCAACCAGGCTGGTTGGTAAATGGCCTTTATACCCCGACCGCTACACTACTCTCCCCTTCTTTTGAGATTCACCACATGTGAATCTCACCCAGGTTCCTCCCTCAGGGCGGTCGAAACACCCGCAGTGCCACCTGCTGCTGAGGATCGGATGAGCCCCCAAATGTAACAGGAGGAGAGATAAGTGCGGGAACCGGGGTTCGGACCGTCGACCTCAAGCACACAAAGCGACCGATGCACCTCGAGACTAAGAGATCCGGACCAACCAGGCTGGTTGGTAAATGGCCTTACACCCCGACCGCTACACTACTCTCGCCTTCTCTTGAGATTCACCACATGTGAATCTCACCCAGGTTCCTCCCTCAGAGCGGTCGAAACACCTCCTGCTGATGATCGGATGAGCCCCCAAATATAACAGATTGAGAGAGAACTGCAGGAGCCGGGGTTCGAACTGCCGACCTCTAGCACACAAAACGACCGATTTACCACGAGACTAAGAGATCCGGACCAACCAGGCTGGTTGGTAAATGGCCTTTATACCTCGACCGCTACACTACTCTCCCCTTCTTTTGAGATTCACTACATGTGAATCTCACCCAGGTTCCTCCCTCAGAGCGGTCGAAACACCCGCAGTGCCACCTGCTGCTGAGGATCGGATGAGCCCCCAAATGTAACAGGAGGAGAGATAAGTGCGGGAACCGGGTTTCGGACCGTCGACCTCAAGCACACAAAGCGACCGATGCACCTCGAGACTAAGAGATCCGGACCAACCAGGCTGGTTGGTAAATGGCCTTACACCCCGATCACTACACTACTCTCCCCTTCTTTTGAGATTCACCCACCGGGAATCTCACCCCAGATTCCACCTCAGAGCGGTCGAAACATCCACCATGCTTCACCACAGCGTCCACAACGCAACCATCTGCTGAGGATCGGGCGAGCACCCAAATGTAACAGGAGGAGAGATAAGTGTGGGAGCCGGGGTTCGGACCGTCGACCTCTTGCACACAATGCGACCGATTTACAACGAGACCAAGAGATCCGGACCAACCAGGCTGGTTGGTAAATGGCCTTTATACCTCGACCGCTACACTACTCTCCCCTTCTTTTGAGATTCGCCACATGTGAATCTCACTCAGGTCCCCCCTCAGAGCGGTCGAAACACCCGCAGTACCACCTACTGCTGAGGATCGGATGAGCCCCCAAATATAACAGATTGAGAGAGAAGTGCGGGAGCCGGGGTTCGAACCGTCGACATCTAGCACACAAAGCGACCGATTTACCACGAGACTACGAGATCCGGACCAACCAGGCTGGTTGGTAAATGGCCTTTATACCTTCATCGCTACATATGCAACGAGAGACCCTCAGCTAAATAATTTTTCAAATAGATTTCGTATCTGTAATTCAGCTCTGATCATTTTACTGATACAACAATATTTAGTGTTCTTTGGAAAGGCTATAACTTTGTATACAGCTCAGTGTATGGCGGCAGGACGGGTGAGTGTGGTAGATATAAATGCGGGAGATCGGGCCTGGGTCACGTCCAGCAACGCAGTTTACCCGCTGAACTGGATTGATAGACGAGAGTCACTTGCAGACTAATTTTGAGAGCCCCCTGGGGACGCTTATTATTTTATTGGGACAGAGGTGGGGACAGAGGGTTAATTATATTATTTTTTCATGGATTAGCGAGCAGGCTATAAACTTATAGCCTATTTATGTCCTTCCTTGGTTAAATGGCGCGGGTATTCGGAATGACCTCCGTAGCGGGAGCTTCATGGCCTGACTCATCTCGAATACTAGGAGGAGATCTTAAGCCTGTACGGAGAATGGCTCTCTCCGCACAGGTGACAGCCATCCATTTCGTCTCCACCCGGGAGTGCAGCATGTTATGACAGAATCATCCCCATGCTGCAGTGACAGAATTATCTCCACAACTGATTCTGCCAGAGAGTTTGCGAACACCTGAGAACTCTCCTGATCGATGATCGATCCTGTGGCCTCTGCCAAGAGAGACCAGAGCACTTATCATCTTGGTCAATGCTTCCTCAATTATATAATTCCAGTTATTGTGTGCAGGTATTCGAAGAAATAGGAACTTTTGGCATAACCCGAAAATTAGCGAATGTGGACTGCAAAGACCCCGAATGTACGTTATGTCCCTGGTAGTCTCTTCTCATACTCGTCGCTTCAAGACTTTAACAACATCTTCGATACCATGAGCTAAAGGCGACTATAAGGTTTCTGGAACTGGAACAGATTTTATCTCCAGACCCGATATTCCTGTCGTCCGCCCTGTGTTTATAACCATTCTGATGAGTCTTCTTGTGGGGTTGTTTTTCGAAATCGACTCATAAACATACCCGCGACCCTTCTTAAAATAATTGACGAGGGGGCGAAGCATAGGTATTGGTAGAGTCTACTATATTTGGATAAGGTTGAGGGGTAAAATGAAATGGGAAAGGTTTCCCGGCCGATCCTAACCTTAATGCCTGGTCTTTGTCTTTTGATGAGCACTTCATAAAAATAAAACCATTTAAAACGATATCTGATGATTCTAACTGGCTTGACCTCTTCTACATGTACGTCAGACTACAACGACATGCACACCATGAATAAAGTCCATACATTTAACACAATTCCCAACTCGAGTAGCGAAAACACTCGAAAAAAGTTCTTAAATAACTAAATACTTAGGTTATGACCCCTACCCCTCATAGTCACAAGCTCGTTCCAATGAGGGTAATAAAATATGTGTTTGAGACCAAAACTCAAATAAAATAAAATAAAATTTGAATGATGGATTTTATTAAGCTCGTCGATTAGGCGGCAGCATTCTATTATTTTTGTATTTCTTTCTACGTTTTTAACAGAAAACAGATGATTTTTGCTCTTAGCGCATTTTCACCACTTGTTAATGAGGGCTGTGAAGCAGTTCAAAGACCAATAACACGAAAGTGACAGATTATACATGCTTGAAGACATCAAACAACAAACTCCCAGTAGATCTCCCAGAGGAGCCGTGGACTATGCTTTGGTGGTCTCCTTGGCTCCTTTGCTTCTTCCTTCTTTTCTGCTTCTGGACGAAGGATAGTACCTTTATACTGCAAATTGGACCGAGACTCGCAAGAGGTTAGCAAAACCAGCATGGGCCCTGCACGGTTTCGGCGCGCTAAGACCACTCAACAACGAAATATTCCAATAAAAATCACAAATACAATATGAAGGAAATACATCCATAAATATTGATTTTAGACCAAATTATATTCTCAGCTTACACATTTTCTTAGTATGGGTTCGGGTCGGCCTACACGTTTTAGTGAGTTTCGCCCCAGCAAGCATTTTATATCAAGCTGGCATTGGACCAATATTGTTATCAATATCGGCTCATCATCAGATTTCAATATCGGACCACCATCAGATTTTCAAAGTTGACGTAATATCGGACCAACATTGTGACTGACATCGAATCGATACTGGATTGATATAAAAACTATATGAGACCAATTAGGGCTCTGTGAATCACAAATTTCCAGGCGAATCGAATCTCAAATTGAATCAGACACCAGTTCTCGAATCGAGCCTCGAATCAAATCTTACTGCTTTTCAAGTTGTGGATATTGCGCATTCTAACAACCGTAATATTGACCCGCTCTACTCAAGTATTGTGTGAAACGGAGACTCCTGCAACTCAAATAAAATAGCAGAATATTCCAGAATGTTTACATTGGCATGGTGGGGGTTCGAACCCACGCCGAGAGAGTTTCCTTCGGCACCAACCGCCTAGCGAAACTATACTGAACCACGCACACCACTCGGCCACCGACAGACCCACGCACACCACTCGGCCACCGACAGACCGTCGGTGGCCGAGTGTTGTGCGTGGTTCAGTATAGTTTCGCTAGGCGGTTGGTCGAAGGAAACTCTCTCGGCGTGGGTTCGAACCCCCGCCATGCCAATGTAAACAAAACCAGCGTCCTTTCTTAATTGTATGGCATCCGAGAAATTTGAAAAAGACAAGTACTGTCGCTGATTTCTTCTGAGGTGCAGTTCGTAGAATTAAGTGCTTAGATGCAATTATCTGATGAATATTCCAGAATGATTTCCATGTAATTTTGGAAGCGGAACCTACTTGAACTCTTTTTCGGGCATCAGGTCTCTTGGACAGGACAGTTCAAGAGGAGACACTTTGTAGGATTTTATAGGATTTTGAGAAAACCTCGACGATTTGAAAATCGGCACGATTGAAATCGAATCCAATCAATGTGAATTATTTCGAATCGAATCGAATTTCGAAGCTTCGCAGGGCTCTAGGGCCAATGTTTTTCAATATCGACCCACCATCGTATGGCAATATCGGACCCAAATAAGATTTGCAAAATTGAAATAATATTGGACCAACAATGTTTCCGACATAAAGCCGATATTTGACTAATATAAAATCAACACGGGACCTATATCACTGCCCCTATACATTTCACATGATATGATCAATTTTTTTTTTTTATTTGGGTTTAACGACACATTAACAGCCAGGGTCATATCATGTCGGTGACAGTTTTACGGGTGGAGGAAGCCGGTGTGACATGAATGATAGTCCGTAGGAAAATTAGTCCCTCTGGACTATTATTCCGTGGAATTATAGTCCTAGGTCTAACATTTCTAGGAATAGTAGCCCGCCGGACTACTATTCCTAGAAATGTTAGACCTAGGACTATAAGTCCGCGGAATAATAATCCAGAGGGACTAACGTTCCTACGGACTATCATTCCTGTCACACCTGATTACCCGGAGAGATCCACCGAGCAACGACGAGCAGCTGTCAGCTCCCCAGCATCGTAACTCTGAACTCTGTACCGCGGCACAGGCAGGGTTAGATTGGTTGAAGACATGTGCACCATCGACGTGCAGTACGCCTTAGCACACAGCGTCATCGTGCCCCCACGTAGGCAAGCGGGGTGAAATATATGATCAAATAAACTGGCCTTTGTAGTAACAGGAAGACAAGTAGCTCTTTGTTCATTCACACGAGCCGTTAACTTTGATAATGCGATGAGAAAATGCAAAAATTCCACATCCTACTGCAAAGAAGTTTCCAGGCAGGAGTAAATATATATTTTACAGACTGAAGGCATTTCTGAACAAGTTTCAAAGAATTATAATTACACAAAGCAGATGTGCAATTTCCCATTTGTATTATGAACGCATCAAGTGAACTAACCAAGGGCTGTAGTCTATTAATCTTCATGCTAACACTGTTGGTTCAAGCCCAGGTCACCATGATCTTGACAATGTAGAAAACAAACATATTTAAAAATGTTAAATCATGACGCAAAAACAGGTGATATAAAAATTGTAAACATTAACTACATGTACAGTTTGGGACTATCTGGTCCAAGAAGGGACTGATTAGTATTAGAATTAAAGTATAAAATATTGGTTCTCTTATATCCATAGCTTTCGGCCAAAGGCCTTCTTCGGTGGGAATGAACACAAAATATCGATTACATGCTTTCAGTGTGAGTTACAATTTGCAATGACAGTTGTAACGTTGAATCTATCTCGAACGTAAGTTGATTTTGGCGTCAACTTCACGTTGAAATCTGCACCACTATAATCCCGCTAGTTTTACGTCGACCCCCCCCCCCCCCCACACACACACACACACACACACGCACACTCTATAAAGCCTGCCATTGAAGCCTTTCCCAGACTGCGTCTCCAGCTTTCCGATCCATCGGTCCTCCTTTACTAGTCGCAAGCAGCGGCTCCCAGATAGGGTTTCTAATACCGCTACACCTATATCTATATCCTTCACTGGGTGGCCTCACTATTAAAATGTGTATACACAGGTTTGTCTAGCGTCGTGTAGGTGTTCACTGAACCTCTCCTTTAGTTACCTGCCCGTTTCACCTACATATACAGCACACCCACATTTCCTACAATTTAAAGCATAAACCACATTCGTAATGCAACAACTGGTGCTCGACTTCACTTTGAAGCTCGAGAATTCCCTTGCTGAATTTATAGATTGTCGGATTATGGTTTTACACATTTCACATTCGTTGGCACATGAAGGGAGCGAAGATATTGCTTTTGCAGTCTTTCTGTGCACCAAAATATCTGCAAGATTGTTATCCCTCCTTTAAGAAATGAGTGGAGGGGACTGGAATGGATGGAAAAACTTCCTTCATTCATGCTGACTAGTACAATGATCTCATGTGCTTCTTTGTTATAGTGAAAGATCCAAAAGTTCTTTCGAAAATGTGGTCACTAAAGGTACCCGTTCAGTTCTTTGCTTTTTTTTCCTTATTTTTCAATAATTCTGATCGATTCTGGTCAAATTTAATAAGTGTCTTTTTTCGAATTTCCATTATATCCACGTTTTCGTAGTTGTTTCTTCAAATCAGAGCCATGTTTTTATAGTCCTCGTTGTGAGAGCAGATCCTCTTTATGCGAACACCCAGTCCATATGCAACAAATCTTTTCGTATGAGCGGGATGGTCAGAACTCTTTGACAGATAGAGTCTTTTATCACATGGTTTACAGTAAAGATCTGTGATGATAGTACCTTTCTCTATTTTAACGTAAGTGTCCAAAAACTCGATGCTTTTCTTGGCATATCTCAGTTCTACTTCAATGTTGGAGTGGATCGAGTTCGCATGTTCTCCAAACATTTTCATTTTTTTTTCTAGAACATTCTCCGTCGAAACAATGGGGTCCTTTAGTAGATTTAGCGCCCCTCTACACGCGTCAATTCCCTCTCTCCTTGGCACCGATGGATACAGTTTGCACAAGTCGAAACAAAAGAGTATAGCGTTTGTTGGTATATCCAACTTCAGATAATTCATTTATGAAATCAGAGGTATCTCGTATATAACTAGGTGATGAAGTTACATACTCTTGAAGTTCTTGTTTGGCTACTTCAGCGATATTTGCTGTTGGGGTCCCAATCCACTCACTATAGTACGATAGGGCGTATAGTGTTTATGTAGTTTTGGGTTTCCTTTCAACTTCCCAGCAGATGGATACTTAGGCATCATATATGCTTTGAGATCACTCTAGATCGCTCCCGCTTTATCCATTTTATTCACTAATTTGCGCTTAATAGAATGAGGGCGCGACGTAAAACTAGCGGGACTATAGTGGTGCAGATTTCAACATGATGTTGACGTCAAAATCAACTTAAGTTCGAGACTGATCCTAACGTTAGAACTATCATTGCAAATTGTAACTCACATTGAAAGCATGTAATCGATATTTTGTGTTCATTTCCATCGATGAAAGCTATGGATATAAAAGAGCCAATATTTTATACTCTAATTATAATACATGTACAGTGCTAGCACATTTACTGGAAGTGATCGAGCCACAAACAGACTAGATTACAAATTTGAATACTAATGTTATTCCGAAAATTAATTTGAAAAATAATTCACACGTTTCAGCGAAATTATCCAATATTTCAACGTTTCAATTTCGCAGTGTCGTCTAAGGTTATCCAAGGTAGGCGGCATGTGTAATACCGTACCTAAGGATTTCCGTTCCACTTTCTCTCGTACATCGAACATGCAGTTTGTCCCAATTGGATATAACACTAAACTTCGCATTTGGAAGTATATCCAATAGTATTATTCATGATCAAAAAAATAGTAGGATATAGGGGAATATATAGAGGATATCTATGCAATTTTTATGACTATCGAGAATTATCTCATGAGTGTGGATTTGAAAGTTTTATTTTTCACGAGCGTTTGCGCGAGTGAAAAATACAACTTTCAGGTCCACACGAATGAGATAATTCCCGATATTCACAAAATAGAGTAGATTTTCTTTTTCTTATATGTCTCGTATCATATAATAAAGAAGAATATCTACTCTGTCTTAGTCAGTATCTGAAATTTTCTCGATATTCACTAAAATAGCGTAGATTTTCTTTTTATTATATGCTCCGGGACATTTTACTGCAAAATATTCAGCCCAATTCGATTGCAAACAGTTGCCAGACAATAACAAAGATCTGTTGATCGTTCATTCGACGCTCAAGGAGACGTCATGCGCCAAATTGTAACGTCATTTAGGAAGCCACTGAAAAAATCATCGTGTGGACCTGAAAGTATTATTTTTCTCTCGCGCAAACGCTCGCGAAAAATAAAACGTTCAGGTCCTCACTCATGACATAATTCCAGATACTGACTAAAATAGAGTAGATTTTCTTTTTTATTATATGCTACGAGACATTTTATTGCACAATATTCAACCCCAAATGCGTATGTTTCAAAACAATAACAAAGATGAGCTGATCGTTCCTTCAAGGCGACGTGATGCGATCAACCAATCAGCGTGGATAAACGGTGGCGGCCTATAGAGCCATATCAGGTCGATGATGACATCATCAGTGACCCCATATGTAATCAAAATTAGATGTGTATCCACCATATTGTTTTTAGAAATAAAATACAACCGCTTTGTCTCAAAAATGACAATCCTTCAGCAAACGTTCTGAATCGTCCGTTGAATGTGATTAAATTTTCATTAAACTCGCTTGAACAAAAAGAAATAATATGTTTATAATGTGTGTCCCAAATTGAGAAACTTATTTCGATCGATAACCCCATCCGATACCTCAATGTTAATCGAAACACGCCCAACATTCAAGTCAATCGCTACGATGGATAATTACTTCAGCACGAAACGATTGCTAGATAGAGTTACTCCCCTTATATTGTAAACTTATGTCTGCTTGTTTACATTTTCACAAGTATGACACACAAAACATTAAATTACACGGCCGATTAATTAAAGCGACATACTGGATTTCGTCCGCTGACATGATAAATACGTTACGGGATGTTACGAGGTCGTATATGGGGGTCATGCGAGGCTCAGTGTCAATATTAACGCCTCGCCTAATATTGATCTCACTTCGTCGCACATGACACCATATCCGACCACTGAACATCCCTTAACCCTTTACCCAACGCAGACGATATCAAAATTTATTATTTTAAATATCATTTTTTTTCAATTTTTTCAAACAATTTCAACAAAACCATATCATGTGACCCCTCGTTGGAACGAGCTCGCCGAGCTCGTTCCAACAATGGGTCACATGATATGATGGTTTTGTTGAAATTCTTTTGAAAAATAATATTTTTTCAACTGTTGCATATTACGCGGGCGGATGCGGCCGATTCGTTGGGTAAAGGGTTAACTTATAATATGCCCATGAAAGAGCCCATGTTCTAAATGAGGATATCAATATGGATGAAATATCAGACCAATATCATAAACAGATATTGGCTATCCGATATTGGTCAGATATGCCCATACTTGCTGGGTGGTGAGTATGAGCAAACATGTATCAAAATAATATTATCAACAAGGAACAGATAGCTCACCTCAACAGAGTAGGAAATACTTAAATTGGGTTCATCAGAGTATACGTTCACCATCACATTTTGGGCGTCATCATAGTCCACACAGTTGCCATATGGATGCTCCGCTCTTCGTATTTCTTTCTGCAACAGTGCAACAGCATTGGTAATTAAAAATGATCGTTTTCTCATTTCAGACTACGCCGACACTTCACCACGTAATTGGTCTGAATAAGTAACTGTAGCAGATGTGTTTTTTTATATTTCTTTCATAAGGACCAGAATACGATTGTGTTTTATTGTTGTCATAACTGAGCCCCTTTCAGTACTTGAAGTAAGTGTTGGTTGGTTTTCAAGGTTGCGTCACATGCTTCCATAGTTTTTGGCGGGTTTGAGTGGTCACGTGAGAAGAAAGGTTGTTCTGTTGTTAAGCTGGCCATCTTTGAATGTCGATTGCAATATTTACAATAACTCCATATTTATTTCACAGTTTGTAGTATTTTCATGGTTTCTTTTGGTTAGTATATATTCTGCCTCGTATATTTATCTCGAATTCAGTTCCGATTTGTCGAGTTGTTGTTTTCAACATTATTTCATTCACGCGTATTTTCGTCGTTTTGGCTTCCGTGACTTCGACTTGATTTAACTTCGTTTACTAAAACAAATTGCACAACTGGTTATGGGTATATATTTTTACAGCTAATACGCACAGCACAGATCGAATCGTTTGATTGGTACGGTGTTGTCTGGAAGCATTGCAGTTTGTGTTGGATCCAGATCCACAACCTGGTAAGATTCTATTTAAACTGGAGTAAGTTGTTCATATATACTACTCAAAGTTTGCTAAGCACCCAATATTTGACACATCATTGTGAAATTTGTTTGTGACTTATTTGCTATATTTTTGGTGGACATGAATGAGGAATGTATTGAGATGGTCCCCAGTGTTTACATTAGCTCTCTTGACAGGCAGACTTTTCGTGACAGTCATGGAAAGCATGTACCCCTTGGTTTCCATGATGCTTCCATGTATTGTCTACATGTGCATGACATGTGTAGGGTATTCAATCTTCATTTCAACACAAACCCTTGTGATTTAATGATTGAATATGGCAAACGCAAATGTAAGAAGACATTTGTCTGAAGCAGAAATGTGGCGGGCTGTATGGATGGTGGAGCAAGGGGCTACCCATTGTCAGGTTGGTGAAACCCTTGGTGTGCACCATACGGTGATCATCACAAAGGGAAAGATTTCAGCAGTATGTCATACCAGTAAGACGGCATGGTGGTGGCAGAGACAGGGCAACATCTGCAGCTGAAGACCGGTTTTTGATCATTCAGGCCCGTAGGAACCGCTTTGCCACAGCAACCCAGTTTAGCAGTGACCTTCAGAATGCATCCGGGGTAAATGTTTCGACGCAGACTATCCGGGAAAGGTTGCACGAAGGTGGTCTCCGATCGAGAAGACCTTGTATTCCGCTGTTTCAGAACCACCGCCAGGCACGATATGGATGAGCCATGGACCACTTTGGATGGACCAGAGAAGATTGGCGACCTGTCCTTTTTACAGATGAGTCAAGGTACTGCCTAGACCACACAGATAGGCATTCTATGGTATGGAAAAGACCAAGAGAGCGATTCCATGCAGCCAACATTGGTGAGCATGACCGCTATGGTGGAGGGTCAATCATGGTCTGGGCGGCATCAGCTGGGATGGACGTACAGAGCTCTGTGTCCTTGAACGTGGTACATTGACTGCATAACGGTATATTGATGAGATCCTGGATGTCCACGTCAGATTGTATGCAGGTGCAGTGGGTGATAAATTCATTTTGATGGACGATAATGCCCGTCCTCATGTTGCCCATGCTGTCGGAGAGTACCGACAGAGGGAGGGGATTGAGCGTATGGACTGGCCAGCAAGATCCCCTGACCTCAATCCATTCGAACATGTCTGGAATGAGTTGCAGCTTGCAATTTCAGACCGACCAGTCCAGCCAAGAAGTGTCCAGGAGCTTGGTGCCATGCTGGTCCAAGAATGGAACAACATCCCACAAAGGACCACCAGGAACCTGATTGGGAGCATGAGAAGGTATTGTCAAACTGTAATTAACAGTAATGGGTCTCATACTCGATATTGAAGCCATACGAGTTCGCTCCGTCAACTTTTTGGCATATTGAAAAATTTCCTCTTTTACCCAAAATATCCATGTTCCATGGTTATCGTATTCAAAAGCTAAAAAATAATGTGAAACACAAATAAAATCTTAATTTCTGTACTTAAATCATTAAAGATATTATTAAATAAAAAATATATACATTTTTCATTACAATATTTCAACTAAAACGTAAAGCAGGTAGTTGGATGTACTTGGTGCTTTGCAAACTTTGAGTAGTGTATATATATTTTAGGGTGCTACAGTATTGATGTGCATTGTTGTTTAAATTTTTATCCATGAAAGATTCTAATATATTTACATATGTTGAAATGAGGATTCTGTAATTGATTTTACCTGCCACTGACTGAGTTTCATGTCCTGCCGGTGTCTGGTTAAATTATCAGATACCGGTGGCACTTGAAACTGGTCAATGGTCGTAAATGTGGTTGATGCACATCAGCAGAATTTACCTTTTCTGTGATCAAACCAATTACAGACATGATTGATATCAAGTGAAGCTGGAGTGTGAATGAAATGAAAGTGGGTGTGATATTCTTGTACCATGATATTATTATTATTATTATTATTATTATTATTATTATTATTATTATAATGATGATAATGAAGTTGTTTCTTCCAGCAGAAATGAGTGCTGATATTTTATGTAATTTGTAAATTTATGTATTTTTTGTATTTCAGAATCCTTTTTATCTGTAATTAAAATGGTTGCTCAAGTTATACTAAGTTAGTTGTGTACCGTCCTGGTGGACATGATGACATTACATCTTCTACCCTAACCTAGGCCTGTTTCATAACAAATCGTGTGAATGTTTTGGGGTTTTTTGTGTTTTTTGTTATTCGCGTTTTAGAGATGGTATAAAAACACAGAAAATTGGAATTTTGTCTCAAATGTGAACAAAGTTGAAGAGCCCAACAAGTTTGTCTGCTTCCAGCCAAACACACACTTGAAATCCACAGTTAAAATATAATTTACACTCATTTGTATAAAATGAATGGGTGCACAATTTCTATCAGCAAAATGACCTGCTGTAATTGGTTACACAATAAAGAACAGATTGCGTTGTCCCGAATGACGCTTTACATACCCCCAGTTTTCCAAGCAATTACCCCAAAATTTATAGACTGCACAGACGAGAATAAGTTCCGACAGTAGTAGATATTCGTTCGATTCGAAATTAGCTGTCAGATTCGTTTTCTCTTGAATACTTTTCATAAAAATATAGCTTGGTATCAGTCATCTGCATCGTCTCACAAAACGTATACTTCAGATGGAAATCGTACATGAATAATGTTGAAGTAAACAAACCTCCGATACATTAACATAAATAACATTTTTACTCATGCCACCAGCCATGCTAATTCCAGTATCACTATTTCCTACCACTGTTAAATACAAATTTAAGGTCTCCAAGCAATGTCGACGATAAACTATACTCCTCACATGGTAACATTCCAACTACATCATCAAGGCATGCCTTCACCGAAGGCATGCCTTGATGGTGTAGTTGGATGATTTTATCAGTCGGGACTTGAGCCATGACTGTCGGGACAAATCAGGTTTATAGCACCCCAACCCCCGTTGGTCATCTTCAAGACGCCACTGATTCGATTCGAATAACAGAGGTGATTCGATTCGAGATTCGATTTGAAAGGAAAATGTGTGATTTGCAGGGCCCTATTCGAGAGAGGCTTAATTTTCTGTTCTCTGACATGTGGGCCAAACACATTCATCTACTCGACCACATTCAGAATAAAAGCGTAATGTACAGAAACAGATCATATATAGTCAAAATAGATATAATGCATGTACTCTAAGGCACGTTAGAATTGAAAGTAATTTGTGTATTTTTAAGTAAGGTCTATTTTAACGTTACCCATGCGCAAAACGCCGCGTGGGGACACGGTGGCGTTGTGGACTAAGGCGTACTGCACGTCGATGGTGCACTTGTCTTCAACCAATGCTAACTAAGCTTGTGTGAAGTTCGTATGTTGGGGAGCTGACAGTTGCTCGCCGTTGCTCGGTGGTTCTCTCCGGGTACTCTGGCTTCCTCCACCCATAAAACTGTCGCGGTCATGATTAGCCATTGTGCATAAATATGTGACCTTAAACACCAATAAATAATAATAATAATAATATGCGTAAAACAGACACGGTGTATGGTATGTACATGTGATGTGGTGTTGCACGCATTGATTGATGTAGGTTACCCATTTGCTTGATGGGGGGAAAAATGAATTCACAAGCAGCAAACTTTCCCATAATTTAGTTTGGAATTTAACTATTTCATTCCAGTTTGACTTAATGTCTCAGTACCATTACATTTGGAGTCTGAATTCCGAGTGAACTGGTTAAATTCCGAGTTACATTAACCCTTTCAACTCTAGTGGTATCTCCCATGCCACTTCGTTGGCAGCAATTAGAAAGGTCCATATTCATTATTTGGGGGAGACCAATCAATATTTTCAACGTGGAGCCTCGGGGTTGCACGTTGAAAATATTGATTGGTCTACCCCACACATTTACTGAACAGCCATCCTATTTAATGACGTTATGACGTATCATTTTGCTGGACGGGAAAACGGCCGCTAGAGTGCAAAGGGTTAAGGAAAAAGTTTTCTTCTTGAAATATTGATAGGTCCACATCAATATGCAGAGTGTTGTATTACGATTTTTTAATCTACTTAGCGTTCCTAAGCCGTCCTGTTAGCGTTCCTAAGCCATCCTGAAAGGTGATTCTCCTCAAAGAGGTTATATATACTAGCGGATAAAAGAAACGCAAGTTTTTTTCTGTGATAAATATTTCAAATGTGTTATGGATGATTATTTCATTGTTTGCATTTTGATATTATTACTTCATTACTGATTAAACTTTGACGAGTGTTGTTGTCTTAACACAAACGGTGTTTGCATGGATAACGTTCAAACGTGGGTACCCAACGCCATGTCCTGATCAAAATCAAACGCTCTTCACCATTGGCCCCATCAAGTTGTTTATGGTCCTTTGTGGTGAGTTAGTCCTCTCCCGAAGAGAGCTGAGCGACATTGTTCCGGACGCTGACGCGTCTTGACCCTCCAGTCTAGCTCGTCCCACAAATGATGGATCGGGGACAAATCAACCGTAGGATGGCCAGTCGAGAACTGAGACATCGTTTTGGTTGAGGAAGTCACGACAAACCTAGCAACATGTGGCCTCGCATTATCCTGCTGCAACGTATGGTTATGCGCATGGATAAGTGGAAGGACATGAGGCACGAGGACCTAATCCCGATATCTTACGGCTGTAAGGATTGCCCTAGTTGACCACGAGAGGTGTTTTCACTCCACGAGAAATCTCCCAAACCATAACAGACCCTCTCCCGAATCTGTCGTTTTCCTTAACGCACGCATCATGCAGGGCAGCGCTAACCTCGACATCGATGACAACATTGCCGTCCATCCGACCTGGAATTCGTGAACCGCGACTCGTAAGTGAGTAAGCCATGTCACCAGTGGGCCAAGTGAACCCGATTCAGTGCACGTTCCTGAAGCAATTGCATCCGACGTTGACGTCGCCTAACTGTAAGTTGCAGACCAACGTAAGAACGTTGTGGCCTTAAAATGAACTTCCGCAACCGATTCCTAACTGTTCTTGGACACACCCGGCGACCATGAGTGCCTACAACCTGACTCGCCGCCTGAAATCGGTTACGGAGTTGTGAGAGACGCAAGCCTCTATCTTGACGTGGCGAAGAAACGTGCGGACGTCCGGTGGCTCAGCGAATTCAAACTAAACAAGCTCATGGCCTCCTGGACCCTCAAATTGCTGGGCGACTAGCCGTTGCAATTGGCCCTGCATAATTAGAGCAATAGCCCTACCCATATCAAATTCGGACATTCGCGGCATTTTGTTTTTTAATCGAGTTGAAATGAAGTGTTGTTCAATCGAAGTGTACAGTTCCAAACTTCGATTTACTATGGTTTTCAATCCCACAGCACGTGGGAGTGGCCCGGGTGCACGCTTTGTCGAAAAATCTGTTGAAAGCATGCAGCGTAGCACGTGGTCATGGTTGACTGAATTTTAACCAATGACTCTTTAGACCGTACACTGAGGTAGCTATATGTCAAATGCTGCTACATTTGGTCAACGGATAAAAAAGTGTATTACCAGAACTGAACTTGCGTTTCATTTTTCCGTCAGCAAATATAAATGTATAACAAAAGCCGTTTAAGGGGGGGATAAAATCAATTTAACACTTTTCTTACTAAGACGAGAAGATGAAATGCAAAACAAAAATTGAGGATGACTAAAGTCGTTCATAGCTTGCTTGAAAGAGATGTTTAGGATACAGAAAGTACGGCTGGTCTAAAAGTTAACAGAAATGAGCTCATTCCAATGAGTAGTCATAAGCTAAGATTTGTTAGCAAAATTGAAAATATATTACCATTTGAAGGGCAGGTTTTGTGAACAGCGTTGACCGGCCACATTGCTAGCCTATGCGAAGAGTTAAAACTATACTATGATGATTTCTTCAATAGAAAGCGCGGTAGTTCATTGGGTAGCGCATTTGGTAGATCAAAAGATCCAAGGTTCAACACTGACCAACGCCGTCTGCGTTGTGCCCTTAGGCAAAGCTTTTAATCACAATTTCCCAAGCTCACTGTACGCACGCCCATGGTGCACATGCTTCAATGATTACCGACGCCACCTGTACCGAATTCGTACTTCGGAGAATCCAGACGTTTTTGGGCTCTGCTCGGTGGTTCTGCAAAGGTAGTCTGGCCTCCTAATTACGCGAAACTGCCCGAAACAATATCGCGCCTCGAGTGCAAACAAGGCACCCTCTTTAATACTAAAGTATTGCAGATAGTACATTGTTGCACTCAAGGGGTGATATGGACCTGGCTGCTGAACGTTGCATTAAAACTAAATAAGTAAATGAACAAAATAAACGAAAAATTTAAATGCCTTCAGTCATGAACAGTGTTTAGTATTACTACCTTCGATATATGAACGGAAGTCTTTGTTCCAGGTTCAATACTGAAACCGTCGTCTTCAGGAAACGGCATAGACGTCTGATTGTGTATCACAAGTTTAATACCGGCACTGTCAGCATTATCCACCACATACTCCTCAAAGTGTTCAATATATAGTTGCATTGAAAGACCTATAAAAATATTTAATTGATTATTGAATTTATGTGGCATTGAACTGAAAAGTTTAGTGTTCTATCCTGGCCAGCAGTAACTGCGCCGTGTCCTTGGGCAAGACACCTAATCGCGATTGTCCATGCGGAGTGGAGCGGGCACGGTGGCGATGTATATTAAGACGTACTGCGCGCCGATGGTGCACCAGTGCTAACTCTGTCTGCGTCGAATTATCACGTCGGAGAGTGTGGCAGTAGATCGTCCCTGCTCGGGGTTCTCTCCGGATACCCCATCTTCCCCTCATGTAAAACTGTCAGGCACGATGCGACCCTGACCGTTTAAAGTGTCGTTAAAACTCAATAAACAAACTGACAAGCCTGTGCGTCTTGGGGTAAGAGTTTCCATTTCTTCGCGTCTGTGTGCAGTCTTTGACCGCTGTGTGTATGTATTATTACTATTAATTGGATTCATTACTTCTGCAGTGCACATGTACAAAATGAAAACACACAGGGTCCTTTGAATGCAACATGACGCCAGCTGCAATGCTAACGTTTTGCAGATGGCACCTTGTTGACCTCAACGGACGACATATGAATTACAAAACATAAACATGGTATACCACAAGGAGATGGCATAGCAGATTGGGTGTTGTCTGTCATCTTTACGTTACAAAATTGGTATTCATAGAGCGTCACGTTGCAGGCCTGTCTTAATAAGTAGTTAAATGAAATGAATGCTAATTGAACACAGGGATATAATAGAGGTTTCGCGACAAAGGTAAGACGTAGGCATGCACGCTTCGAACTAGTGGTCAATGTATGTTGCTGATTCAATTGTTTTGCCGCAAACATGATGAATAATCTACAGTTCAGATGGCGCTGGTGCAACATGCGGAAAAAATATGCAACCCGAACCTTTCTTTATTCGTAGTCCAACCGATCACGGCCCGCTTACGCATAGATATTCATCACTCTCTTCTTATGAAGACTAATTATGGCACGTTACATAATAGCAGATAAAATGCCAATATAGTGGAAACATGTTAACTGAATAGTCAAATTGGCAGAAAAGTATATTCAATTCGTCGGTGTATTCAGTTAAATAGAATTATATTCGGGCAAAGAAAATCAACTGAAAAAAGCTTTTTATTCTGTTATCACAACCCAAAGACCTCCGTCCGTCAATATGTAATAGACTAAATGCCTGCATTGGTTGCCCTAATGTCAGTGGAGTGTGTGTGTGGAGGGGTGGGGGGTGGTCAGATGGCGAGTTTACATTTTGTAACAATAACTCACTGTTACTTTTGCGTTTTCTATTTGCACCCAATTAACACGCATATTCTCTACCAACTACGTGCTATTAACTGGTCGCATATCTACAAAAGGTATAGTAAACTATTTGGTGTTCGACATGTTTACGCAATTAGCAAGAACTATCGAGTTAGTTGGGCTTAGAATGTATTTTATGGGGTTATCTGAGAATGGTTCACGGCGGAAGATGATAAAAAAGATGGGGTGGTCATGCATTTCTACGACGTGAACTTCTTCAGCGCATGCTATGAGGATAGTTTTTCGTGGATACAATCCTTTCAACCCTAGCGGCCGCTTTTCCGTCCAGGAGCATCATACATCATAACGTCATTAAATAGGATGGCTGTTCAGTAAATGTGTGGGGTAGACCAATCAATATTTTCAACGTGCAGCCCCGAGGGTACACGTTGCAAATATTGATTGGACTACACCAAATAATGAATATGGACTCTTCTAATTGGTGCCATTGAACTGGCATGGAAGATACCACTAGAGTCCAAAGGGTTAAATTGTTGAAAGTTTTGTTGGTCCTGTCGTGTCCACACAGCTACTTGAATACATTCAAAGTCTGTTTGTGTATGTTCGACTGCAAGAAGATTTTTATTTTTAACAGCCTGTACATGAAACCACTGAGATAATTAGGCTTTTCCCTCTGGAAAATACTACTGTTTTTCTACGTATGACTCAAGCGGAATTTTCGATTTAACCCTTACTTCCCCAGAATTGGCAAAAAACTGTGAAAATTATTGGGGTTTATAGGCACTTTCTCGCAACGCGTCTTGTAGATTTGTTTTAAACATTCATCATTGCTAGACCTGTCTGTGATACGACCATTGATGCACAAGAGATATTAGGCGATGCATATGGTAACCCTCCACGGGCTACCAAACATTGAAATATTGATGAAATTGGTTGTTTTTGGGCCCCCACAGCACCCAAACGATACATGAGAGATAAACATAACTTCCTTTATTGGAAGTGGCATAACATGGACTATTTTCAAATAACCACAGCACTAAGTGGGTATGTGTCAAACAAACATAACTACTTTTGTCGGTCATTAAGTTGTCGGACGACGATATTTATATTAACCCTCTCCACCATCAATGATGGTTTTTACGTAAACATTTGTTTATGAAACTGAGTCATTTGGGACTATTCTACCCATCTTTCTCATAACATCAAAAAAGGTACTTCAGTTAGACAGTTAAAAACAATTCATCAGATACTCTGGGGTCATAAAAAATCATAGAATCTCATCTGGAAAAGCCATGATTCTCCAGAATCATAAAGTCTAGTTATTTATTCATTTTTTTCCACACATTTCGTCTGTACGATCCAGAAGCCATTTTCGAACCGATTGTCACACAATTTTGCACACGCATAGAAGGTCACAAAATCTAAAAATTTTCGATTTAACCCTTATTTCGCGAGAATTGGCAAAAAGTATCAAATTTAAGGTTTATAGGCATTTTCTCGAACGCGTCTTGTAGATTTTTTTAAACATTTATCATTATTGGACCTGTCTGTGGCACGACCATTCATATACAAGAGATATTACGCGATGAATATGTTAACCCTCCACAGGCTGCCAAACATCTAAATTTTGATGAAATGGACAGTTTTCGTACCGCTAAAGCACCCAAACGATACACGAGAGATAAACATAACTTCATTTATTGGAAGTGGGATTCACCGTGGATCATTTTTGTAAGCAATAGAGGTATTCAAAAGCCAAGCGTTAACCCATTTTGGGCTGGTTAAACTGCAATACCACTCAAAAGCTAAAAAATTAATGTTTTCTGTGTATTTCTTTAAACGAGTCTTCTTGATTTTCAAGAGAAATTGGCCACGCGCAGGTCTTGGTGTGATAATAGAAGATGCATGAACAAAATAATCCAGTGAGCATTTGTTAACCCTCCACAGGCTGCAAAAATTAAAAATTTTGATAAAATGGGTTCTTTTTGGACACCAACAGCAACCAATGGGTACGCCACAAAGACAAGTGTCTTCTTTTATCGAGCGCACAATTTATACGGAAACATTTTTATAAGTAGTAAGGGTGTTCAAAAGTCGAAGTTTTAACCCCTTTTGGACAGGCTAAAGAGGGAGACCCTTTAAAAGCTTAAAATTCCCATTTTCTGTGGATTTCTCTAAAAACATATTGTAGGTTTTCAAGAAAAATTGACTATACGCAGGTCTTTGCGTGACATTACAAGCTGGATGGACAAAATATTCCGGTGAGAGTTTACTAACCCTCTAAGACTGCCAAGCATCGTAATTTTGTTGAAATGGGCTGTTTTCGGACACGCACAGCACCCAATGTACACCCTTTGTTGGATGTGGAATTCACCGAGGACCATTTTTGTAAGTAATAAGGGTAATAAAAATACCAAGAGTTAATCCCCTTTAAGGGTGGTTAATAGCGATGCCCATCAAAAGCTTTAAAAAATTCATGTTTTCCCTGGATTTCTTTAAAAACGTTTTGTAGGTTTTCAAGAGAAAATGGCCATTGATAGGTCTTGGAGTCACATTACAAATTGCATGGATAAAATATTCCGGTAAGCATCCGTTAACCCTCCATGGGCTGCTAAATGTCAAAATTTGGAGAAAAAAATTCAATTTTTGGATACCAACAACATCAAATGGGAATGCCACAGAGACGTAACTTTCTTTACCGGATGCAAAACTGATAGGGAAAATTGTTTGTAAGTAGTAAGGGCATTCAAAAATCGAGGTCTTAACCCATTTTGACTGGCTAAGGAGATATACCCTTTAAAAGCTTCAAATTCCCGTTTTCTGTGGATTTCTCCAAAAAATCTAGTAAGTTTTCAAAAAAAAAATTACCATTCGTTGGTCTTGGAGTGCCATTACAAATTGCATGGACAACATATTCCGGTAAGCCTTTGGTAACCCTCCAGAGACTGCCAAGCATAGACATTTTGAGAAAATGGGCTATTCTTGGGCACCCATAACAAACGTGTACCTGCGAGATAAACATAACCTCCTTCATTGGAAGTGGAATTCACCGAGGATCATTTTTGTAAGTAATGAAGGTATTAACCCTTAAGCCCCCATATAGCCCCAAACCACCACTTTTATATTGCATTGAAGCAGGTGCTCCCTTGTGTAATCTTTTTTATTACTCTTGTGTGTAGACTGAATTTTCCCTGGCAGTGGTTCTACATCACTGCTGGCTGCCTGTATAGGCAGCCAGCAGTGATGTAGAGCCACTGCCAAGTCATCAATAACTATGTAAGCAGAAAAAGGCCATAAATACTTTAAAATTAATCTGAGGACTTAAGGGTTAACAAAACCAATCATTAACCCGTTTAGGGTTGGTTACAGAACGGTACCCGTCAAAAGGTTAAAAATTCATGTTAACCGAGAATTTCTCTAAGAACATATCATAGATTTTCAAGAAAAATTGGCTATTCTCAGATCTTAGTGTGACATTACAGACTGCATGTCCAAAATATTCCAGTAAGTGTTTGTTAACCCTATGCAGGTTCTCAAACATCAAAATTTTGATAAAATGGGCTGTGTTTGCGTACCCACAGCACCCAAAGTTAAGAGAAGAGATCAACATAATTGGAAGTAGAATTCATTGAGGTTTGTTTTTGTAAGTAAAAGGGTATTCAAAAAATAACCCTTACCCCGTTTTTGGCTGGATAAAGAATGATACCCATCAAATGCTTAAAAAGCATGTCCTCCCTGGATTTCTCTGAAAACATCTTGTAGATTTTTAGGAAAAAATAGACATTCACAGTTCTTGGTGTGACATTACAAATTGCAGGGAAAAATATTTCCATTAGCACTTATTAACCCTCTACAAGCTGCCAGACATTATTATTTTGAATACATTTGAGATAAAATGGACCATTTTCAAATAGCCACAACACTCAGTGTGTATGTGTCAAACAAACGTAATTCCTTTCGTCGGTCATTAACTTCTCGGACGAAGATATTGATATTAACCCTCTCCACCATTAATGATGGTTTTTACCAAAACATTTTGTTATCAAACTGAGTCATTTGAGACTACTATACCCATCTTTCCCATAACTTCAAAAAAGGAACTTCAGTGAGACAGTTACAAACAATTCATCAGACACTCTGGGGTCATGAAAAATCATGGAATCTCATCTGGAAAAACATGATTCTCCAGAATGCTAACCCTGATTGTGTGGAGTCAGGCAGTTGCTCGCAGCTGCTCGGTGGCTCTCTTCGGGTACTCTGGCTTTCTCCATCTGTAAAACTATCCGTCACGAAGTGACCCTGGCTGTAGAAAGTGTCCTTAATCTCCAATAAATAAATAAGTAAATAAATAAATAGATAAATAAATGAATAAACTAGACTTTATGATTATGGAGAATCATGTTTTTTCAGATGAGATTCCCTGATTTTTCATGACCCCTGAGTGTCTGATGAATTGTTTTTAACTGTCTCACTGAAGTTCCCTTATTGATGTTATGAGAAAGGTGGGTATAGTAGTCTCAAACGACTCAGTCCGATAAAAAATGATAATTTGAAACCATCAATAATGGTAGAGAGGGTTAATATCTATATCGTCGTCCAACAAGTCAATGACCGACAAAAGGAGTTCTGTTTGTTTGACACATACTCATTGAGTTCTGTGTCTATTCGAAAATGGTCCATTTTATCTCAAATGTATCCAAAAGATTGATGTCTGGCACATTGTGGAGGGTTAACAACTACTAACAGGAATATTTTTCCGTGTAACTTGCAATGTCAGGTCAAGAACTGCGCATGGTCATTTTTCTTAAAAATGTGCAAGATGTTTTCAGAGAAATCCAGGGAAAACATGAATTTTAGGCTTTTGATGGGTATCATTGTGTATCCAGCCCAAAATGGATTAGGTGTTGTTTTCTGAACATTTATTATTTACAAAAATAATTCTCAGTGAATTCTACTTCAACTTATGTTGATCTCTCCTCTTAACTTTGAGTGATGTGGGTACGCAAACACAGCCCATATTATCACAATGTTGATGTTTGAGAACCACCATAGGGTTAACAATTGCTTACCGGAATATTTTGTACATGCAACTTGTAATGTCGCACTAAGATCCGCGAATGGCCAATTTTTCTTGAAAATCTACGAGATGTTTTCAGAGAAATCCTCGGATAATATGAATTCTTAACCTTTTGAGGGGTATCGCTCTGCAATCAGTCCTCAACGGTTTAATGCTTGGTTTTGTGAATACCTTCATTACTTACAAAACTGATCCTCTGTGAATTCCATTTCCAACAAAGGAGGTTATGTTTATCTCGCAGGTGCATATTGGGTGTTATGGATGCCGAAGAACAGCTCATTTTCTCAAAATTTCAAGGCTTGGCAGCCTGTGGAGGGTTAACAAATGCTTACCGGAATATTGTGTCCATGCACCTTGTAATGGCACTCCCAGACCTGCGAATGGTCCATTTTTCTTGAAAATTCACTATATGTTTTTATAGAAATCCACAGAAAACTGGAATTTTAAACTCTTAAGGGGTATCTCTCCTTCACCAGCCGAAAATGGTTTAAGACCTCGATTTTTGAATACCCTTACTACTTACAAAAAATGTTTCCCTATAAGTTTTGCGTCTGGTAAAAGAAGTTATATTTCTCTGTGGCATTCCGATCCGGTGTCCAAAAACTGAATATTTTTTCAAAATTTTGACATTTTGCAGACCATGGAGTTTTAACAAATGCTGACCGGAATATTTTATCCATGCAACTTGCAATGTAACACCAAGACCTATCAAAAGTCATTTTCTCTTGAAAACCTACAAGATGTTTGTAAAGAAACCGAAGGAAAACTTGAATTTTTTAAGCTTTTGGTGGGTATCGATGTTAACCATCCAAAAGAGGTTAACGCTTGTTTTTTGAATACCTTTGCTACTTACAAAAGGTTTTTTACTATCAGTTCTGCGTCCTGTAAAAAAGTTACGTTTGCCTGTGGCATTCCAATTCGGTGTTGTTGGTGTCCAAAAACAGACTATTTTTTCAAATATTTTACATTTAGCAGGCGATGGAGGGTTAACAAATGCTTACCGTAATATTTTATCCATGCAACTGGTAATGTGCCACCAAGACCTATCAATGGCCATTTTCTCTTGAAAACCTACAAGATGTTTGTAAAGAAATCCATGGAACACTTGAATTTTTTTAGCTTTGATGGTTATCGCTGTTAATCATTGCAAAAGGAGTTAATACTTGGTTTTTGAATACCCTTATTACTTACAAAAATAGTTCTCGGTGAATTCCACTTCTAACAAAGGGGATTACGTTTGTTTCTATGGTGAACATTGGGTGCTGTGCGTGCTTCAAAACAGCCCGTTTTCTCAAAATCACGATGCTTGACAGTCTGTAGAGAGTTAATAAAAGCTCAGCGGAATATTTTGTCCATTCAACTTGTTATGCCACACCATGACCTACGAAAGGTCAATTGTCCTTGAAAAACTACAAGATTTTAGAGAAATCCACAGAAAATGGGAAAGTTAGGCTTTTAAGAGGTACCTCTCTGTAACCAGCCCAAAATGGGTTAAGACTTCGACTTTGAATACCCTTACTACTTACAAAAATGTTTCCCTATAAATCTTACGTCCGATAAAATGGTATCTTTTTCTGTGGTATACCCATTGGGTGCTGTTTGTGTCCAAAAGCTGCCCATTTTATCACAATTTTGAGGTTTAGCATTCCGAGGAGGGTTAACAAATGCTCCCAGGAGTATTTTGTCCATGCATCTTCTATTGTCACACCAAGACCTACGCGTGGCCAAGTTTTGTTGAAAATCTACAAGACTCGTTTAGAGAAATCCACAGAAAACATTATTTTTTTAGCTTTTGACGCGTATTGCAGCTTAACAACTCCAAAACGGGTTGACGCTTCGTTTTTTCAATATCCTTATTACTTACAAAAATGATCCACGGTGAATCCGTCTTCCAATAAATGAAGTTATGTTTATCTGTCGTGTATCGTTTGGGTGCTCTAGGCGCCTGGAAACAGCCCATTTCATCAAAATATCCATATTTGGGGGTTAACATATGCATTACCTAATATCTCTTGTATATGAATGGTCGTGTCACAGACAGGTCTAACAACGATGAATGATTAAAACAAATCTACGATACATGTTTCGAAAAAGTGTCTATAAACCCTAATAATTTTGACAGTTTTTTATCAATTCTGACGAAAGAGATTTAAATAGAAACTTCCGCTTTGGTACGTTTTTAGATGTTGTGCCCTTCTGCAAAATTGTGTGCAAATCGATCCGATAATGGCTTCTGAATCGTACGGATAAAATTTGTGGAAAAACACAAAAAACAAAACTAGACTTTTTGATTCTGGAGAATCATGGCTTTTCCGGGTGAGATTCCATGATTTTTCATGACCCCAGAATGTCTGATGAATTGTTTTTAACTGGCTCACTGAAGTTTCGTTATTGATGTTATGAGAAAGATGGGTATAGTAGTCTGAAATGACTCAGTTTTATAAAAAAAATGTTTAGGTAAAAACCATCATCAATGGTGGAGAGTGTTAATATCAATATTGTCGTCCGACAAGTTACTGGTCGACAAAAGAAGTTATGTTTATTTGACACATACCCACTGAGTGCTGTGGCCATTTGAAAATGGTCCATTTTATCTCAGATGTATCCAAAATGTTGATGTCTGGCAGTTTGTAGAGGGTTATCAACTCCTAACAGGAATATTTTTCCATGCAACTTGTAATGTCACACCAAGATCTGCGAATGGCCATTTTTGCTTAAACATCTACAAGATGTTTTCAGAGAAATCCAGGAAGAACATGAATGTAAAGCTTTTGATGGGCATAATTGTTTATCTAGCCCAAAACGGGTTAAGGGTTGTTTTTTGAATACCCTTATTATTTACAAAAATAATTCTCAGCGAATTCTACTTACACTTATGTTGATCTCTCCTCTTAACTTTGTGAGCTGTGGGTACGCAAACACAGCGCATTTTATCAAAATTTTGATGTTTGAGAACCTGCATAGGGTTAACAAATGCTTACTGGAATATTTTGTGCATGCACCTTGTAATGTCACACTAAGATCTGAGAATGGCCAATTTTTCTTGAAAATCTACGAGATGTTCTTAGAGAAATCCACGGATAACATGAATTTTTAACCTTTTGAGGGATATCGCTCTGTAATCAGCCCTAAACGGGTTAATGCTTGGTGTTGTGAATACCTTCATCATTACAAAAATGATCTTGGAGAATTCCACTTCCAATGAATGAGGTTATGTTTATCTCGCATGTATACATTGGGTGTTACGAGAGCCCAAGAATAGCTTATTTTCTCACAATGCCTATGCTTGGTTCCTCTGGAGGGTTAACAAATGCTTACCTAATATTTTGTCCATGCAACTTGTAATGTCACACCAAGACCTGCGAATGGTCCATTTACTTGAAAACTTACTAGATTTTTTGGAGAAATCAAACGGGAATTTTAAGCTTTTAATGGATATAAATAAATGTCTTAAGACCTCGATTTTTGTATACCCTTAATATTTACAAAAAAATGTCCCTACCAGTTTTGCGTCCGGTAAAAGAAGAAACGTTTCTCTGTGGCCTTCCCATTTGATGTTGTTGGTGTCCAAAAACAGATTATTTTCAAGAATTTTGACATTTAGCAGCCCACGGGGAGTTAACAAATGCTTACCGGAATATTTTATCCATGCAACTGTTAATGTGACGCCAAGACCTATCAATGGCCTTTTTCTCTTGAAAACCTACAAGATGTTTGTACGGAAATCCAGGGAAAACGTGATTTTTTTAGCTTTTGATGGGTATTGCTATTAACCATCCCAAAAGAGGTTCACGCTTGTTTTTTTTTTTGAATACCCTTGTTACTTACAAAAATGGTCCTCGGCGAATTCCACTTCCACCAAATGCTATTATGTTTATCTCTCGGGTATTCGTTGGGTGCTGTGCGTGTCCGAGAACAGCCCATTTTAACAACACTACGATGCTTGGCCGCATGTAGAAGGTTAATAAACGCTCGCCGAAATATTTTGTCGATAAAACTTGTAATGTCACACAAAAACCTGTGAATAATCAATTTTTCTTGAAAACCAACAAGATGTTTTTAGGGAAATCCACAGAAAATGGTAATTTTGAGCTTTTAGGGGGTATCTCTCATTAGCCTGTCCAAAATTAGTTAAGACTTCGACCTTTGAAAACTCTTACTAGTTACAAAAAAGTTTCCATATAAATTTTGCGCTCGATAAAAGAAGGTACTTTTCTTTGTAACGTACCCATTGGGCGCATCGGTGCACAAAAACAGACCTTTTAATCACAATCTTTACGTTTAGCAACCTGGGGAGGGTTAACTAATGCTGATCTGAATATCTTGCCCATGCAACTTGTAATGTCACACCAAAACCTGGGAGTGACCAATTTTTCTTGAAAATCTGCAAGACTCGTTTAGAGAAATACACGGAAAACAAGAATTGTTTAGCCTTTGGGTGGTATTGCTGTTAACCAGCTAAAGCGGGTTAACGCTTGGGTTTTTGAACACTCTTATTACTTACAAAAATGCTCCTCGGTGAATACCACTTCCAACAAGGAAGTTATGTTTATCTGTCTTGTATCGTTTGGGTGCTGTGGGAGCCCGAAAATAGCCCATTTCATAACAATTTTGATGTTTGGAAGCCTGTGGAGGGTTAAGATATGCATTGTCTAGTATATCTTGTGAAGCAATGGTAATGTCACAGGCAGATCTAGCAATGACTAATGTTTAAAAAATTCTACAAGAAGTGTTTCGAGAAAGTGCCGATAAACCCCAATTTCGACAGTTTTTTTTTTTTTTGCCAATTCTGACGAAATAAGGGTGAAATTGAAAATTCCGCTTGGGTACAGTTTTAGATTTTGTGCTCCTCTATGAGTGTGCAAGATCTTGTGAAAATCGGTTCGAAAATGGCTTCTGAATCGTACAGACAAAACGATTGAAAAAAAAACCCAAAATAATAATAATCCGTAGAAAAACAATAGTCTTTTCCAGTAGGAAAAGTCTAAAAAATAATAATCCTTAGAAAAAAAATAGTCTTTTCCAGAGGGAAAAGCCTAATAAATAAATAAATAAAAATAAATAATTACATATATAAATCACAAGTAGCACAGAATATACATTATATGAGAGTGGGTATTATAAAATTGAATACAATTCCTTAAACGCAAGCAAAGAAGTGTGAATGTTTGTCCAAAATATTCGGCGTTTGAAAAAATTAACTCCGAAAAACTGCGCACGTCAATGAGATCCCGCGAGCTTTGTTTGAGTGAGGGATGATATGAATTTTGAAAAGGTGAGACTCTCGTTTTGTGTTGAGTCAGAAATGATGGGCAAACTACGCAATATCGAAGAGATAAGGCGTACTTTTCGCCGATGGTGCACTTGTCTTTCAACCAATGCTAACCCTGCTTGTGCGGAGATAGTACGTTGGGGAGCCAGCGAGTTTCTCGTCGTTGCTCGTTGGTTCTCTCCAGGTACTCCTGCTTCCACCACCCGTAAAACCGCCCCACACGAGGTGACCCGGACTGCTGAAACTGTCGTTAAAGCCTAATAAATAATTAAACCAGTATGGAAGAGCTATTGGTGGTAGTCATATAGCTGAAGGCCTTTAAGAATTTGGTAGTTACTTGTTTCTTGAAGGCATTTCTGTTTTGTAATAGTGCGTAATTCACGATCTTTATTTGGAAACCATTTATTTACAAATGATGTGTTCATACAATAATAATAATAATAATAATAATAATAATAATAATAATAATAATAATAATAATAATAATAATAATGTTACCTCTTTGGCCATCCATGGTTTGTTGCGGTCAATCTGTTGTGGCGCGGAAGTTCGAGGAATTGTGGACTTCAAGGTAACTGATGATCAGTTATGCCAGTCTTCACTCGTTTCAGGTTTCAACGTTTTAACAACGCTTATAACTACATATACTGATGTTGCCTTTACCATGAACTGACTTAGCCTTTTTCATCCACATAGTCATGGGACATTATTTAATATTTGATTACACATATGCTATCCTACATTAGAAATGTTTTGTTTTTTGCTATATCTGTGGAATGGGATTATTTGTGTCGTGTTGTGGTATCCCTTTTGCTGTTTTTATAGTTATATTCCAAATATGCCATGTTTTCCATGTAATGAATTTATCTACCATTTAACCATTTATACATTATTATAATAAATATCCCGACTCTGTTTTCTTCACTCTATTAACCCCTTGAACCCTGGTGGTATCTTCCATGTCAGTTCACTGAGAACAATTGGAAGAGTCTACATTCATTATTTGGGGTAGACCAATTAATATTTTTCAACATGCAGCCATGGGGCTTCACTTTGAAAATAGTAATTGGTCTGTCCCCACACATTCACTCAGCAGCCATCCTACATAATGAAGTTATGACGTATCATGTTTCTGGGCCAGAAAAAGCAGCCGCTCGGGTTCAAAGGTTAAAGATTGATTTTGTAGTAAATTTTATGGCTTAGATATCTAACTGAGATAGAGGTTTTGACTTTTTGACATAAAATGTATTTTTTCATGTTGGGAGATACTACTAAACCTGGGGAGCGCGGTGGCTCAGTAGGTAGAGGTGCAGGCTGCAAGCCGAGAGGTCCTCGGTTCGAATCCCACCTGCAGCAACCGCTTTGTGTCCTTGGGCAAGACACTTCATCTCCATTGCCCGCGTGGGGGCACGATGGCGCCGTGTACTAAGGCGTACTGCACGTCGATGATGCGCATGTCTTCAACCAATCTAACCCTGATTGTGCTGCAGTACGGAGTTACGATGTTGGGGAGCTGGTGGTTCTCTCCGGGTACTCCGGCTTCCTCCACCCGTAAAACTGTCACGGTCATGATTAGCCATTGTGCATAAATATGTGACCTTAAAACATCACTAAATAAATAAATACTATTAAACCTCTTGTGATACATGGTCGTCGTTTTAGAAACTTTCTGTTCACATGAACAACTGTTGGGAAACTTTTGTTCGAACGCATTCAGATAAATGTTCACAGATAAAAAGAATGGCATACAAAAAAGTTTGACTTTTAAACTTTTATCTTCTTACTCAGATTCTAAACGGCTTAGTAATCCTTATTGCCCTGAATGTTTTGCCTAACACTTCACGATTTGATTATAAACTCTATGATCCCGAAAATTTGTTTAACCCTTTACCTAACATGAAAAGCAGACGACACTTGCAAACAAAATTCTTGAATAACTAATTTTTTTCATTTTTTGTCTCAAAAACATAGGTTATGCCCCCTCGTTGGAACGAGTTACGTTGGGTAAAGGGTTAACATAGCTAACAAAACATCTTGAGCCTGTTATATTTTACAAAATAGGCGTATTGTTTACTATACCAAATATTAACACGCCCGAGAAAGGCATGTCTACTCCTCGTCTGTTTATCTTGTCCGAATTGGCTTCTTTGACTAATAAATTCTTACGGGTGAAAAATGTAATTAAGTTGTGGTAGGAATATTACTATCTGGGCATTACCACGCAACTGTTTTCCTTCTCGGGCAGTTATCGGGGAAGCCAATATTCATATCTACTCAGTTCACCTGATCTAAAGTTGCAAACTCTTTTCTTCCAAAAGATTAGCAGTCTGTACATTGTTTATTTTTTATCGTTTTGTTTTCCTATTATTTTTCAGCTTGGTCTGGACACAATGTTATATAACATTGGGGGACAACAGGTGACCGCCAATCAGCTATATCCTCACTCAGCAGTATGTTTTGTATGTCTTGTTCCTGCGTTATAGAGGACGCAGTCAAAGCCGCGCCAAGCGCGGCTCGGGTGGTGAGCTCTATAGGTAACACGCATGCGTGTGTGGAGAAACACACAATTTCCAATGAAACAGTAAAGCTAACAAACAGAAAATTGTGTCTTCCGATTTGCCCATCGGGGCGGCCATTTTTCATTAGTAGGGGATACTGGAGAATGCCAATTTACTTCATTCGTGTGAGCTGGAAATTTAGGTGAGCTGGAAAATTGAGTTATTTTTTGGAAAAAACCCACTTTCTCTGGTACAAAAATTTATTTTCTTGGAAAATGTTGGGTTTTTCCAAAATAATTCAATTTTTCCCCCAAAACCCTGTGTTTTTCCCGGAAAATGTTTAAATTCGAAAATTTCTGGCTCACTTATCGACGGAATTTCTCGAAAATGTCTAAAAAATTTACCGATTTCAAAAATTCTCTTTTTCATACAATTTCACACTGATTTACCCATTGGGGTGAATTTTTTCGAATTTCCTTATGAATAGAGTTGCACGATTTTGACCGGCGACTGATCAGCACTGAGAATCCCATTGAGAAAAAATCCGAAAAGACTGTTTTTTGCGGTTTTGGGTTGGAAAAAAATACACGATCCAACGTCGATTCCCATGGAAAAAACATTCTGATTCGACCAGGTGAATGCGAATATTGCCTCGTAAAGTTGACCGTTTGAGGCCGCGCGTTCGAATCTAAAAATTAGCTCTATGGCGATCTGGGATGGATTATGACTGAAAATATATATATTATAAGCTAAAAGATGAATAATGAGCGATCGGAGGTAAAATTATTTCAGCATATTTTTTTGTAAAATTTTAAAAAATCAAAATCGACTTAGCATTTACAGGTTTTTACATGCTCCTCGACAGACATAGTTTAAAAGGTATGCGAATCTGATACATATCGAGAAAATTTAATTTGTAAAAAGTTTACGTGCTTTTTGTTAAAAAAATGATTTTTGGTTTTGTGAATTTACATGTCCTCAAGATGTAACGGGGGAAAGGTTACAGAATCGATGGGAGGGATTGCAAAAAATTAAAATATTTGTTAAGTTGTTCAAATAGACACTCTCGGGTGAATCAGAAAAAAATGAATGCAACATGTCAATTTCTGTGGGGTGGGGTCACGACTGGAACCGAAAAACATAATATTTTTATGATGCTTAGGCATGTGGTGTATCATTTTTAAGGATTATTCAAGAAGATTACGAAAATTATATTTTCAATCCTTGCCATGCGGTGGGGGCACGACCAGAGCCGAAAACATCTTCTTTTTTATAAAGCCAAGCATGTGAAGTATCATTTTGAAGGTCTTATCTAGGAGATTACGAATATGATATTTTTTCCATTTCACTTGGGGTATGACCATCAGAAAATCAAAACTTTCAAGAAGATAGTCATGTGACCTATCAAATTAAAGGTATCGACGAGCAGATTACAAAAATTATATTTTCAATCCTTGCCGTGGGGTGGGATTACGAGCCGAAAAACATCTTCCTGTTTATAAAGCCAGGCATGTAAAGTATCATTTTGAAGGGTTCATCCAGGAGACTGCGAAAATGATATTTTTTCCGTTTTACTTGGGGTGGGGTATGACCATCAGAAAATCCAAAATTTCAAGAAGGTAGTTATGTGACCTATCATAGCCAGGCATGTAAAGTATCATTTTGAAGGGCTCATCTAGGAGATTACGAAAATGATATTTTTTCCATTTCACTTGGGGGTGGCGGTATGACCATCAGAAAATCCAAAATTTCAAGAAGGCAGTCACGTGACCTATCAAATTAAAGGCACCGACGAGTAGATTACGAAAATTGTATTGTCAATCTTCGCCATGGGATGGGTCACGATCAGAGCCGAAAAACATCTTCCTTTTTGTAAAACCAGGCATGTGAAGTATCATTTTGAAGGGCTTATCTAGGAGATTATGAAAATGATATTTTTCCATTTCTCTTGGGGGTGTGGGTATGACCATCAAAAAATCAATTCCAAGAAGGTAGTCATGTGACCTATCAAATTAAAGGAATAGATTAGGAAAATTATATTTTTAATCCTCTCCGTGGGGTGGGGGTCACGACCAGAGCCGAAACACTTCTTCCTTTCCATAAAGCCAGGCATGTGAAGTATCATTTTGAAGGGCTCGTCGAGATTATAATAATTATATTTTTTCCATTTCACTTGGGGGTGGGGGTATGGCCATCTTGAAAATCGGAAGCATCAGGAAGGTAGTCATGTGACCTATCAACTTAAAGGTATTGATGAGTAGATTACGAAAATACATTTTTTGTCCTTCCAGTGGGGTTGGGTGATTACCAGAGCCGAAAACATCTCCCTTTTTATGAAGGTATGCATTTGATGCAGCATTTTGAAGGGTTCATCTAGGAGATTAAGAAAATGATATTTTTTCCATTTCACTTGAGGGCGGGGGTATGACCATCTGAAAATAAAAAATGTCAAGAAGTAGTCATGTAACCTATCAAATTAAAGTTATCAACAAGTAGATTACGAAGATTATATTTTCAATCCTCGCCGTCGGGTGGGATCACGACCAGAGCCAACAAAACATCTCCCTTTTTATAAAGCCAGGCATGTGAAGTATCATTTTGAAGGGCTCATCTAGGAGATTACGAAAATGATATTTTTTTCCATTTCACTTGAGGGTGGGAGTATGCCCATCTTAAAAATCGAAAGTTTCAGGAAAGTAGTCACGTGACCTATCAAATTAAAGGTATCAACAAGTAGATTACGAAAATTATATTTTAATTCCTCGCCGTAGGGTAGGGGGTCACGACTAGAGTCGAAAGAATCTTACTTTTTATGAAGGTATGCAATTGATGTATCATTTTGAATGACTCGTTGAGGAGATTACGAAAATCTTTTTTTTTTCTTCCTCTGGCGGTGGGTTGAGGCCATCTTGAAATCGACAGTATCAAGAAGGTAGTTATGTGACATATTAAATTAAAAAACAACTTGAATCTGATGCATTCATTTTGATGTCTCTCTTCAACAAGGAAGTGCATTTTACAAGTCGCGCTGTGAAAAGAATGCCTTTTCATTCAATAACTCAAATGCACATGTGTACTCTATCATAGATTTATCAGTAAATTATAAGGTGATTTTCTGACCCGGCACGTTTTTATATTTTGAGAATGGCGTATTTCACTATTTCCGAAATGCACGCTTTATCAATGGAAACAAATATTTTTAGAAAAATGGCCATCAAAAGGCATCACATAAATGGACAAGTGTACACCCTGATTAAACTAATTTTGAAACAATTTCACTTCATATCAGAAATGTCATTGAAGTAAAACCATTGTCACGTGTTAGAAAAGATTTTAATAGTCTAAATGTGTGTGGAAAGTTGTTTGTTTTACAGCGTGAGTTGAAATATTTTAAGATAGATGGCATTATATAAATACAGCAACAACAACAAAAAATACTGAATGATTCTCCTCTCTTTTTACATGGTTTGCCGTGTGGCGGTGTATGACTGAATGAACTTGAAAAAAAGCATGCACTTTCTGCTTTGGTGCACGGGGGTTATACAATGGGACATCAGTCCAAAAGCTCTTTTTTTATCCACCGGCAGTGAAGCGTTATATCGTTTACTGCGATATTTATGTGACATCAGGGGTGTCTGTTAGCTCGGTAGGTAATCAAGGACCTTATTCATGTTTGCAGTTGTGTACAAGTATTATTACATTCTGCTGATTGTAGGAGATGTGTAAAAACAATATGCCAAAATTTGAAAATATTTTTGTATTTTCTTATCACAAAACGTGAATCTCAACTCTCAACTGATTTGTTCTGTCATCCATCAATAGCAGAAAAAGGGGTCTTGAAATGAGATTTTTTTACAAATTTTATAAGGCAGATATGTATAGAGGTTGTGTCAAATTTGAAAATATTTTTGTATTTTCTTATCACAAAACGCGAATCTCAACTCTCAACTGATTTGTTCTGTCATCCATCGATAGCAGAAAAAGGGGTCTTGAAATGAGATTTTTTTACAAATTTTATAAGGCAGATATGTATAGAGGTTGTGTCAAAACAATATGCTATATATTGGTGTTTAAGGTCACATATTTTTTACAATGCCTAATCGTGTCCACAACACAAAGAGATCATTCATATAAAAACAACTTCAAGTCTCGCATGGCATGAAGCGCCGTTAAATCTCAATAACGTCTCCCCAAGGGGGCCTTTCCTGATGTTTAAGCTATACTCGACGTGTTCAGAATTCACATATGTATCATGTATCAGGTTCAAGAGAAGTACCTCTGTAACAACTCATCCATCCAAACAAATTAAAATTCGATTCACCATACTAAGAAGTGCTTGAAAAAACATTTTTTTATTTTCTTTGCTTCTTATTCGAGGTTTCATTGGGGTACATTTTCGTGAACTTTTCATGATAATGAGAATTTAAAATCTTGCAAATTGTGCCATTGTTATTAATGTTTTGTTGTTGTTTATTTGTATTCTTTTAATTGTTCTTTTGTTTTTTTTATTTTTTATTTTTTATTTTTTATTTTTTTTTGTGGGGGGGGGGGGGGGTTGTTGTGTCGGATCAGAAGATCCCTTTATACCTTTATAATTTATTGACAAATCTATGTTAGAGTACACATGTACATTTGAGCTATTGAATGAAAGGTATTCTATTCACAGTGCAATTTGTAAAAGGTACTTTCTTGTTGAAGAGAGACATCAAAATGAATGCATCAGATTCAAGTTGTTTTTCAATTTAATATGTTACATAACTACCTTCTTGATACTTTCGATTTCAAGATGGCCTCAACCCCCACAGCCAGAGGAAGGAAAAAAAATATGATTTTCGTAATCTCCTTGACGAGTCCTTCCAAGTGATACATCAAATGCATACCTTCATAAAAAGTACGATTTTTTCGGCTTTAGTCGTGACCCCACCCCACAGTGGGCATTGAAAATATAATTTTCGTCATCTACTCGTCGATACCTTTAATTTGATAGGTCACATGACTACCTTCCTGAAACTTTCGATTTTTAAGATAGTCATACCCCCACCCTGAAGGGAAATGGAAAAAATAACATTTTCGTTATTTCCAAGATGAGCCCTCCAAAATGATACTTCACAAGCCTGGCTTCATAAAAAGGAAGATGTTTTTCGGCTCTGGTCGTGACCCCACCCCCACCCCCACCTCACGGCGAGGATTGAACATATAACTTTCGTAATCTACTCATCGATATCTTTAATTTGCTAGGTCAAATGATTACCTTCTTGAATTTTTTGATTTTCAGATGGTCATTCCCCCACCCTCAAGTGAAATGGAAAAAATATCATTTTCGTAATCTCCTAGATGAGCCCTTAAAATTGATGCACCAAATGCATACCCTCATCAAAAGTAAAAGTTTTTTCGGCTCTGGTCACCACTCCACAACCACAGGAAGGACAAAACATTTATTTTCGTAACCTACTCATCAATACCTTTAATTTGATAGGTCACATGACTACCTTCCTGAAACTTTCGATTTTTAAGATGGCCAAACCCCCAATGAAATGGAAAAAAAAATATCATTTTCAGAATCTTGACGACCCCTTCAAAGTGATACTTCACATGCCTGGCTTTATGGAAAGGAAGATGTTGTTCGGCTCTGGTCGTGACCCCGCCCCACAGCGAGGATTGAAAATATAATTTTCGTAATCTTCTTGAATAATCCTTCAAAATGATACACCACATGCCAAATGCTTCATAAAAATATGATGTTTTTCGGTTCTAGTCGTGACCCCACTCCACAGAAATTGACATGTTGCATTCAATTTTTCTGATTCACTCGAGAGTGTCTTTCTGAACAACTTAACAAATCTTTTAATGTTTTGGGATCCCTCTCATCAATTCTCTAACCTTTTCTCCCGTTACATCTCGAAGATATGTAAATTCACAAAACGAAAAATCTTTTTTTTTTCAAAAAGCATCTAAACTTTTTACGAATGAAATTGTCTTGATACATATCAGATTTGCATACCTTTTAAACTATGTCTGTCGAGGAACATGTAAAAATCTGTAAATGCTCAGTCGATTTTGATTTTTTTAAATTTTACAAAAAAATAAGCGGAAATAATTTTACCTCCTCTCGATCATTATTCATCTTTTAACTTATAATATATATTTTTTCAGTCATAATCCATCCCAGATCGCCATAGAGCTAATCTTTAGACTCGAACGCGCGATCTCAAACGGTCAACTTTACCAGGCCAATTTTCGCATTCACCTGGTCCAACCAGAATCTTTTTCCCATGGGAATCGATGTTGGATCGTGTATTTTTTCCAACCCAAAACCGCGAAAAACGCTGTCTTTTCGGATTTTTTCCCAATGGGAATCTCAGTGCTAATCTGTCGTCGTTCAAAATCGTGCAACACTTTTCATAAGGAAATTCGTAAAAATTCACTCCAATGGGAATCAGTGTAAAATTGTATGAAAAAGTGAATTTTTCAAATGGGTGAATTTTTTAGACATTTTCGAGAAATTCCGTAGAAGAGTGGGCCAGAAATGCTCGAATTTAAATAGTTTTCGGGAAAAACCCAGGTTTTTCGGGGAAAAATTAAATTTTTGGGGGGAAAAACCCAACACTTTCCAAGAAAATCAATTTTTTCACCAGAAAAATTGGTGTTTTTCCAAAAATAACTCAATTTTCCAGCTCACCTAAATTTCCAGCTCACACGATTGAAGTGAGATGGCTCTATCCAGTTTCCCATATTTTCATTCGATATTGAATTCCGTTATAGTTGAAAATAAAAATAGCAACACAAACGAGAGATTGCACTGTGTGTTAGCCGTTTCAATCGTTCTTTTAACTTGAACACTGGCTTCCTAGAATTCAGTATTAAATTGATTTTGTTACTTGTAAATTTTAAAATCCTACTTTTGACCAAGAATCTTTTCTCTTTAGGATTACTGCCAGTATCAAAAGTTGACAAAACTACCGGCGGTAGCAAGAAACATATTCAGTTTTACGATACAATAGAGTCCTTTGCGACTGCATTCTTTTCTTGGTCTAAGCTAATTCATATTAGCATCTATCTCTGTGTAAAACGTACATACTGCAAAATAAATAAATAAATCTGATTAGGAGAAGCAGCAGGGGAGAGGGCGAATAGACCAACTCTGGGGACACCCTCAGCACCAGATAGTGGAAGGTTTGGGCCCTGGGCCAGCCCATCACCCTCACTGGCCACCTCAGCACCAGATGGATTCTATAAACACAAAAACTAAGTGATATCAACGAAATTCATGTGGCTTTAACACCTCCACATAGCTTAGAGACCAAGAGTTTTGAAACCAATCACTTTGACATCTTCTCAAAGTATAAACACCCAGATATAAATTCTGGAGTAGTCATCCAGCAATGGCGGGCATCCCATGTCTTTCTAGCAAAACCAGGTGCACTTCTCTTTATGGTGTGCGACGACAGGGTGCAGGTCTCAGTTACTGACCACCTGAACCAAACCACAGACTTATTCGCTAGAGGTTTCTGGCTATTCCATTTCTACTACCAGACACGGCGGACTTAGCTGAAATGAAAGTCGCCTTACCCCGGGATCATGCATGTTCTAGATACAATAACTCAGACGCGCTTTTGGAAGACTATCAAATGAATTTTGTGTTTCGTCTGATACAGATTGGAGAGAAAGGAGGATTATAATGACGGGTTTGGGACTTTAAATCAATTCGCCGCATACTAAAGCTATCCCCTGACATTGCATACGGTGAGTCGAAGATACAACCATACGGTCACATTCACCAAACGCTCAGGGTACGGGCATACTCATGCAGACTTTTCAGGCAAGAGCATGCAGATAAAACTACGTTTATAGCTGACGAGACAAACGGTTTGCAAGGGCAGGGGTCGAAAAAAATCAATGAGTCCATTAGGACATACTTCTGGGCAATAATCGGGTCCCAGGCTCAGACCCGTTCATCGATCCTCGGAACGGATACAGCGTTCGACGTCCAAAAGCAGTTTTAGGCGAATGTGGAAGATGCCATTGCCCGCCAAGTGGACATGGAGAGTGGAATTAAACGCTATCAAGGCGTGTTGTCTCACGCCAAGTCAAAAATAGATTATGTATTCGGTCGAGGCCTCTACATGGTCCCTTCTGATATGGAAGTAGGTGGCCTTTCACACGGCCTCGTGGGTATAACAATGAGATCGTTATTTCCACAACCGCTCAGACCCTGGGACTAAATACAAACATAAACACTGCACCAATCCTGCCGGGTCTACGTGGGAGACGCGACTGGTCAAGCAGTCAGGCCGGCCGGCGGCTATTGATGCGCCAGTGGGGACCCGTAGCGGAGGTGCCGATTCGGCGGCATCGTGAATTGCGCCAGCCAGACTACTATGGTGGGTGGGGTTACATTTGGCTTACTCGCGCTTTGGCTTCTTCGATGATAGCCACTGACGAGACGCCACAAGAAGCAGACCCCCGACAGCAAGGACCACGGCCCATATGTTTTCGCCAGCCAGCCTACAGTATTTGTGAGTAGCTTAAACAGCCACGAAACAATGTAGCCTATAATTCCAGGTAGCGCAGCCGCCGCCGCCACCGCCTTCCCAGCTAGCTTGTCCAGAATGCGCGCAAGAGCCTGTAGGTGCTTCTTCACCCACTGTTTGAGGCCACCCTTATCATATGGTGGTGAAGTATGAGTGGGGGTACTTCAGTCAGCGCAAGTACTATGGTCGAAATTGCCATCCCAATCGCTGTGAGGATAGATGTGATCGTAATCCCTTGTTCCCGGAAGAGACTGCGAATGTGTTCACCGAACGGCGTGTCCTCATTGAGGATCCGATTAGTCGTCTCTCTGGTTCGATTGATTTGAAATCGGAGAGCCTCTCTATTCGCTGCGGCCGCCCCCAGGAGGGATGCTCGTTCATCTTCCAGGTTGCGCAAGCGTACTGCTAACCGGCGTCTACTAAACTGATCATCTTGAGCTTCATCGAGCTTTCTGTTTTCCAAAGCGATGTGCTCATTCAGCCCGGGCAGTCTGGCAAGGTTGTTCGTTAACTCACCTCGGGTGGTCTGCATTGTTCTGTCGAGTCCGCGGAGCACTCTGAATCTGTACTCGAATCCTACGGTATCAAGTGGAGGGTCGTGTAAGGTTTTAAGTACAGTTTCTTTCTCCTCGGTAAGACATTTTTTGAGTGGAATTTGACGCAGCATTAGCCATCTGTCCCAAGTCTCGCAGTTCTGCAGTATCCGATCCGATCCTAGCAGCTGCCTCACCCAACTCAATGTCATTGAACCGTACTGTTTCAAGCGCCTTTGGCTTAAGCGCCTTGCCCCCTCGAGTCCAGTTCGTAAACCTCAGCTCATTTCGGATGATCTCACCACCGCTACGCTTTCCAGCAATTGTTGAGAGAGCATGGAGTGCTCCCGATTTACAAACAATGTCGATATTTGGATAGGCCTTCAGCCTCAGCTGTCCATTTCTGCCGAGTTCAAATTTGGAATAGTCACTTAGGGCACTATACCTTTCTCAGACAGATTCTGGTAGTAGCCATTGACAGCCTCCTTCGAGAGCTCATGCTGCAGTGGAGGTATTTTAACGCCTCTAAATTGTTCCACAACAGCTCCGCTGTCAGGGGTCCTGGTAAAGCTAGTTTCATCTTGCAACTCTATTGCATTATCATCGTCCTGTCGTCTTGCGAACTCGTCGAGGCTAAAGTCTGCCATTGTATTGAAGACAGATCCGAGATATGTTCATTATATTCAACATGTCTTCAAGTCAATACGGACGCAAGCTCAACCTATACCGCAACTACGAGAGCCTCTTGGGGTAAAGGGAGTTCAGCAGTCGGTTGTGATCACGCACAACCCTAGTACGATTGGCCCGAACCAACAGCTCAAAATCCGGTTCCCAAACCTCGGGTCCCATTACCTTATCGTACCGGTACAGTGCGCCTAGCCTTTGCAGTCAACCTGAACTCAACAGATGTTAACAGGTCAGTCGTTCAGAATCTTGGCCGTGCCATCGTCAAGAAAATGGCAATCAAGATCAGCTGGAACGAGGTGATGTCGGTCGACGATGCAGACGTGTACCACTGCTATCTTGACCTTTGGAAGACAGCCTCCGAGCGCAAAAATGCGCACTACCAGGGCACTGATACCTCCGAGAGAAGAAATGCTACTAAGCTGCGGGTCAGCGCAGAAGAGAAGGCTGACACTTTTGTTGTAGACAAGGTTATCGCTGATGCCTATGGCAGCTAGTTCTGTATCGCGCTGGACTTTGAACTCCTCGATACTCATATGCCTTTCTACCAGGGTGCGCTTGGGCATCGGCTCGAGTACGAGCTGACATTCAATGATTACAGTCGAGTGGTCCTGGCCACAGGCGATGCCACTGACAGTTACATCATTGATAATATCAGCCTGGAATATGAAATGGTCACCCAACCTGATCTTGCTAGCATCGTCCGCACACGGTATGCTGGTCGTCTCGCAATCTTATACGATCGCGTCCTTCGCCATCGCAAAATAACCAAAGACAAGAGCGACTTTCTGTGGAAGATCAACCTCAACGTTGCCGCAAAGAGCATGAAAGGGATCCTGCTACTGTTCGAGGACCCTGCTGCGGCTTGTGCAGCTCTGAGGTCTTTTATAACCCCAAGATCACCAAAGTTGAGGTTATCATGGAAGGGGTGCCCAACCAGCTATACTCTCAGGGATTTCGTGCCTACCAGCAATAGAACGAAGTCACTCAGCACTTTGGAGCTTGCCCAGGCAGCTAAAGAGATCCCGAGGTGGCTCTGGTCGCAAAGGAGCTATCTTTGGCAGATGCCACATTGGGAGATTCCTTGACCAACAAGGACGACCAACAAGTATGCACTATGGCTTGACCTACGGACCTCGGATGATGGCGGACTACATGGCAGTGGCCGGCAAATAGAAAACTCCAGAGAAGGTATCACTATCCAGATCATAAAGACAGCAGAGGGGAGTGGTGCACTGAACATACAATGGAAAAAATAACGGTTCTTGTTAGAACCAAAACTTGTTCTATCTTGTCCCTGGAATGGAACCAGTTTAGTTTAAACAGTATTTATTTCTAATCAAATAAATTTACCAAGATTAGCATTCAATTTTAACAGAATAATACATGAACTGAAGTAAATTCAGCAGTAAACTTGGAGCTTTTTCAACGCAGTCGCCAAACATTTTGAAACAAAGCGAATATAAATACCTGGTATATTGGTTCTGTACAGAACCAAAACGGATTCGATATGTCAACTGTTCATATCGCCTTTGCTTAATAATGATTTGAGACAACCTCGTATAAGCTCTAAACTTACGGCTGAAACTCCCTCAATTTATGTTTAATTCTGTTAATATTTAACGTTAATCTTTATACATTTATTTTATTTGAAATAAATACTGTTTAACCCTTTACCCAACGAATCGGCCGCATCCGCCCGCGTAATATGCAAATTCAGCAGCTGAAAAAATATTATTTTTCAAAAAATTTCAACAAAAACCATATCATGTGACCCCTCGTTGGAACGAGCTCGTCGAGCTCGTTCCAACGAGGGGTCACATGATATGGTTTTGTTGAAATTTTTTGAAAATTTAAAAAAAATTATATTTAAAATAATAAATTTTGATATCGTCTGCGTTGGGTAAAGGGTTAAACAGAACTGGTTCCATCTCAGGGACAAGATAGAACCAGTTTTGGTTCTAAAAAGAATCTATATTTGTTACAGTGTATATCTGTACGCTCTCATGGACGCTCAGCTTAACATTGAAAATGGCCGGTTCACCAACACACTTTGTTAATGACCTTTTCCTTACAGAGCCCCGCGCAGCCATTATTTGCGGTCAGACTTGTTGGAGGGCCCTTACCGGGGCGTGTTTCAGCACATTGTGGTGCTCTGTCCCACAATCAAATTCAACAAAACATACCACGACCATCCATGGATTTGGGATGACCGCGATGTGTACATAGCAAATCCTGGTGAACACCTCCACTCATATCTATGGGCATTCTATCAGATTTTCCAGGAGGAGCCAACCTTGTACATTATCGACGATTGCTCGGCTACGAAAGCTTTGAGGCAAAAGAAAGACATGCTGTCTGAGCTAGCCTTCTCGGGTTGTCATGCGCAGCAGAGCGTTTGGATTTTGACTCAGAAGTTTAACTCTGTCTTAAAGGATCTCCGCGAGCAGCACCCCGGGCTTGCGTGTTCCGCTGTGAGGACAGAGACAGCTTCGAGGACTGTCTACGAGAGAATGATGTAATTGGAAGCCGTGAGGAACGTGCAGCAATTTGCCAAGCATTGGCGGAGAGCAAGCATGCCGACCAGTGTTAAAAACAGACCAACCAACCACTTATGAAGTGTTGTGATAACGGACCTATATTATGGGGGAAGCAGCGATTCTAGTGTCCCAAGCAGCGATTCTAGTGACCCAAGCACTATATATAAGTGTGCTGGGGTGGGCAGCATTGCACATTGTTATGTGCTATATTGGACTCAAACGGCGTATATGTACATGTATACAGACCATTATATTGAGACGATATCATTGAGCAACTGCTGGAAGGCGCTGTTCCGAAGGAACAACTGGGAGGCAAGACGGGCGTGGATCCTGCTGTGCCTGTTACTTTCGAACTTCCGAAGGAAAACAGGCCGAAAGAAAAAAGGCTAGCTGCATATCTAATCAGTATATAGGGAAAAACCTGACAAGTGACCAGGCCGACGCCATGGATGCGAGGAAATCGATAAACTTTATGCCCGATATGAGGCACGGATCGACGCGGCAATGACAAAAACTCTGGGGGCGGCTGCACTAGAACTTTATGCAGGGGCGGTCACCATGTTTCTTCCCATACCCACAGAGAACAAACTAAGCTTGGTTGCTGATCTTGAGACAGATCCATTTGTTGGGAACGTGCTATGCAATATCACGTGTGGGCTATATTATCGCTATGGCATGTGCATAGCACCGCTAACCACGATGCCAACCACTGCTAAACACTGTCGATTTGGACATACCTGCCCTTTAACAAATCAAGAAGATGTCATCGATGACAGAGCCAAATCTGCCAATAGTTACTGGGTTCCAACGGAACAGAAACAGATGGAGAGAGTGACAGCTGCGCCAACCACTGAGTCGTCGGTTGTTCCTGTTCCGAAGGAGCGACAGAACGACCCTAAAAAAGTGGCCGACGAACGGGCAGGTGCTGCCGCCCGGAATGCAAAACAACAAAAATCATTGGTCCGCTTGCTAGAAGAGAAGGCCAATCTCCAGAGAATGGTCATAAACAACGCAGTTGTATCCTAAGCGGCTGATGGAACCGTTGTTCCTTCAGAACGGAAACAACATGAACAGCAGCAAGGGGTCTAGAATGCAATGCATCACGAACGCAGTTCACTAGATTACTTTCCTCATAGATTGCTGGGACGGTTGGGTTGGTAAGCTTGGCATTATGGTTTCAGTTCCACAATTAGCCGGCGGCCAATATAAATGACACTTTAAAGGAATTCCCCGTTCTATATGGACTAGTATATGTATATATATACAATGCCTTCAGTCGATGGGAAGATGCTGGTTAATGCTGCCTATCACAGCGCCGTGGTCTCAGTCCTCGCAATAGAACATGCCCTCTTAGGTAAGAAAACAATGAAGGGAGCCACCCCTAAACTTGACTTCATCGGCTATGACGTAGGGATAGTAGTCCTTAACGTGGGGTTGGCGACGGCAACCAAGGAACTGCTAATTAAACAAGGACTCTTTCCAGCAGATATTATGAAATAACAAGATGGCCTCGGATCGCAATGCTAGTTGGGGACGCCCTTGTTAACGCAGTGGCCTTCTCTGGCAGCAACCACCTCTTCCCCTCTTCTCCAAGTTTCGGGATAACGATGCTGGTGCGGAACGTGTGCGACATGACAAAGCCGTAGAAAAGCTTCTGGCCGCCCAGGCAGCATGGTCCCGTAAGCGAAGAGAGCACCTCGATTGGATCATCGAAGAACTACGTCGCCAAGGCCATGCCATTCCAGGATGTCGAAGCTGCGATTCGCGAGTATGCACAGGTAACTGGGAACAGTTTAAACAATCTTGGTCCAGAACCGCAATCAGAAGGCTTTTACACACCATCGGCCGGGGAAAGGGACTGTGAGATCACCTTAATCATACTAGGGCTGGGCGTGGTCGGGCTTGTTAGCTACAAACTCGCCCAGTGATTCGCTACGTGTGTAAAAAAAACTTTTTTAGGGTGACGGGAGTTGGTCTGTTCCTTCGGAACGGGAATCCGCCTGGCTATGCTGTAAAGTAATACCAAGAGCCCATGAAAGTTGCACAACTACTGCAGATCGGCGGGTGCGGTGGGCTCCGATCTCAGCTGTTCCCGTTGTTCCTTCGGAACAGGAACAACAGGGGGGTCCCTGTCTTTGCCTAGCGAGTTCTTGGCGTATTAGCAGCAGCATCTCGTTTTTGGTGTGCCCTGTGGGCTCTGTCTGTGGGATGCCTTGAGGCTATCAAACTGGAGTTGGTTGAATGTCTCTTCCCCCGCGAGTACACGGCTGAATTCCTCTTCGTACATCTGGCCATCGGCAACAGCCTTTACATACAGATCTGCGATGCTCGGAAGCCTGGCCTCCGCTAGGGTGGCAAATGTGTTGTGTTTTTTTTTTTGCCTTCTTTGTGAGCCTTCGGCTTACAAACTTCCCGAAAACACCTGCCAATCCACAGGCCCCTGCAGCCTCTGGTTCTATAACCACAGGAATTGCGGCTGAGTTTGGCAACAACCCGATTCCACAAACGCCGATCCCTACGCTGGTCGCGGATAGAAATGTTTCGATGCTATCTGCGATATTGACCCCTCGCTGGTATTTCTTGCCGAGAGAACGCCTTCAGTCTCTTTCGGCCATGAGTCGGACTCTTTCATCTCCGATCTCCTGGGTGCGGAAAGTATTCGCGTCGCTAGTATTGATTTCTGGATACAAGCCCAATCTTATTGGGACTGTACATCATTTTCTAATATCTTTAAATCGTCGTCCGTCAGTATATGTATGGTAATCCGCGGGCGCTTGGGCTTAGCTGGCTTAAGATGTAGGGTATCGAATGTGTCGGTTCGAAACCTAGCATCTGTGACCTTGTAATGAGAGCAACACATCTTTGCCAAGGATAATAATGACAAGTTCTTTGCCATTATGCCGCCAACCCCATTTTAGGTCAAGCCCATGTAGCACTGGTATGAAGTCGTTGGATAGTATACCCAGGACTGTCTGTACAATTGTGGTGGTGCCTTTGCCAAACTCCCAAAAGAGCTTCATCGTCGCACCTCCTTTTATTCCACCCAACACATCCCAGGCATTGCTTCCGTGAACATAAATAGCACCTCCCAGGATATAAGAATCCAACACACGGCCACTGTTCTGGAGTTTACAGAGCCTGTGGCCGCGGCCCAGTTGGATGTGAGGTTGGATGACCCTGAAGTCAAGTTCCCACCAACCGCGAACAGGATGCCTATACAGGGACCATTGACTAGAGTCATTCTAGATAAGTTCGTAGCTCCTCCACGAGGCTGAGCTTTCCAGGTTCAAACCACGCAGATCGGTAAATGTAGCTTGTTGCGGTTACACAGGAACATCAACGGATAGCTCTTTTCTCTTGTATGACCCCTCTGAGAGCTGAAATACATACAATTTGTCCGTAATCCCTGGTTCTCCAAAGCCCTGTGTGTCCCCGAGATCAGCCAGCTGAAGAATCGTGCAAGGCAACGCATCATGTGCACCTGCTCCTCCGCTATTCACCTGTCTTTACACTTGTTGCAGCTGTTGCTGTTGTTCCGTAGGAATATTTCGAATATGTAATGTTACGGATAGGTTCTGCAGAAGTTCCCTCCAATGTGGGTGTTCGCCATCTCTGTCAGGCAGGCGAGCTGGAAGGGGTCGCTGTCGCGCAACTGACCCTGTGAGGTCCCTCCAAGTGTACCGGCTTGTACACTCGGTCACCAAGCCCGGCGAACCTATCCTCTGCTATTTGTTGGATGAACCAGCTCGTGGCTTCGTCCGGGAAGAGCTGCTTGTGGTGCCTTCCGACACCCAGCTGCCTCCTTCGGAACGGGTAGTCCTTCGGACTAGACACTAGGTCAGCCTGAAGGCGAATGTGCCACTGGCTCTGCTGCAACCCCTGTTTTTTACACTCTAAACAGGTCAATCGCACGTTCCCCCGGCAGTGCCCCCTGCTGTTATCCAGCCGGTCGACATTGAAGTGCTGTGAATGAATGAATGATTTTATTTTGTAATACAACATGCATACAAATACAAACTAAATACAGCAACATACAATTATTTCAAATACAAGGTTGCACTACAGGGAAATGGCATATTCACTAGGGCTGTCTTCCCGCCATTCCCAATAAAAACAAAGAAGTAAAATGTGAGACAATCCTGACAACGGCTATGTTAATGCGGAGAAAATGAATGGATTAATTTTTAAAATGGTTCTTTCCATATAAAAACAAATAATTTTCCATTGTTTTTTAGAAAATGAAACAATTTAGGGGTAGTTAGTAGATAAGGATGAGATTACAGACCTAGGACCTACAGTCGGGGCAAACTGGATTATTACATCTGACGCGAAAAAAGTACGAATTCAAGAATTGCTGCGTTAGAGTATTTTTGAATGATCATCTGGAAGAATTTTGAATCGATGGTTTTAGTGAGTTCCACATCCTAGGGAAAGTATGAATTGGAAAGTTTGCGGAGAACTGAGTTCTTGGTTTTAATGTATATAATTTACCCAACTGTCTTGTATCCATTCCTGAGGGATTTTGGTAATTTCTAAAAGTGTCCACAAAGCTTTCGGGTAGCATGTTTTTGTACCAGTCGTGCATAAACAAAGAGATCTGGAGTTTATACAGGTCTATAAATTTTAAAATACCATGTTCTCTAAACAGTGGGTCTGTATGAGCATTGTATTTTTTGTTAGGTATAATTCGGATGGCTTTTTTGTGCAATTTTGTAATCTTTCGAGTTGAAGGCGAGTGACCCCAGATATGAATACCATACATCATGTGACTCTGGATCAAAGAGTGTAGTATAATATTTTAGGCACTGTTTCGGTAGAATCCGCTTCACTTTGTTTATGGCATAAATTGCTCTGGAAATTTTAGAACAGACTTCAGAAATATGCTTTTTGAAATTCAAATTTTCATCTACGTAGATTCCTAAGAACTTTACAGATTTTTCCTCTTGATTATTTGCAATGAGTGAGATCGCTGAATTATTAAGAACAATTCTGCCGCTTTCAATGGAGTACATGTCACTCTGAGGTTGAAAAATAATAAATTTTGTTTTACTCTCATTTAGGGAAAGTTTATTAGCCGTACACCAATAGTATATGTTATTGAGTTCGCTGTTAACTAATTTTATAATAGTATCTATATTATTACCAGATGTATAGGCAGTAGTGCCGCCTGCATATGAAAAAATTTTCAGAAGTGTCGAATTTATAATATCATTTATGTAAATTATAAAAAGAAGAGGACCAAGAATAGATCCCTGGGGGACACCAGTTGGTATGACCTGGAAGTCGGAACTGGCCTTTGGGAGGGACACCAATTGGGATCTGTGTGTCAAATAATTCCCGGACCAGCCGTTTACATGGCCCCGTATTCCATAGAGTTCTAGCTTCTAGTAAGATCGAGTGATTTATATTATCAAATGCTTTGGAGAAATCGAGAAATAGAGCTAAAGTACAATCCTTTGTTGGTTTATCGTTCATTTCAGCAACATTGTTTATGAGATACAATACCAGATGTATTGTTGAGTGTGCCTTTCTAAAGCCAAATTGATATTGATGAATTATCGTATCTTCTCAGAAAGATATTAACCTAGAGTACATTAATTTGTCTAGTACTTTAGAGAGGGTTGGTAGGATGCTAATGGGCCTATAATTGTTAAATAGTCGTTGATCGCCAGATTTAAAGACGGGAATTACTTTTGCAATTTTCATTTTGCTGGGGACAATACCGGTTGAGAAAGATAAATTAATTACGTGCGTTAAAGGGTCAGCTATCTCATATATTATCTCCTTTACCGTTTTTTAGGACATATTGTCAAGGTCTCTACTTGTTTTGGATTTCAAGTTTTTTGTACATTGTATTACTTCTTGCGGAGTAGTTGGCAAAATAAAAAATGATACATGGTTATTTCCCTGAGCGTAATCGGTGAATCGACGAGAGGAGGTTGGTACTGACTCGCATAATTTTGAACCAATGTTAACGAAGTAGGAGTTAAATTTGTCAGCTATCTCTTTAGGGTCTGATATGTCCACATTGCCGACGACAAGTGTGGACGGGTACGTAAATGTAGAATTACATTTGTTAATTGCTTTCTTCAAGATTTCCCAAGTTTTTTTTTCGTAAAGTATAGTCTCTAAATAATTAGATTTGCGAGCCCTTTTCAATCTGTTAAACATGGTGCAATACGTTCTGTATCTCATTGTATTATGTGTAGTTGGGTATTTTAATTTGTTGACGTTTAGTTTTGGGTTTTTTTCAATGACGACTGCAAAAGGCCTTATCCATGGTTCCCGCTTGACAATCTTATGGGGAACTCTTACGAGTTGTTCTGGAAAAGCTTGGTCAAAGGCTACATGAATTGTCTCGACAAGAATATTGTAGGCTTCGCTTCATTGGGACAGAGTGCATTCATTACATTAATTTTGTGAAGTCACTGTTAGATAAAAGAGATATAAACTGGTTTACATTATCCTGTTTAAAAGATCTTTTAGAAGTTTTTATGGGACAGGTGTGCCTTTTTGATGATTCAACAACATAAAATGTTGCAAAATGGTCACTTACATCTGTAATAATTATTAAAAATGTACAGGGATTAATTTTGTTACTGAAAATATTATCGATTATGGTGGCTGAATGGTCTGTAATTCTAGTTGGTCTTGTAATAAATGGCATAAAACCTGCACTAAACATAGTATCCATAAATAAATTGGTTTTGTTATGTCTACAAAAACCAAGTAAATCAATACATGTGTACCTTTGGCTCGAAGGCCCACAGCATCTCGGTGTTGCATGTCGCACAGTAGTTCTGTTGGTCCTCCTTGAGCCGCAGGATGTAGTCGTCCTTGACACCCGGGAGTCCTTTGACCTGGATCTGGTCCTTGTGGGCGACAAGCTTCCTCGCGATGTTTTTGATCCAAACCTTCTGTGGGTCGTGGATAGTGAGACCCTGGTTTGAGTGGACTGTGAGGCACCCCCGAGGCGCCAATCATCGGTCTTGATAGCCTGTTCAGCGGCCTCAATGGCGACTTCAACAATGTCATTGAGGACGAGCTCTTCTTCGCGGTCTGTGCCCGGGATAGGAACCATAATGTTCTGTTTTCGACTGTACTCGGGGTGGTATAGCAGCGGAACCGGGATGGCTGGATCGTACTCTTTACGTCTTAGTAGCAACAGCTCTAGTGCCCGGTCGCGAACCTTCTGCCGGCTAGCGAGGATCAGGTTACCTGGCTTCCATTGCTCCATGAAACGCTCCCATCTAAGACAGCTGGGAGAGCCTTCCGAATCTCCTGACACTGGTCCTTATCAGCCTGGAGGAGGATGTGCCTTTTCAGGGCCTTGAGCGCATCATCTTTTGCCAGGTGGTCTGCCTTGACCTCTTCGTAATAATCCACTGCTTGACGTAACCAGTCATAGGGCATCTCACCTGCGATTGGTAGTGGCTGGTCTTGATTACTACAGCAGATAGCCTAGATCCCACGCTGGTCCAGCCAGTCCAAGAACATTTCTAGGATAGGCCGGGGCACAGTGCAAACCTCATCCCAGATGTTGACACGGGGGATGAACTTATGGCCCGTGCGGTCTGGCGTCCAGTCGTTCTGGCCGCTCCACCGGAAGAAGCTATTGTAGGTCTGGGCCTTGACCCCCTACCTCGCATCTCTTTGGCAAGGCGGTGAGTTGGGGTAAAGACAAGTGGGTCTTGCACCCTGAAGAGCTCGATCACTCTCGTTGTCTTGCCGTCACCCCCCCCCCCCCCCACCCCCACCGTTGAGGTAACTCATGCGATGGTGGGTTAGTGGGTCATTATACCTCGGAGCAGTTGAGTTGGCCAGCTGTTTGGCCTGACTGACATACCCGGGCTTTGGGGGTAGTCGGTGTGTTACTGTGGCATGTTCAGCTGCTCGCCCATGTCAAGCCACTGAGCTGGGGATAATGGTGGGAGATAAGCTCTCCAGTGAGGCAGCTTGCACACAACTTCTCTCCGCAGTCGCACAGTCTGGGATCAATATATGCCTCGACGCCATCGCACTTGTGCAGAGCGGCTTTTTCACGTATATGCTATCTGTTGAAACTCGAACCGCCTCTTTTTCATCGAAAAGCTGTAACATACTGAGGAGGTTAATATGGGCATAGGCTAGCACAGACGCCCTTAAGTGGGCGTACTGGGGTTTTTGAACCATCATAATACGCGAGGATGTGGCTCAGAGTGCACCGTTGGCGTGCGCCAACCAGGGTTCCGCTTTGGCGAGTGTCTCTCACAAGATAATCTAGTTCACCCTGATCCGTAACAAGGCGGCGAGTCAATCGTTTACCATCAGCTTTTGCGCCCTGAGTGAACTTCCCGAATAATGCTGCAGCTCTGGTCTCGGTTTCCTGCGGAGACTCCACGAGGAGGGCGAGCAGAGGTGTGGGAACCAGCCCTGCTTGGCGAAATGCTTCCCAAGACAGGCCGGGATGACGGGGCGAACCCTTTGTTTGAACTCCCACTCCTGGACCTCGGCGAAGCCTGTGCTGATGTCTTTAGGGGGGCCTCCGTCCGTTGATGGCCACTCTGGTCATCCGATGGGTGGGGTGTCCGTATCTCTCAAAATAGGGGTTTGGCCTCGTCTCTCCCCTGGAAGCTGGCCGGGTAACACGCCTTCATGTCTATGGAGACTATCTCTCTCGTGTCGTAGGTCATGGAGTTCCAGAGACCGCCGTGGCCATGCTCCACGCAGGCCTTTTGGATGTCGTCGCGCAGGGCGGCTTGGTCGGCTTCCAACCGTTGTGCTCTTTGGCCATAATGCTGGCCGTGTGGTTCACCCCGAAAACCCTATCAGCGAGGGACTCATCGCCTAGATGGGTGCAGGCTTCTTGGGGGTTTGAAGGGTCTACTGTGTCCTGTAGGTGTGGTCGTCTTGAATCACAAACTGGTCGACGCTGAGCTGTCTTTCTTGGCCAACTCCGAGTAGCTTGACAGCGACTGACTCATTTTGGGTGGTCTGTCTGATGGCTTCCCAGACGTCACCCTCGTATATGTGGACCTGTCCGGACTGGGGGAAGTACAGGTACAGGCGTGGCCGTTATGGCAGATGAGCTCTATGGTACTATATGTGCAGTTTGCGTGCTCTGCATATTTGCCACTGTTGTAGATATCCTCGCCAGCTATGTCTTTCACGATAATGGCTCGCTTGAGGATTTTCTCGAGCTCGGCACATCGTCGACCGTTGCACCAGCGCCTTAGGGACTCTCTTCTCCCGCTCCTCGATTTTCTGTCGCCTTGTGGGGGTAAGGCCGTGTCCCCAAAGTGTTCATCCACTCTCTGAGGGACACAGTTGAGAACACCTTCTTTCATTGGTGCTAGGTTTGCTGGGTCTGGGTCTCTGAGAGGATAGAGCCCGTAGACCACAGCTGTGACAGGGTAGGCATTTTTGTAATACGGGCTGTCAATCCCCTTCAGGGCGACTGGTTTAGTGTTTTGTGTGATTTCGACAACCCCCTGGCCTTTCTCCCTTTCTGCCTTCAAACTTGTCTTCGACTACACAGTCTCCTTCGTCATGCTCGCGCAGGAACTTGATTTTCAAGAGATATTCACCATCCGGAAGTTGACTGACGAGCTGTGCAGCTCTCTTGTCTGTCATCCTAGCATCTATGACTAAGCGGCCTGCTCGGGCTTCAAAACCATCCAGAATTTTCATATACCCGAGATCAAACGGATCATCTCCCTCATTCCTCCATGTGGAGTAGAACGCAACTGCACCCTCAACTTCAAATTCGTCTTTGACGTCGTTCATCATTTCGACCCATTGTTCGTTTGTTCCGAAGGAACATAACCGCACATGGGAGGGGGGGGGGGGGGGCTGGGAGTTCAGGTCGATAGACTGATGCTCCTCTGTGGCGGGGTCTGGCATTTCCACAAGTATCTCTGCGATCAGGTCGTCCATTGTTTCCATGTTGTGAGTGAACAGTGCATAACCAATATCATGCTTGTCTTTAAATGGGAATTTGGACTTACTTAAGCTGGACGAGAACCTTTGCAAAGTCTCTCCTCGATCTCATTTCGGTGTGAATGAGCTTCTGGGCTACTCGATGACCACCACAAGCTTGACAAAGACCTGTGTCTGACCTTATCCCAACTCCCGGCTCTAAGCCAATCAAATTACGGGTTCAGAAAGAACAATGAGGTCAAATTTAACTGCTGAATTCCAATTAGCATTGAAGTATCGCAACTCATAAAATAGAAATGAATACCTACTACGTTTGTGTAGTTCCTAGAAATATCATCTAATTTTTGGTTGCAATTAAATCTACGGAAATTTAAGTTTTCAGTCGTGGATTTCAGTCGCGATTGAATAGTTACCCTTCCTTGGATTCACTCATTAGAAAATTCTAGGACACTCAAAAACGGTAGGTTTTCTCTATATATCATTTGAAATTAAATTCCCTCTAACAGCAACCGGGTGAGGAGTCAGTCTTGTAGGTGTGGTTATCAGAGCTAAAATTTCATTGCTAAACATAGTGTCCAGTTATTTTTTGGGGTTTTTTTTTCATATTTGGGGGGGTTTATGTGAGATGCAATTTTCGAAAGGTCAATGTTCGTGCCACCCATAATGCACCTCGACCGGTTTACGTCGTTTATTTTATCATTTATGTCATCTGCTTTATGTTCCTCATTTGGTCGGTATATAATCCCTATTATTCATTTTTTTTTATCTGTGATACATGTAATGTCAATTAACGGGTATTTTAACATATGGGATAAAAACGACCAGATCCCCGTGAATTCGAAGGATTGTTCTTATGATAAACCAATCAGCCGCCACTCCGCCTCAACAACTATCATCACTGGTGCAATTAATTTTAAGGGATGATGGTAACCTTCTAAACCGTAGAATAAATGGTCTTAAATTTGAAATACCTCAGTAAGTCCAATAATCGTCCCTTCAGTTCCAATGTGTTCTATGTGCCTAGTGTGCACATAGAACACATTGGAACTCAGTAGACATAATGTCAAAGGAATTATTAGGTTGATGCACGTTATACAACAAATCGTGCATGGGCCTCCACCACCCACGTTGCAGGTAATACACACAACAACTCATGCGTAGCACTGGATGAAAGAGAGAAAGCGAATTGTTTGTACTGTTGTGATGTCTGAACACTGTCCTTTTAAGCGTGGAATGGTGTTCGTCATTTCCTTCGGGGTTTGTTTTTTTGTGTGTGTGTGTTTTTTTTTGTTGAGAAAACTAGTTTATTAGGGACACGATAAAAATAATAATGCTCAGACCCAGAAAGTCCAAGTCGAAATGTCGAGATAAAAAGTCGAAATTTCGACATAAAATCTTCAAATTTCGACCTTATCTCGAAATGTCGATATTTTATCTTGAAATTTCGAATTAAAATCCCGAAATTTCGACTTTTTATCTCGACATTTCGAGATTTCATCTCGCTAGGTATGCACGTGGTCTTTTGTTCAGTAGCAGTGTGCAATAGATTCCGACACACCAGATTCTGAGTTCTAACAAATTCTCACCTACCCGACAAGGCAGGATTGCCCACCCCACCTCCGGCGCTTCAGAGTACCGTTAACTCAGTGTTCAATAAAATCCAATACTTGAGGTTCATTGAAGACTTCCCACATGCCCTTGGAAATCTTCCCTATCGCGCCATTATAGACCACAGAGGTTCACTGAAGACTGAAGACTACCACATGACATGCTCCTGGATGTCTTCCCCATCCCGCCATTATACATCACAAAAAGAGTGATACATCCAAATAATATCAATGCACAAATGCGTCTCCCACTCTCTGATAAGTAATGCTGTATCAGCCCTACCACCTCCACCCACCCCAATCCCAGAAAATGCTGTCCAGTGAATATCACTGGAGTATTTATTTATTTATTTATTTATTTATTTATTTATTTATTTATTTATTTATTGGTGTTTAAGGTCACCTATTTCTGCACAATGGGTAATCGTGACCGCACCATGGAGATAATGTCAAGGTTAGTCAATCGTTTATACCCATTTTATAGAACTTCCACCCAATTACTGATGAATGCTCCTATATTGTAACAGTTAAACGGAGCTAGTTTACAACAGTAAACGAGCACTAAGCACTACTTCACGTCCTAGGGATACCCACGGTGAATCACAGGAGTAGTCTACCCTTACGAAGATATGCTGCCCAGTAACACCGGGGTGTTTTCCCTTACGAAGAGGTGCTACTTTTTACTCAGTGCACTACCGAAATATTACAGAAGAAAAAATAAAAAACGAGAATCAAAACAAGACACATGCCAACCAAGTGAAGCGTCATTGAGTGGATAAAGAACAAATACGCCCCCACCCCTCCTTACAACCCCCGCCCCTACACCCGAGCACCAGGAAGTTAAATTATAGGAGATGCACTGCCAGAAGTGTAATCTGTAAGTGTTCGAGCAGCGCACTGGGTAAAACTCATATTTATTGGGCAGCACTTTCCGAGGGTGGGAAAAGCATGTACGCATTAAGATCATTTCAATGTATTTTGCCGTAAACTTCAGGAAGCTGTGCATCGGATGTATTGCATTTTTATTTACCGTTAGCAAACGGATTGGCAAATTCGAGGTATAAAACTGGACATTTTATGGACGTGGATTGTTATACCCTTCCGGAAAAAACAATATACCGTGTGGAGGGCCATGATTGTTTTATTTTTTACTAATGTCACTTCTAACAGACAGGGGAGCGTCATGAATGGTTGAAAAAGGAGGAAGTGACCGCCCAAACTCAAAATCTCAAAGGGGGAGGGGCGGCATCCGTGTCCGTTCGATAGGGTGAGAAATTGTTAGAAATCAGAAAGTCGGTGTATCATTATATACACTCTAATGCATATATAGGGGCTCATTGTGGTGGTGGTGGTTGCGCGCGCGCGCGCGCGCGCGCGCGCGTGTGGGTGTGTGGTGTGGGGAGGGGGGGAGCTGGTCGCACATTTATTCATTTGTGGACAAGACAGGTATAGGGAAGGTATATAGCCAACAATTTACATACTTGAAAGGGTATACGTATGTAGATATTGGTAAGGAGGTTACAGTTTTCAAAATTATGAGTGTTTCCCTCTGAGGGCGGACTTAACCGGTTGGATATCGATGTTTGTTTTCGGGAGAAGTTTGTTTGTATTTAACTACAGACGTTTTTTTGTATTTAACTGCATTTTCAACAGCCTGTGTGACATCGTGTTGGGCAGTTTAACAGTGGGTGGAAGCCAGAGAGAATGATCGTGCAGCGGCGAGTAACTGACAAACTCTCGAACTTACTAACTCTGCACAAGCAACATTAGCTGCGGTTGAAAGCAAGTGAATCATCGACGTGCACGCCTTTAACCCTTTACCTAACATGAAAAGCAGACAACACTTGCAAAAAAAATTCTTGAATAACTAATTTTTTTCATTTTTTGTCTCAAAAACATAGGTTATGATCCCTCATTGGAACGAGCTCGACGAGATCGTTCCAATGAGGGGTCATAACCTATGTTTTTGAGACAAAAAATGAAAAAATAATGAAAATTCATTGGCGATTTTTAAGAATAGCGCTGGCCGGTTTTGGCCGTTACGTTGGGTAAAGGGTTAAACACAACGTCTTCGTGTCCCACATGACGGGATAAAGTGTTTTTACCCAAAGCAGTTACCTCTGATCAGGATCGAACTGTCGATCTTTCGGTTTAAAGTGCAATGCTCTAAACACTTCGCCACCGCTCTCCTCATGGGGGAGGGGGTGGCGTCGGGATGCGCCTGTTATATTATATGTTGTAAGGGGTAACATAATGGATTTTTTACTCTTCGAAATTTAGCATACACTTATATGAATCTCGGCAAATGGAATTTTACTCGTATCGAGTGAAAATAACTTTATCTCTGGATTTAATGTGCAGGTGGGTAGGGGGTTAATGTTGATGGCAATGTACTAAGTGAACAAGTGTTCGTTTCAAACATTTCGATAACCCTGATAAGGGCCGTCTAATGGATGAACCAAGCGGTCCATTGAAGATTGCCAGTGGTTGGAACTTTAAACCGAGAGGTTCACCGATTGATCTTGACTAGCGGTATCGGCATTGTGTCCATGGGTAAGGGGAACTGAATCCCGATTGCCCATGTGATGGCACGGTGTCGCTGTGCACTAAATCTCTCTGTGTATACGTCTAAGGCGCACTTGCCTTCTTCAAGCAATGATGACTCTATGCAGAGTTAGTACGTTGGGGAGTCTGACAGTTGCTCGCCGCTACAGGTTTTCTCTGGCTTCCACCACCCGTAAAACTGCCAGACATGAGGACATGAGACATGAGGTGACCCTGACTGACCGTAAATAACTTTAAAGCGCAATGAAAATAATTCAAGCTTGCAGTTATTCCTCACACCAAAGCCAGGCACAGAGATAGGATCTTAAAATTCCCCCCACGCCCCCCCCCTACGCCCCCCACGCCCCCCCCCCCCCCTCCGACATGGTGGGTCGAGAGGTAAATATTCCGACAGTGTTCCCGGATCACTGACCATCGGTACGAATTTGAATCCTTACTCAATATGTTTTCGTAAAACAATAATTAACGAAACGGGTCCCAAACGTTCGTTTATTATTATTATTATTATTTTCAGGATTACTTTCGTTTCACAAAAGTAATTCTTTAAAATAATAGTAATAAACGAACAAGCGTTTACTTACAAAGGATATATGAAACATAAAGATAGTTTTGCACAATGAAAATTGTGACATCGTTGTCGTGCGAGTGGCCAATAATTTTTCCGGCAGACAACTTGAAAAATTCCGACACGGACAGGGTCATGGGACGCACCCCCTCTCTCCACCCTTTTAGCTTGAGGCCTGTGTCATACCATTCTAGCGTTAGTTTCATTAAAACGTTGGGCTCCCGTGTAAATACACTATGGAAGAGTATTAGTGCCATCAACATAAGTGATGGCCAGCATGCAGCTCTGTCAGTCATAGTGACCGAAACTCTGCTGAAATAACCAACAGTTATCTCAGTTATCTGGCTATACCTACCCTATACCTGTCATATCCAGTATTGAATACAGGTGAGCCCCCCCTCCCCTCCCCTTATCGCCACCACCACAATGTTATCCCCAAGACGAATAAAAAATAAAAAAAATTCCCAATGCATTAGTTTGCACGACAATACACTGGCTTCTGGTTTCTAACAATCTCTCGCCCTACCGACCTGACACGAATAATACCCTTCCTGACACCCGAACCTTGACATTTCTGCCAGGTAGGCCTCCTTTTCATGCATTAACGACCACTCAAAGGGGAATATTGTTTTTCGCACGAGTACAACAGCCCTCACCCATACCAGTGCCCAATTTTTTCCATCGACTTTGACATCCGTTACGTAACGGTAAATAAAAATTTAGTCTCAACCCCGCCCAGCATCCTAAAGTTGACGATCAAATAAACTGACGCTCTATTCCAAACCGTATTTACAAATGCTGTTCCACGTGAAATTTACCAATCCCCCCTCACCCCCCCCCCCCCCCCCCCACACACACACACACAGCTATGTCCATCCAGTAAACATTCTAATACAATACCAAACAACACACGTTATTGACAAGTACCGTTAAATCGCGTTGCAATAAAAGTCCAAAGAGTGCTTCTATAATATACATGAGTCTCCGTAAAGACGTCCCACAACTTCGGATGCCTTCTCCATCCCGCCATAATAACCCGCAAAAAGGGCGATACACCCAAAAAATATCAGTGCACGCACGTTTCTCCCACTCGCCAATGAGCAATGCTGCGAAAGTTTCCTCCTCCATCTCCCCACACACACTACTCGAAAAGTGCTGCCGGTAAATGTCACCGCTGGAGTGGATCACCCTTACGAAGATATGCGACTTTCACCCAGTGCAATGCCCCAAAATTACAGCAGAAAATAGAAGATCGTGGAAATAATGGCCTTCCACCTTTAATTCAACTTCCACCCCACCTAGAATTTCCCCATTTCGAATCCCGACGCACCAACACCCATAATAGATGAAGATCAAAATGGAACACATCCTACAAAAGCAAAGTGAAGCGTCATTGTGTGCATAAACACTGTCGCACCTGATAAGGCTACCAAATGTTCAATAAAAGTCGAAATTTCGAGATAAAAAGTCTAAATTTCGAGATTTTATGTCGAAACTTTTAGATAAAAAGTTGAAATTTCGAGATAAAAAGTCGAAATTTCCAGATTTTAAATCGAAATTTCGAGATAAAAAGTGGAAATTTCGAGATTTCATGTCGACATTTCGAGATTTTAAGTCGAAATTTCGAGATAAAAAATCGAAATTTCGACTTTCTCGGTCTGAGAATTATTTTTTATCATGTCCCTAATACACTTCCGTAAAAAACTGTATTTCGTCCAGTGTTAAACTACCCGTCCTGAAATGTCTGATAACGATCCATGCCTCGGATTTCATCGCTCTGTGCATTATATGTGCAGTTGTTATCAGGCACCGAGGCCCAAAACCACCGGTCACAGGAGGTCAACTCCAATTCCACACCGTCTCTGTTGGAATCAGATCTGGCTTTCAGACCACTCATCCAGTTCCGTTCGGAATTCGACGCTGTAATGGGTTGTTTGTCTACCCGCTTTGTTTGTGGAAATTTGCGTGCAGACGACCTTGATGTAAGGTGATGTACCTTTACTCACAACGATATAGATTTTCTTTCTTGCGCCAGTAATAGCTATCCCAATCAATGAATATTCCATTCCCCTTGACAATATCAAGGTACTTAACCCTTTACCTAACGTAACGGCAAAAACCGGCCTTCGCTATTCTCAAAAATCGCCAATTAATTTTCATTATTTTTTTCATTTTTTGTCTCAACGAGGGGTCATAACTTATGTTTTTGAGACAAAAAATGAAAAAAATTAGTTATTCAAGAATTATTTTTGCAAGTGTCGTCTGCTTTTCAGGTTAGGTAAAGGGTTAAGCATTTGCTTGCTGTTGAATCCACTGTCCATGTTTGTTCTATATACATCATCTGCAATTAAGTTGTGTTGTTGAGATTATAAAATTCAGAAATAAAATATTGTTTAAATTAAGGTATTAATGTAATTTGCGGAACTATACGCGGTTTAATTATAAAATTACGGCAATGGCGAGTCTTAATTTCTGATAGTAATGTCATCAAAGTGTCGCTGAAATCAAGTATCTACTGAGCAATATTTCTTTCTTTGATTTACAAAAAATGAATCTTTATGACATTTTTTAGATTCACTCGTCCGGAATATATATCAGTTTGCCGGAAAAGCGAACCACATTGAGGACCAAAAATGAAATATTCTAGACGAGTGAATCTAAACATAGGCTACATTGAGGGCTAGACTGTTTCGGGCCATAGAATACAGAATTAGACTGGTGGCCAGAGAACTTGTCATAAGACACTTCAAAGGAAATATGATTTAACGTGTGACATAGGACACTTAGCAATACATAGGACACTTAGCAATAGGGTCCTACAAATATAGCACTCGAATAGAATATTTGTAATACTAATATTACTATTCCTCATTGGGAACGCAGTGGTTCCCTGACTAGAGCATTGGACATTAAACCGACAGGTCGAAGGCTCGATTCTGACCCGCGCCATCTTGAAAAAGACACTTCATCTCGATTACCCACGTGGGAGTAGGTGACGCTGTGTTCTAAACCGGCTTCCTTCACTCGTAAATCGCTCCGATGCGATATATACTTGGTCGTGGTACGTGTCACAAAACCACAATAAATAAAACAAACAAACTATTGATAGTTTGCTTTCTAAAATCCGCTTCCATTAAACTCTACCCACGCACACAATATCACAATTTGCTATTTTAATTATTTTTTCACATTACGCATGTGTCATTTAGGCATGCGACCGATTCGTTATGTAAAGAGTTAATTTCGCTGGGACATGGGAATACTAATAGCCTTACGTTGACACATTCACTCTCAAAATAATCTTTGTCCACAAATGTGGTCGTGTGGAAACGTTCCAATAGCCTAGTGGTCGTACGTGTACGTCTCGTTACAGTTGTATAAGATACAAACCATGGAATGGACCTGTCCTGTGAGTGATGATCTCTGGATACGTCGTGCCTGCATTGAAGGTGTAGCAGTTTCCATATTTGTAACTTAATGTTTGGGAGAAATTTCTGAAATAATGAAATAAAACATCGTAGACCCTGTGAATGTCAAATTCCTGGACGAATCGAATACCGAATTTTATCTCACAATCGGGGCGTTTTGCACTGTTATGCAACTAAAGTTTAATGTATCTGGGCCCTTGTTCCGAATCCGTATCAAGGGCCCTTGATACAAGCGCGTGATTCTGCTGTTGCCAAAACAACAGCATTAATATCATTTTTCGATCGCTTCGCGTTCTTCCCTTCAGAAAAAACAATATTAGGTGAGGCGAAGCCGAACCTGATATTGTTTTCTCTGATTTGGTTTGAACATATTTTATTGTCGTAAGATGTTGACTGACAAAAGGATTGGAACACAAGTTACTGCAACTTAGTTACGTTCCTTTCCTAATATACAATGGCGAAGCATACATATAAGATTTACATAACGACTTTAACAAAATAGCATAATGAGTTAGACTTGAATTAATAAACAGATAGAGAAATGAAGAGAATGTTAAGGTTACCATAGTCGTTGGGTTGAGAAATAAACTTCGGATAACTAGTTATTATAAGATAATGTAGAATAGTCAGTGAGGTACACCACGGAATGCGAAAGTGGCAGGCAGTAGTTGGTCTCGTGCGTTCAGCCCCGAAGTCTATACCAGATCTAAATGATGGCCGCATAAAGCCTCTAATCGCGAATTCGTGTTTTTTTTTAAAGATTCTTGTTTTCTCTGAGCCGTATATGACAACATATCTGCCACCTAAACACCTTATAACGTATTTATTATGCACGGGATGCGAAAATGTCACTGGGGAAGTTAACTCAACGAATAGTTAAATTATGCGCACTTTTCGGCATCTTGAGCTGGTTTGTAGCCTATTATTAGGATTTTCCTGAACGCTCGAGTCGAGACTTCTCTCTTGAAGTTAAAGGATTAGCTTTCACTATGAAGTGTGGAAAACTCCACTTCAATAAATGATGAACGGCATATTTTAAAATATAATAAACCTTTACATCAAAAGAGATATTTAATTCACCAGTAATTATTGCAAAAGTAACAACCAAATTCACGTTGACGAAGCACACAGTTGCTCAACTTCGCAAGACAGTATTCAGTAAAGTGAATTCCAGTGACGTAAATTTCTCTGAAGTGTAACGTCATCACTGACCTCAATATGGAGATCAATGAACGCTATTCTATTTTTCAATTTGCGTCTTTCCATCGATAAGGCAAATGAAAAAGGCCCTCTTAAAATAGTTTTATAACACATTTTGTGGTCAATATTGTGAGATAAATTTATCATCACCACAGTGTGTGTCTCCGGAAATTCTGATCAAGTCTCGTTGTAGGCACAGAATCATGACGGGCTCGTCGAAATACTGTTCTGTTCCTACAACTCGACTTGATCTGAATTCCCGGAGACACACACTGTGGTGATAATCTGTATGAATCAGTCAGAGAAATTCGAATCGAATCTCAAATCGAATAACACGGCTCTTCAGCTTGTAAATATTGCACCTTTTTCATCAGCAGATATCGCCTGAGTGCTAGAATGTCCTATGTCCCAAAGGGGACATAGGACATTCTAGCACTCAGGCGACGAGATATCGCCTCCATTCAAGTTTTCGCTGTCGTGTGCGTGATCAGGAATAGTCATTTCAAAATGGCGGCTGCAAATCAAGCTGGAAGGTGAGTGTTCTAATGAGACGTAAAATATGTTCATTTTTTTGTCGACCATGTCTTTAAAATGTCAGATTCAATAGATCTATGTTTATATAGTTACTTGTCAACGCATTTCGGACAAACGTTTTCTATTTTTTCTACACACTCCTCTTGAAGTCGGGTGAAATTATGTCATCAACATCGAGGCGAGATAACTACTCAAAATATGTGGGTTTTTTTCAGTTATCCCAACCGGATACTGTTTCATTTTTTGCTTCCAAATGATCCTCTAGGTATCAATTGTTGAAGACAGTTCACTATATGCACTGCAACTCTGATATTATTGACGGAAACTAAAGGGAAAAGATTTGTTTGTGTCAAGGATTGGTTGCGATTATTTCTGTTCAAATTAATCAAAAACTATTCAAGATTGGTTCCCACATTTCTTCAAATTTGATCAAGAGCCGATCTCAAAGATGCTACTACTAAATTGATTGATTGCACGACGGACATTACGGGGGAGCAGATTGATTGTTTTCTTCTGAATTTAATACCTCTCGTAAATGAGACAACATGTGAACATAGAAGCTTCGGACATCTATTTTCCTATATACTTACAGGTTCAACGCGCTAGATACATCCTACCACGAAATACATGACGAATATCTGTGCGGCCAGTGTGTGGCCAGCTTCAAATCCAAAAGTGGCTTACGACGTCATGGACTACGTGTCTGTTCTAAAGACCAAACCACTTTCAAATGTTCTTCGTGTAGGGAGTCATTTTGCGAAAAAAAAGAACTTGAAGCACATAGAGCTTCGAAACATGGGCTTCCCACACCCTTTGAGTGCAACATTTGCAGCAAATATTTTCGTAATAAAAAGAACTTAAATTGGCACATATCAATATACATTGCAGAGAAGCACAGATGTGACTAATGTAGTCAAGAGTTTTCAAGAAGTGATAAGCTTATGGCACACAAATTATCCAGGCAGCAAAAAAAGGTATTCTTGTGCAATGTTTGTGGTGCCTCCTACCGTTGGAAAGCTCTGTTGCCGCTACTGATCACGAAAACTGCAAACATTATTTGAACTTCTTGAAAACTTATCTAGCACGTTGAACCTGTAATTATACAGGAAAAATAAATGTACGAAGCTTCTATGTTCACATGTTGTCTCATTTATGAAGAGTATTAAATACAGGAAGAAATCTATCTGCTCCCCCGTAATGTCCGTTATGCAATCAATTCCAAAAGAGAATGTAAAATAGCACATTTCAGTAGCAGCATCTTTGAGACCAGTCCTTGGTCAAATTTCAAGAAATGTGGGAACCAATCCCGAACAGTTTTCGAATAATTTGAACAGAATAATCGCAACGAATCCTTGACATAAACAAAACTTTTCCCCTTAGTTTTGTTCAACACTATCGGATTTGTAGTGCACATTGTGAACTGTTTTCAACAATTTATACCTGAAGATTCTTTTGGAAGAAACAATGAAACAATATCCGGTGTGGTTTCATTGAAAAAAACACGTACTTTGAGTAGTGAACTCGCCTCGACGTTGGTGACAGAATTCCACTCCACTTCAAGAGGCGTGTGCAGGAAAAATAGAAAAATTTTTGTCAGAAGTGCGTTGACGAGTAGCTACATAAACGTGGATCTATTGAAACCGATATTTTAAAGCCATTGTCGACATGAAAAATGAACGGATTTTACGCTTATTTATAACACTCACCTGCCAGCCTGATTTTTTCGCCGCCATCTTGGAATGACCCTTCCTGATCACGTGCACGACAATGGTATTGCGTTCAACGTAGACTTATCTGTTTGACCAAGCCAATCAAAAAGAGGAATATTCCCGAAGGGAACCAAAGTTGTTTCAAAAGAGAAACTACCTGGGACTCTTTTCTGTCATCGGGTCTCCTGTATAGGAGACATGAAGAGAGAAGATGAGTTAAAAAGGAGACATTTGGAAGTATTTTGAGAACATCTCGAAGATTCAAAAATTTTCTACTTAGCGCGTTTCGAATCGAATCGAATTTCGAAGTTTCGCAGTGCTCGAGTACATCATCAATACGCCCGTGGTATTCAATATCGCTGATCAGAGGTGCTGTTTGTTGTTTTGTTTGTACTGTAAAAGTTGTTTGATATATTGATTCGCAGAGAAAAAGTGAGGATGGAATCGTACAATTGTTTGTAGTTTTTATTTTTTTTCTCTTTTCTTTTGTTTTTCACTTTGATTATGCAGAGGTGCGATACCTTCATTATATTAACGGATAAAGGACAATCCACGAGTTTCATGATATTCAGCAAGACAGATATTGGTTGACGGCGACACCTCCGACCATTATCTGACCGAATATTCTGTGTCGGGTACATTATTTTACTTTATTACTCTCCAAAGTATGATTTACTGAGATTTCCGGGTTTGATTATAAACGATAAATTAACAAGTGAATTATGCAATCAACAATTGTTTCATGTATCCGTGCCCGCAAACGAAGACGCTTTGCCGTGAGTGTAATGGCGATCTCATTGCTTTGGGTTTTTTTTAATCCTTTACCTAACATGAAAAGCAGACGACACTTTCCAAAAAAATTCTTGAATAACTATTATTTTCATTTTTTGTCTCGAAAACATAGGTTATGACCCTCATTGGAACGAGCTCGACGAGCTAGTTCCAATGAGCGGTCATAACCTATGTTTTAGAGACAAAAAATGAAAAAAATAATGAAAATTAATTGGCGATTTTTGAGAATTTCGCCGGCCGGTTTTGGTCGTTACGTTAGGTGAAGGCTTAAATAATATAATTATTGTTAATAATGAAAAGTAATAAACAGAGTAATCGCTTGACTGGACTGGTTACGTGAAGTAATTCATTCGAGGGGAGGGACTATATTGTAAAACACTCGTGCGCATTCGTGCATTCGTGTTTGTACAACGTCCCTCACCACTCATGAATTATTTCACGTAACCAGTCCAGTCAAGCGATTACTCTCTATTAAACCCACTTGAACCCACTTTATATTAAATTCTTGTTTTGATGCGAAAGAAAAATGAAATCTTTTTATCACCTTGGGGAGAACTGAAATTAAAAATGTGAACAGTTTAATCGGAGAGCTATCGTAAGGAATAATTCAACAAATACAACAGCACGGATTTTCCCAAGAGACTCGAGGTATAACCTGGGTCATGTCAGGTGGAATGTTTGTATTAAAAATATCTGTGTATTATTTAAAAGAATACCGTCATTTTTCTAAGAATGAACAGGCATTCTTGGAAATAATATTCACTTTCTGGCCGTGGTGGCTATTCTTTCGGATAACGGAGAAGGTGAAACCAGTGGAGTAGTTAAATTGGATCGAAATTTTCCGTTCGCTTTCACGGCGAACCTAGCACTGTAGGAATTCATTCTCCCGTTGACGATAAATAATACAAAAGCAGTGCATCTCATATGCTACGCTGGTTTGTTGTCTTGATTTCGTCTTGATTTCGAAATACTATATTTTGTGGAATGTCCCTTCACTAGTATTTCTCCCACCACTTGCCTATTGGGATACGCGCGCCCCGGGTTAAAAACATGGGTGAGACGAATCTATCTTACCCAACCACACGCGAAATTTAATAATGGGCGGACTATTTCTAATCTTTTGCATTTGTAAACAAAGGTCTGGTCCCTTTTCTTTTCCATAATTGCTGCTATCAATCCTTCATCGCACCACTTGTAGACGGTTACTCAACACGCCACATGACGTCATCGAAATCCGTAATTTCAAAAGTGACGTCTCCGCCATATCAGCTGTTTCAATTCTCTTCAATGTATTTACCCATCGCTGAAATGAGCGAACGCTGGTTTTCGTTATAAAAAAAACATTTGCATTTTCTGAACGTTTCGATATACTTTTCGGGAATGCAGTTCATTTTCCCTACAATCAGTTGAAAGAACAATAAATTTTCATCTCACAAGATTTATTTTGATTTTTGACGACGTCATGCAGAAGTAAGAGGAGAAAACCCATTCTCGAGTGGTGTGCGGGTGGGGGTAGTAAAATCTCTCCCTCGTGGATTAATATTTGACTCAGATATTCGGCAAGCCTCGCGTTTTGGTCATATAACTTCCCCAATCGGATGAGATTTTCGCACCCCACATCACTCGAGGATTATAATATTATTACACGCCTGTTCTATGAAACCCCATCTGCTGCAAAATTAAACCATGCGTAAAGTGAAAATCCGTGCCGCAGACATGTGGCGAACGGAAATCGTTGACGGATTATTTTGGAGCGCTCAGGTCATCTGTCAAAACTTGACATGACCCCGCCTACTTGAAATTTCTGTATGACCTGCAATCACGGAAGCCGTGCAGTTTAAACGAAGCGATTGCGTTCTAATGAGCTATCGCAAAGACTATAAACTAAATGGAAGCATCTTTGTGTAATAGCATTACTTACGTTTAGAAGGGAGAGTTCAAACCACTCATTTTTAGTTTATAATGATACGAAATTAAATAGAACTAGCTCAAATACCCATGTACTACGATAGAACAAACATACGTGCATCACATGTTTGGCCTATTTATAAATAAATCTGCCCACGGGAATTCCACCAAAATCGAATATGTGTTAACACAAGCAGTCGATTCATCCCCCGAAACTGAACCCATTACGAAATAACTTGTTCACAGTGTTCAAATGAATTGCTGAATGACCTTCTAATAATTATTTTTATAGACGTGAAGGCATGTAATAAACACAGAACGACACGCGCCCGAAGATGGGTTAATCGATATGACACGAGTGCCGGCGTGGAAGAATAAAACGAGAGGCCGTAGGCCCGCAGTTCTCTGGCTGTACTCTTTCGCGCTTGCACTCGTGCCATATCGATTAACAAGCGTGTAAAAGGGTTAATCGATATGGCACAATGGACAGCACGGAAGGATAAAATGGGAGGCTGCAGGCTTCTCGTTTTATCCTTTCGCGCTTGCACTCGTGCTATATCGATTAACCCATTCACACGTCGTTCTGCGTATGTCTCAATTCGATCGTGATCGGATCGAGGAAAAGATAGTTGTGGTGATGAGAGGATTGCTCAATACAATAACCCACCAGAAAACGAATGCCATCTGTTGCGTTATATTAACCGTCCAGTATAGCTTCAGAATGGTGTCTTCCAAAAGAATATAACTTAAAGCAATGTGAACGAATCTATTTCTGTGAAAATTTAGTAATATTTTAACACTTTGAAACCCGAAAGGTCTTTTTCCGGTCCAGAATCGTGATACGACCTGAATTCATAAAATAGATATTTGCTCAGAGAATTTGTACGGTAGACCCATCAAGATTTTAAACGTGCAGCTCAAAGGCAGCGCGTTGTAAATATTGATCCCCCCCACCCCACCCCCCCCTCCCAAGTAACGAATAGAGCTGCACCAGTTGATAACGTTGTACTGCATGGAATATACCATAAGGGTCCAAAGGGTTAATCCAACACTTTAGAGGGGTGTAGAATTAAATTACTTTTGGCCCTTCTCGCCGATCTGCAGTTTATTGTGTTATCTTGCCTCGTACACAAATGCAGCGATCTGAAAAATGAATTTCTCTTTTGGGATCTCAGCATCGCAGTCGCATTGAGAATTAGCAGGAAGTAGATGCACAAAATATTTCTACACTTTAGGTGTGACCAACGAATCCCTCGTTTGATTTGTCTTTCCCCTGACCTTTAAACTGGGTCTTTAAAGCTCGGACTTGCAAGTTAACATATATTTATTACAATATATTTATGTTACAGTGTGTGTTTTTAATACCTTGATCCACATGTTCGACCAGCAAACGTACATTCCAGTAACATGTCACGGATATTATGGCCTAACTGTTTTCTATGGCTCTCGTTCAACGTCATGTAGTGTTGCGTAATATTATGCTCCTTAACAGCCTTGTCTTCATATTCCTCATAGTCTAAAACCGAGTAATCCCAGTTGTTGTCATAAGAATTCTTTTTACTGTTGATATAATGGTCGTCCTGTTGAAAGATAAAACGGAACTGTCAAACTTACAACAACACAAGGCCAACTTAACCCTTTACCTAACATGAAAAGCAGACGACACTTGCAAAAATAATTCTTGAACGACTATTTTTTTTCATTTTTTGTCTCAAAAACATAGGTTAGGACCCCTCATTGGAACGAGCTCGACGAGCTCGTTCCAATAAGGGGTCATAACCTATGTTTTTGAGACAAAAAATGAAAAAAATAATGAAAATTAACTTGCGATTTTTGAGAATAGCGCTGGCCGGTTTTGGCCGTTACGTTGGGTAAAGGCTTAAGAACCCTGGTAATTTCATTATTAGAGGCAAGTTTAGAATTTCAATTGCTTATCATTTATCTATTGATAGTAAGACTATTCATCAAAATAAGATAGAAAAGGTTGTTTCACCGAGAATTTTTTGAAAACTAAAGGGATTGAGAAGAGCACGAAAAGGTATAAAATATTTATGGCGCAAGAACGAGGGCAAGTTTTGTATAAAAGACCACATAAACGAACCTTTTTAAACGTCAAGCATTTTCGACGCGATGATTTCCGAAATTAGTTTTATAGATATTTTTACCTATTATTTATGTCCATGCGCCGATAGGTCGTGTTTTGGGGGGATGCTTTTGATCGATAATCTGCAGCGAAAATCTTTTCCTTTCAGAGGTAATCCACATCCCATAAACTGTAGATATAAAATAGTTTCTCGCACGCCTGTTCTATGAGATTCCTGTCTACAGCAACACTAAACAATGCGGAAAATTAAATTCCGTTCCGCACACATGTGCCGTCGAGCAGAAGATTGATCACCCGAAACTGAACAGATTTCGAAATAACTTTATAAAATGTCTAATATTGAGCGATATGGCGAGTGTTATGTGTACAAAAATAGCGAAGAAGAAATAGAGTCGATATATGAAGGGGATAATGAGTATCCAGAAGAAGAAGAGTATGAGTACGTAAATTTGGTTGGCGATAAAATGTCTTCTTTTTATTGATAGTTGTCAAATGAATTGTTAAATGTCCTTCTAATAACTGTTTTATAGACGTGAAGGTGTGTAATAAACACAGAACGAAACCAGATTATGAATTAGTAAATCGATATGCTACTTGTGCCATCGCGGAAGGATAAAACTCGTTGCCTGCGGCGTCTCATTTTATCCTTCCGAGCGGGCACTCGTGTCATATCTATTAACCCATTCACACACGCGTGTCGTTCTGTGTGTAAACTCTCAAGCCACGTGTCTAATTCTGTTCGGAATTCGAAGCTATTATGGTTTGTTTGTTTGTTTACCCCATTTTCGTAGAATTTGCGCTTAGACTACCGATATGCATATATTCTTTCATGTGCCTGTTATAGATATTCCAATCAATAAGTTTTCAATTCGCTTTAAAAACGCCAAGATATTAACACAACTAGCGAAAGTGTGTTGCGCAATCATAAATCATAAAACTATGGCTGTGGTGATTCATTATTTCTAATAATAATGTCATCAAACATTCGGTCAAATCAAGTCGCGATCGGGCAGCATTCGTTGCGTTAATCCGCGGAAAATGAATGTTTATGGTGCTTTGTAGACTCGGCTAGGGACTATATCAATTGTTCGATTGTTTCCGACCAACTGAAATATTCTAGACTAGGAAATCTAAACATAGTAGATGGGCTATTTAAGGGACATTTCTTAGAGAATTAGCTATTTAAGGGACATTTCTTAGAGAATTAGACTGGTGTCTTGAGAGCTTGATAAAATACTTCATGTATGTTATGTTATTTTAAATGAGTATACACAATATCCTTCGTAGAGTCTGGATGTTCCTGACGTTTTCTCGGGAAATATGTGTGTAGTATGATGGCTACTAACGTTGAGACAGGGAGGTGGTGGTAGTCTGGGCGACTTACCTGGAGACCAAGTCCCAGAAGGGCCCAAAACATGTGCATCCCCGAATGTGAGTTCCCAACTGTCTATATCACATTAAAGTTGTTGCAAAAGTGTTGTTGTATTGTCCAGGTTCCAAGTTAGTATGGGTGCTTGCCCCCTCCCCCCTCCCACAACTATCTGTCGAATAAATTGTTGGTCGCTTGAATACCAACATATTCTCTGAAAGCCGCTAATTAGAAAATAAAGTTAATCATTTTATTCCATTACACAACGGACATGATATCAAAACTGAACCGTCAGAAAGACATGAGCAAAGTGACTCTTCGGTTATTCATAACATCAGATCCCTGTGTCTTGGTTAATTTATGCATACGTGGGAAAGCATTCATAATCCAAACCGCAAGCTATACAATTTAAATATAATAAAAGAATCGATATTTAAAATTTGGGGCTCTGAGTGTTTGATCATTCCAATTAGGATTAACTCCTTGCATGCTACTGGCGGATATTCCAACCCAGAACGAGAAGTCTCTTGCTATTAAAATAACTATAATCTGCGTACAGTTAACCACATTTTCCGCCTGTAAATTAAATTAAACTCAATTAATTTTTTGGCCAGTGATTTCAAGAGTTAAATTTACATGATTTTTCTTTAAGAAAAATATTTTTAAAATAATGAACGGGTTAGGAGTTAAATTAGAAACAAAAATAGATACTAACAACAAGACTATATTGTGAACAACGACGATGCCTTTTGGTGTTGGATTTCCAAATTTTCGAGCATGGCACTGTTTCCACAAAGGACAGCAATTTTTTTTTTGAAAATGAAAATTTCACAATATGTATTACTTACTGCTAGTGAGGGACAAAAATACTCTGCAAATTTAATACAACATTGTCATGTATTTATAGGATTTTATTGAGAATTTAAAGAATAGGTCGTCATTGGTTAATTTGCGTCACTTCTGGTAAAATATTCAAACAAGAGAAGTAGGGGAAGTAATTTAGTTGATGATATTCCGATGTTTTTAATTTGTTTGTTTTTCCATAGTTCTGTGGACACTACTATCGTGAGAAAATACACAAAACCGTTTATATGATCTGTTTTTTGTAATGAGAAAAGTTTCGTTGAAAGGTGTTTCACTTTCCGTAAAACGAAGATCCGTGAAGTTAGTTTCACGTTTGGTGTTGAGCATTCATTTGACATTTGTATTTGGAGAGCTTGACGTTGGGCATTGGACATTCGCTTGACATTCATAATATTCTATTTGACGTTGGGAGTTGGACATTCGTTTGACGTTTGTCATTCGTTTGACAGGCAAGTATGAAACGAAAGCCAAACGTCGAACGTGTAATTGACTGCAGGCAAATGTGGATACCGAACGTGAAACTGACAGCAGGCGAATGTCAAACACAGAACGCGAAACTCACTACAGACGAGTTTCAAACGAATATGAAACGCCGAAGCTGAAACTGACTACAGTTGTGGTGTGAATGTTATCTTCGTCCATCAACTGATGGATACCGAAACACAAACAAAACTGAGCATCATAAAAACCGCGTTAAAAATAGGATGTTTGCTGCAGATTTCGTAATGAAATGAATCCGTTTCTTGCTGAGATGTACCTTGCAATCCTACCTACCGAGACGTCAGCATCATTCGTGTGAAGTATGTCTAGAAAGCCTGTGTTAGCATGACTATTCGTGAACGTTTTGAAGGGAATAATGTAAGCCGTATCGCATCGCATTTTGCGTTTTATTTCGTATGTTTGGCAATTTCATGCATCGGGACCCTAGCAAAAAGCAAAATCAGCCATTCGACCCAACAAGAGTTACACTACTGTCAGTGACAGTCATTCGTCATTCAGTTCTTCCATGCCTATTTGATTCTCATGATGATGTGGAACGGAATCATCCGAGTAGTGACGAACCAGCAAAGGCCATTATAATATGTGGAATTCAACAAAAATCTCCCAAATATGGCCAAACATCTCAGCTGTATACTGAAGCACGAATCACGGTCGTGTTATTAAGCCGATTTTGTCTGCGCATTTGACCATGGCCATAAACATACCATATCTATATCATGGTTATAAAAATGTGAACTTGGCTGACCTAAAATTGATCCACTTACAAATAGGAACCGTCACGGATATAAACAATACTTTATACACTGTCAGAGAACAAAATTTTCTTTTTCTATTTCTGGAAATCTGAAATTGTACGAATTTAACTCAGTAAATCAATGGTGAAAATTTTTTTTCAACTTGCAGGAGGAAAAGTTGATTAAATTTGCCCAAATTATGCCTATTTCAGTGGCAAGGGAACTCCTGTCCTGTCCTGGGCAGGAATATCCATCAGTAGCATGCAAGGAGTTAAGTGCAACAATGTGTCATCTGAAATGCTGACGCATTGTAGATGGCGTCTTGTCGCACTGAAGGGACGATATACCATCACTGGTCCACACTGCAATACAATATTATATAAAATTTGTTGGCGAAATGAAGCAGGTTGCTTTACCCAAAGAACTTTTCACATGTGTTCATATTGGTCGAAAATTCCAACAAATATATGCTCTACCGCCATATGTGTCATCTGACTTGCCATAAACCATGATTTGGGAAAATAAATTAAAATAGTTGTTCGTTATTCTAGAAATTGTTATGCAAGTGACTTTTGCTAGCCGAGTTAGACAAAAGGCAAAAGGGCGTTCTCTTCCGTTCATACGCTGGGTATAGTGAATTATCAAGCACTTGTCTTCCATCAACCAACCGAGGAGTGCTGGAGACAATGTTAGTGTGTAAACCGGCATTGTTTGTTACGGAATTTTCTAGCATTCATGGCAAGGCCAACGAAAATGATTGTTTAGTGTGTGATTGGTATAGGGTTATAATTATTTTATTCGACAGCTGACATATTATTCAACCTTTCTAGTTCAAATTCATATTATGCAAGTTTATATTCGTCAAATCTACATGACGTTTATAGATAGAATCCGTGTTTGAATCCCTGGGTGTCTTACATAACGAGTTGGAATGGCGAAGTCATATTTCGCGATAGCCGTAGGCTCGAGCAAAATATGACTACGCCATTCCAACGAGTCTACGATTCAAACAAACAACGCGTTCTGTGTTTATTACACATCCCCGTACATTAAAATTCATTTAAATAAACAAATTTTAAATCCGACGATCGATAATTGTATAACGAAACTTGAAAACTTTTCGAAGGTTAACTGATGACTCCTCGGGAAATGAACTATTCTAAACGGCGCGCGGGGGGAGGGGGGGGGGTCCGGCTTGTACATCAAAAGTTAAATGCAGATGCATTTACGTCGTAGAGGCTATTCCGTTAAATATAAGGGTTTAAAATTCAATGGATGTGTAATAGAATTCCTGGGATTCGCAAGGTTCTGAACACGACAGCGTGTTTCACAAAAGGATAACTTTTAGACAACCGACTAATTATAATTGTTGACGGTTTTGCAGACATTCTTCCTTGACTTATATTGAAGGATGTTTAGAAATATAGGACAGAGCAGAAGCAAACAGAAATGAAGTGCATTTCCTGGAACAGTGAGAATAAAAAAAAAACAGGTTTTTAATAACTGGTACATACCTTTTCAGTAATATAGTTGGGTTCTTCCGCTTGTGTTACCACACTCGCTCTTATCGGATTGATATTACAAAACGTCACTGCAGGGAATTTGACGTCTCCAGAACGCATCAAGACAACATTAGTGACCGTGGGGTATTTAAGATATTCGATGATAACTAATGTAGTTTGCGAAATAAACATTCCTGAAAAAAAAAGTAAACTTACAAATAGCCGATTTTTTGTTGTTTTTAGAAATCAAGATCTAAAACCCAATTCAGCATCGGTCGTATATGGATCTCTATCACTACTAGTGCAGTGGAACCTTGTTAGGTGAATGGCCACTTTGCCAATGAAAATTATTCAATTAACGGGTGTATTCAATTAACAGGTTTTGTGTCACTTTTCTGTATTTTAGAGATGCACTTAGCATTCATTCTATTATATCTTGTGTGACAGAGCTCCATGAGCTCTGTCAAACAAGATATAACAGATTGAATGCGTGTATTAGATGTACTGAGGCCAAATAGGTCTATAAACAAAGGAAAATTGGTGTGGGTCAGGGTAATTTCTCGGACGGACGGACAGAAGTACAGACGAACGGTTGTAGGGACGGACGAACAATGTATTAGTAGTAGGAGATGAGGGCAATCCTCCTCCGGTCATGGAGCCGAAGGAGGTAACAGTGCAGTCATATTTTAAAAAAAAAATTGTTTAAAATTGTAAATGCTATGACGTAATCCACCAAACAATTAAAATGAGGTAGCAGATAATTCAAAAGCATTTCAATGATGTATGATCAATTAAATGAAATTTTAAATTTCAATGGCGTAACAAGTTGGTCTTCAATAATTTTCTTCAAAGAATCTATCAAATGGATAATAGATTTTAAAGTTTTTTAAATTTCTTTAAAAACACTTCTCAAAATTTCTGGAAAATGAGAGTTCTAAGAAGTTTTCTTGGCAAACCAATAGCATGTATAAACAAACACAAATGGATATGATATAATAACTTCAAAGTATTGTGGTTTGAAAGGCCTGTCTCCATATCCGCTCCAGTTCCTACTCTGGCTTAGTCATCAAGTGCATCCAAGATACCAAGACGACATTGGTAAATAGAACGACTTCACTTGATTCTGAACTACAGCTCTGAAAGCATCATCGATCTTCATAGACGACTGCATCGGAGTCAAGTCACCTTGGAAAGGTAATTTATCTTTCTTTTGTAGAGATTTTCTACAAATGGCGACGAGATCTGTCAAATTTTATGTGAGAAAAACCCGTGTTAATTTCGTTTGAATCTTTCTTAATTTTCTCTTCCACTCAAAACATTTTCAATTTCATTATTCACATTTTTCTGAAATTTGTCATCTCAAATCAACAAAATGGGAAGGAACAAAAATCGCTTTTTCATTAAGAACGATTTGAGATTTAGTTATTTTCATTTTTTCTTACTTTTTCATTATTATCTGTATCAATTATTTCAATATTCCCGCGTCACCAAAGTAAACAATGAAATTCCCAGTAAAGTGCACGGGATAATATGGCGGACTATAGGCGCCATAACATTTTGTCATTTTCAACTTCGTGAATTGTGATAAATCATTTTTTCTAGTTTTTTTTTTTCCTTCTAATTTTATTTCGTTAAATAATTATGATTAATTTTTTTTTTGTGTTCCCTTGAAATTTTTTTGTTTGTTTTTATTTGTGGAAATTATAATTTATTAGTTTTCTTAAAAATATAGTTTTGTCACTTTTAAAACTTTAAAAATGTCACAATTTTATTGAAAAAAGTTGTTGATTAAATTAATTCACATTCATTATTTACCACAAATAAAATCACAATCATGACTACAATTAATTTACAAACAGACACAATAGAGGAATTACAAAAATTACATGGCATTGGTAAAAGTAAAGCTGAAAAGCTAATTAAAAGTCGACAACAAAAACAATGTTTAGAGATAAATGATTTAACAAAGGAAACTGATATAACTTTAGACACTTGGGCTAAGTGGTTAGCTTAAGGAGTAATTTGTTTAAAAGAAACTCCTATTAACCAAAACAAGGACAAACTCGGGACCAAGTTAGAAAAAATGGAAACTATGTTAACAAATAATAATCAGTTGTGGACAACCCAATTTGAAGAAATGATGGCTCAAAATGAAAATCTCGGAACCCATTTAAATGTAAAAGAAAATGAGTGTGATAGGGTGAAAAGGGAAGCAAGTATTGAGTTGCAAAGCAAACTTGAAGAGATTAATCAAGAGTATGACAAATTGGCTTCAGATTTAAAAAAAGAAAGATTTGAAAAACTGAATACTTCAATAGATCAAAGCAGGTCAAGTACTTACCATTCAGCTGGCCCAGAGTCTGATCTACATATATCTCAAATTCTTGTTGCAATTCCGCCTGATGGGCAATACAAGAAGAATATCACAGGTAGCAATATAAGTACCCCAAAAAGTAAAATTGCCTCAGATTCTGTTGATTTTTCAAAAATCGATTCTCAAACCTCTGAGTTTTTTTAAAGTTGATACACCACATTGATCGCTGTCTCGGAAGCATCATTCTCAGAAATATAAAAATTTCAGTTCATCACGTTCTTCTAGGAGTGATGACTTTAGTAATACTTCTGAAGATGAGTATCCCAGCTCATCATCTGGTAGCCATTCAGACTATTATGAAAAAAACGTTGTTCAAGGCGATATAGAAGTAAGAGCCCGTTAAGACACAAAATGCCTATTTTTGCAGGGGATAGTACTATCAATTGGGAACCCTTTGTGTTCCAATTTGAGAGAATTTCAAAAAGAAGGAAATGGGATAAACGTAAAAAATTAGAAGGGTTAATAGATTGCTTGACTGAAACTGCCCTAGAATATGACAAAACATAACATTTTGCGAAAAATTATCATAAGTTAAAAAAGGAATTAAAAGAGAGATTCAGCCATAAAGATGAGCCTGCAACCACAAGACGACAGGTACACTTTATGCGCCAGAAAGAAGATGAGTCATTGGAGGAATTCTCTCAGAGAATTCATTTTATGACTATAGATGGTTTTAAACATGCCAGTAGGAAGACTATAAATCCAATTTCAACAGAGTCTTTCTTAAGGGGGTGCAGGGACAAGGAATCGGCTGAGACAGCAATGGAGAAAAACCCTGAAAATATTCACAAGGCATTAAAGTATGTCAAATCATGTTTTGCCACTCACTGGACTAAATTCGGGTATAGAGCTGCAAATTATGCTCACAGACAAGTGTCTTTTGTATCTTCAGCCTCCAGTATAGATGATACCAGTGAAAATCAAAATAAGCACTGGAAACGTTTAAGTAATTCAGACCTTGGAGAAGAGATAAAGGAAATGAAACAATGTTACAAGCTATAAGCTCCAAAGTCTTTTCTGATCAAGGACAACAGCAAACTCAACCAAGGCCATACATTCCTTCAGGTAATCCTGCCAGGGGTTCCCCATTGAATCGGTGAAGCCCATTTAAAAGTGCTATACAAGAAGCCAAGATGCACGCCAGGCTCCTTCATATAATTTGTATGGGAGGCCACGCTCTAATTCTCCATGCTCTAATTCTCCAGAGCAAGGTCTTTCCTTTAGGACCCAGCCAAAATTGAATGTGCCTGAACAAAATCTATCACAAGTCCAGTCACATCTCAAAATAGGGGGAATTTTATCTTGAACCAGCAACAAAAAGACATTTTAAATGAAAATGGACTAAGCAGCAGTCCAAGTAAATGGGGGTCAAATTTTTTTTCTGGACGCCAATATTGAGTGTCATGGTGAGTTTTTAGAGAAAAGTTTTGTACATAGATTGGAAGGTTTTAGTCTCATGTTAGATGTTTGTATTTTTAATCAAAATGCTTTGGCAGTTGTTGATGTAGCTGCTATGCTGACATTAGTCAGCGAGGAGTTTTTTGAAAAGTTTGGACCAAAGTTATTGCCATCTAAACTTGTGAATCTTTCGGGTATTTCCAAATGTCCTGTCTTGGGTAGAATATATCAAGGTGTTCAAATCTTCATTGGTTCAAATATATTTGTTTGGAATATTTGTGTTGCATCCATCTCAGATTCTGTGATTCTTGGTCTTGATTTTCTCAAAGAAAATATCTGCATTGTGAATTTGAGAAACGGTACTGCCACTATTAGTCAGGAGGCTTAAATGCTTCCTACAACAAAAGTGATAGTTGTGAGATAGCACGAGTCACAGTTAAGAAGGGAGTTAGAATTCCCCCAAATTCAGCCTGCTCACTTCAGGTTAGGGTCAGTGGAAATTTGAAAACTGATTTTGTAATTGATCCTAAATTTCAACATGAGGGTACACTTCTATCTGCCACAATAGGAAGAGAGCATCAATCACTTGTTAATGTGGTCATTATGTGAGATTCAAAAAGGGACTTCATTTAGGAAATGTAGAGGAAATAATTTCTGTTGATGAAAATGTTTCTGAGGTGTTTCAGAAGTTTGGGTAATTGATGCGAAGTCTAACAATATTTATTATCTGATGAGTTGGATTCTGTTAAAATGGCTTTGCCTGACCATTTACATGAATTGTTTTTAAAATCTATTGTCAATTTAGAAGCTGATCAATCTGTTCAAGTAGGTCATTTATTGACAGACTTTGCTGATGTTTTTGCCAAACATGACCTCGATATTGGTTGCATTACAGGAGTTGTCCATGATATTAACACTGGTTCTGCTCCACCAGTAAAACATAAGAGGAGGTGGACTCCTTTAGGATTTCAGGAGCAGGAAAAAGAACACTTGAATAACATGTTGGATGCAGGTGTTATTCGTCCATCAATTTCTTGTTGGGTTTCTGCGCCTGTTTTGGTCAGAAAAAAGGATGGTGCTGTTCACTGGTATGTGGATTATATAGCATTGAATGAATGTACTGTCAAGGATTGTTTCCCCTTACCTAATATTGAGGACTGTCTTGATACTTTGTACAAAACAATTTTTTTTACAACTTTGGATATGACATTTGGGTATTATCAGATTCCATTCTATGAAAAAGACAGGTTTGTTACATGTCGTGGTTTGTTTGAACACATAAGAATGGGCTTTGGTTTATGCAATGTGCGGTCAACATTTCAAGAGCTATGGAGCTTTTTGGCGAGGTCTTACTTGGTAAGATGTCTTGGTGTATCTATATGACACAATTGTCCTCGGATAAGATTTTGAGTCTGCTATTATGAATTTGAAAGAGGTCTTAATAAGTTTCGAGAACATAATCTAAAATTCAAGCCAAGAAAATGTTTAAAGAAGAAGTGGAGTTTTTAGGAAAGAAAGGTAATGGTGAAGAGATCTCAGTGGCACCAAGTAAAATCGAAGCAGCTTTAAATTAACCAGTTCCTGAAAATTCAATCCAGTTACAATCATTTCTTGGTTTTGTGAACTACCATAGGGAGCATATACGTGGTTGTGCTCAGTTATCATCAGTTGTGTATGAATTAGCTCATAGTAAAGAGTATCACTGAGAAGAAAAACATCAGTTAGTTTTTGAAAATTTTAAGGAGATTTTGACTAATCTGCCTGTACTGTCTTATCCCTCTCCTGACAGCTCTTTTATCCTCGACAAAGATGCTTTTGATTGTGCAATTGGTGTTGAGTTGTCTCACGTACCAGATGGTAAGGTCAAGGTAATTGCATATGCCAGTCATATTTTGTTGAAGACACAAAGGAAGTATTGCACTACTAGAAAGGAGTTGTTGGCTGTTGTCAAGTTTTGCAGACATTTTAGACATTATCTCTTGGGTCGAACTTTCATGTTAATGACAGATCACAACAGTCTTGTTTGACTCATGAGGTTTATGCATATTAAGGATCAGTTAGCAAGGTGGATGGAAGAGCTTACACAATTCGACATGCAGATACTTCACCGGGATGGTAAAAAGCATGTTAATGCAGATGCACTGTCTTGAATGGTATCTAAACCTATCAGTTGTGATTGCTTTGAAGCTGGTTCTTCTCTCGAATCTCTTCTCTGTAAGGGCTGTCCTTATTGTGCTCATGTCCATTCTCAATGATCCATGTTTCTTGATGATGTAGACGATGTCATTCCATTAGCTTTTCGAACTGTGAGCTCTCAAGAGCCTGTAATTGTGGACACACATGTTAAGGATACAGAGTTGAAATCTTTGAACAAAGCATGGTTTGATTCTTATTCTCATGAACAGTTAAGTGAACTTCAGTTGCAGGCCCCTGATCCGAAGCTGGTAATTTTTTGGAAGATGAACATAGATTATGTAGCCCCGTTGTTAGATCCTTGTGGCTCTGTCAGTCTCATTTGTCACTGGTAGAAGATGTTTTGTTTTACAACTGGACAGATAATGAAGAAAATCACCCAGTTTTGGTAGTTCCTTCCTCTTTAAAAGAAAGGGTTCTGTATTTGTGTCATGATCTGAAAAGTTGTGGTCATCTCGGACGAGATAAAACCTTAGCACGACTCAAAAAATCTTTCTATTGGTATAACATGACACAGTTTTGTAGAGATTATGTCAAATCTTGCTCAGTCTGCAGTGCCAATAAAAATGCAAATGTCAATCCCAGAGCTTCATTAAAATCCTTCCATGCTGGTTATCCAATGGAAAGAGTCCATTTGCACATCCTAGGACCATTCAATGAAAGTATCAATGGGACTAAATATATACTGTTAATGGTAGATCAATTTACTAAATGGGTAGAAATAAATGCATTTCCAGATCCAACTGCCTTGACTGTTGATCAAAAGTTTTTAGTTCATATTATCGTTACTTTGGCTATCCTCTTGAAATTCACACTGACCAAGGCAGTAATTTTCAAAGCCATTTATTTGATTCATTTTTGCAGTCTACTTGAAATTGCCAAAACTAGAACCATACATATCACCCCTCCTCCAACGGCCAAGTGGAGAGGTATAATCAAACTTTGCTTCAAATGATTCGATGTTATATTGAACACCAAAACAAAAACTGGGATAGAGATTTGCCTTTAATAGCTATGGCATTGCATTTTGTCGTTAACAAAAGTACTGGGTTCACCCCTAACCATCTTATGTTTGGTAGAGAATTGGTCCAACTGGTGGATCTTATGTTTGGACTAAATTGTTCAACTAGAACAACCCCGGGTGATTGAGTAAAATAGATTGAATTGGCTTTTGGGTAAGCTTGTCAAGCTACCTGTAAGACCTTAAACCAATCCCAAATTAGACAAAAAGGAACTCATGATTTAAGACAACAAGAGAAACAATATGAGGCTGTTGATATTGTGTATAAGAGGGATTCCACCACTAAAATTGGAGTGAGTTCGAAGTTGAAATCACCTTGGATGGGCCCATATTTGGTTCCGGAAAGCAAGTCTCCCTTATACAAGAATCAAGGACAAAAAGGTAGTCAGTTAACACATCTTGTTATATTAAAACCCTGTTATGATCGAGTCATGCCCATGTGGTTGCGGCGATTGAGGCATAAATACTTTGAAGAGCAGAAAGAAATGGTGGAACTTACTGTTGATTCATCAAAAATAAGCAGATGCCACTCCCATCTGGGTCGGACATTATTGCTGACTCGGATGGAGGACTGGTGTCTACTTCATTGCCATTGCCGTCCGGGTCAGACATTATCGCTGACTTGGATGGAAAACTGGCATCTTCAGACATTAATGAATCAACCGTGGATACACCATTGGGTCACAGTTGCCGTAAAGACATGCAGGGTATTGATTACAGTCAAACAAACGATCGTCAAGTAGAACCCTGGTTTTATAACTCACTAGAAGATGATGTGCTGCCCAATCTTTTTTATGGAAACTCCAACCTCCTCATCTTGTCGACAGATAAGGAAGCCTGCACGACTTTTAAACTAACAGACCACACAAGTTTTTAATCATTTGCACCAGAACAAACACTGCACTGTTTCTGGTACAAATGTTATTGTAAACTAGCAGTATAAATTCCATTATTTTTAGAAAATGGATCTTGATGAAGTTGACTTTATAGCAGATTATGATGAGAGTGTGGATGGATTTGTCACCGAGACTGCTGCAACACTATCAAGCAATGAATAAAACAAGGAAGAAGAATGGCTAGAAGAAAAAAGTAATATAAAACCCACCTCCACTTGATCCTCTCGTCAGAAGTACAAAACCTGCCAGTTGTGTGCAGCTAAAACTGTACATCACAAGCGTCATGCTTTGAAAGATCACTTGCCTTGGTTTTTAGGTTTCCATACGTCTTGCTGGCACAAAACTCCTATATAAAGGGCCCTAACGGCTCAGAAACAGAATGTACCATTGAGAAGTGGTTTTATCTCATGAATGGCCTATTTTATTTCTTCTGTAATCTATTAAATTTAAGTAGTTTGGAATTGCTACTACTGTATGTTAATGATCTCTTTCCCACATATGACCCCAACATTATTGAATATAGCAGAGAGGAGAGATTTTTAATGTCCCAGTATGTTCAGCTTGCTACTGGACAAACAGTGCAGGAGTATCAATTCACGTCATTCATATCAATTTATGTCATTTGCCTCATGCATTGGAGAATCTTCTGTAATCTTCTCTGTAACCTCAAACTGTCTGAAATTTTGTTAACAAAGGTCAAATCTTGTCCAATAGAATGTCATATTCCGGTAATGAGCTGTTACCACCTCTCAAAAATGTTACTCAACCTTTATTTTGTGATTCACATTTTCATTTAGATCAATTATTGAAACAAACCCACTGTAAAACAATAAATGATGTTCTGAAAGTATTTAGTAGTGACGAATTTGTACTAAAGTATGCTGTGTCAAAATTTGTTTTTCCGAAAAAGTTTGCTTGCATGGATGCTCTCATTTTATTACCTGGCGTAGTAAATTCACAAACAAAGTTGAAGTTTTTTTGAAAGATAAAAAAGTGAAAGCTTTGGGTGAAAAAAGGTCTTGATTACACTACGTTTTGTAAATGTAATCCTGCTTGTGTGAATAAAGTACTTTGTAAATCCAAGAAAACTGAATCTCAGAAATTATTTTTAAAGCAGGTTCTTCCCTTGGCTGACAAATATCAGAAACCCGTCATTCTTCATTGTCGTGACCAAAATACTGGAGACGCAGCCTATGATCTACTACAGATCCTAACTGAAATGCGTTTGACTTCATTGCCTATACACAGACACTGTTTTATTGGAACGACAGAGGAATTGGTTCATTGGAATGTAATTCTACCAAATTTGTACTTTGGTTTAACCTTTAAAAGTGTCAAAGTTTCCTTAACTATGGAAGCATTAAAGAAAATTAAAGCAGAACGCCTTCTATTAAAATCGGATGCTCCATATCTTCCAACAGATTCTGACACAAAATTTAGTACTTCATGGAGTATTATTCCCACTGCAAAGAACATTGCACAAATTAGAAACACATCACTTCCTGAGTTGCTGGAGACTTGCACTAACAATGCCAGGACGTTCTACAAATTATAAACTATTACATCAGAATAACATGTAAATAAAATTTGGTAGAAATGTGAATACACACGTATTTCTTATAATACCTGCATGCATTTAACTTTGGGTTATACATCTTGGGAAGGTATTCTGCTTTCTCATTCAAATTTTATCAGACACTCATACTGAATAAATTAGCATTTTGTTCTGCTAATGTTACAAGTAGACTGATGGGAAGGTTTTCAGCTTTCTCGTCGGTAACTTTTATTAAATATATACTATTCTGTGGTAATTCATCCACTTATTCAAGCATTAAATATTTTTAAAAAAATATGTATGGAAAACTTTTATAGGCAAGGGAGAAATGTGGTACGAAAGGTCTGTCTCCATAACAGCTCCGGTTCCTACTCGAGATTAAATATCAAGTGCATTCAAGATACCAAGACGCCATCGGTAAACAGAACGACTTCACTTGATTCCCAACTACAGCTCTGAAAGCATCATCGATCTTCATATACGACTGCATAGGAGTCAAATCACCCTATAAACGAAATTTATCTTTCTTTTGTAGAGATTTGCTACAGTATTTAAATTTATTGACAGTTATTTATAAAACTTTCTCAAAAATTTATTCCTTGAAAAACAAAATGGCGCAGCAGTTTGTGGGAAGTATATGTCATGCCTAGATAAAGCAACTTATTCATTATGCTCTGCCGCTTATCAAAACGCCCTTAGGCTAAACTGTTGTTGCAAACAATATCAATTGTGTTAAACAAGTTCCACAGCTTTTTTTTCTCATAGAAATTGACAAACTCACGTAAAAGTTTTTCAAACCTGTTTTTTCTCAAAGGTGATGTCAGTAATTACTTTTAATTATTAAACTCAAAATAATGGAAAGGTGCTAATATGAAGGTGATAGACCTGCAACTTGTTTATCGATGAAATGTATCAAAGAAAACATCCTTGGGGTAATTGTTAACAAGCCAATAGAAAGCCACGCCCCTTTGTGATTACCACTATGTAGGCTAGGCCACTCAGAATGCACGAAATCGTCACGTGTTCAATCGCGCATTTGTCAACAAATTTTATTTAGTGTTTCCAATCGCAACACTCAAGATTAATTCAATCCCAAAGTAAATATGGAGATAATTTCATGTTACGTTTGCGACAAGACCTTTTCGACAGTCTCTATGCATTTGAATATTAAATGAAACGGATAATTAATTTTCGAGCGTTTGATATAAAGTCGATCAAAACGCCTATTAGGAAACATGCAAGGCGTGCCCATCCCATCATAAAAGACTCCACCCTTTCAATATTACATCCCATCTTTATCCAAAAATGTGCAGATTAGATTAGATTAAACATATTTTATTTGCAAACAAGAAAGCAAAGGGATTGGAGGGCAAGTGCTCAACACATAACTAAGCCCCCTCTCCATTATATTAACAATCCAGAATGTTATGCTAGCAGCTGACAATCTACAAAAAAAATAATGTGTTTTGCGAAGGGAAAATGGCTCTTGTTAATTTGGATACATTGATGAAATAATTGGTGTATACAACTTTCCACTAGCTAGGTCAAGTTTGTAAAGGTTGGGTTGGCTCAGGGGGGGGGGGGTGGGGGGCGCTCTCACAGACTCACATGTGAACCCACACCAAAAACACTCTCATGCACTCGTAGATCCACACACTTACACACTCACATATATCCAGATCTTTTTCTATTCTGACTGCTGCTCAGTCAGGTCAGCAGACAGAGAGCAAAGTGCAATAGCATAAATCGAGGCTGGTTAGACAACTTTTAAGTCAGGAAGGAGCGCAAATGGTAGAAACACAAGTTATCCCTGACGAAATTTGGATAACGTTCATGAGTGGAGAAACACGCCCACACCAACCTAGGCTGTCAAGCATCGTGAGCTGGACTAAGCTTAGTGTTCCTTAACTACATAGAGAAGTATCGAAAATTATATATTTATACGATAATTTAAAAACGGTTTTAAAATTGCGGATAAATCTTTGGACATTTTTAACAAGCATGTGTTTTCATCATTACGCCATACAACAACTGGGACGTATCTGTAACGTGGCACGATCGAATGCTCTCAAATAATTAATTTCTAATCGCGTTATACTTGGGACATGTCATAAAAATGTGGCGGTCGTCTTCACCGATTTCCCCGCATGAGCACGAGGATGTTTCCGATATATGATTCTTGAACTTGTGTGCAGCGAGATCACTACATTCATTTCGAATCATGCAGTGAAGAATGTTAAGGTTTCTTCTACCTACATTAAAATGTGTGTTGGAGGGGGGGTATAAATTAGAGGTCCTAACTTCTTTCTGAATTCGAGCACTGAAGAAGAATTCCTTACTGACTCAGGTAGAATGTTCCAGATATCAACACAAGACGAGATGAAGGATCGGTTGAAAAGTTCAGTTCGTGTCCAAGTGGGTACAAAATTTGAGCCCCCCCCCCCCCCCTCCCTCCAAGGTTGTATGGGGAAATTTCATTAAAGCGCGGGGGTAACAGTTCAACAAGGTAATCGGGAGCAGAGCCACTTACAATTCGATAAAATAGGCACATCTCTGCTCTCGAGACTCTGCCAACCAAGTTCAAACAATAATTTTTTTTTACGTGAAACCGACCTAGTCAGCCCACTAACAATTCGAGCTGCATCGTACTGAATGTCATCAAGACGTTTCAACAGATATGCGCAACACCGGACTTGCATATTCCAAAATAGGCAGGATGAAAGACAGATACATGCATTCTAGTGTTTCTCTGTTAAGGGTATATTTTAGTTTTTTGAGTTGTGACAGTCTAGCACTCGCTCTTTTGCAGATAATGTTGATATGGTGATCCCAGGATATGTTATCCTGTAAGGTTAAGTCCCAAATGTTTGTATGTTTTAGCACATGTCAGAACAGTATTCGAAAACACGATATCTGGACAGAAAACATCTCTCTGAAGGGTTCATTTAATCAGGTTTGTTTTATCGGGATTAAAGCCAGTTATCAGCCATAGGTTTATCTGATTTAGATCTCCGTTCAGGGCGTAAGTTACTACAGTTGCAGATGATACGCTTTTGCTGAGACACGTGTCATCAGCAAAATGTCTTGCGAGAGAGTCCAGATTGTCTGCTGTATCGTTGTTATACACCAAAAATAGGAAGGGACCAAGCACTGAATTCTGTGGGACGCCTAGTTCGATAGTCCCGTAGTCGGAGAAACATTGGTTCACTAAAACACGTTGTTTTCTATTTGATAAAACATATCTCCCAAAAACATGCAAGAACTACCATTCTATCGCAAACGTTTTGATAACAAATCGATTTTTAGCCAAGCATTTATCATAAAAGACTCCCGCTTTGCGTCATACGTCCTATCTGTATCCACAAAATCTCACAAAATCATGAAAAGAACTACGACTCTATCGTAAACGTTTCGACCTTTATCCAGAAAAATATATTAATAGGCCTAGCCCCCCCCCCCCCTTCCGTCGTACAAGTTTTGTGTCTATCGAGAAAATCAGCAGTTCTTCAGTACCCTCCTTTCCCTACCCCTCCGGCTGTAAAAGTGGTATAAACGTTGTTACCCAAATAGCCGCAAAAATGACGATGGGAAGGGGATACATGATCCTGTATTACCCACAAAAAATGCGAGAGAGGCGCAGACTTTGCCAAAATAACCTCCTAGAGCAATAATGAAGAGAAGAATGCAATGTTTTTTGAACGTTGAAGGAGGTGTGGGGGGCAAGCCCCTTTTGACCCTCAGTAAGCACTATATTTAAGTTTTTTCTTCATATTTCATGTTTAGGCGCGGCAAAGGAACAAATGGCTAGAATACTTAACGGTGTCGGTGCCTCGTACTGATTTCTTGGAGGTGTGGGGGGTAATTATGACAGATAAACGCAGTTTTAACACGCTGCGATCCTGAGTTGCAGATGACGAGTAAGTAGACTTGTCACTCCTTGATTGAGTAAATCACACCATTCGCTGACAAAAAATGAGTAAACTCTGGCCGTTTAATTATAAAATATCACAGGTTCGACAATATTAACCCAAGACTTGAAGTCCGTGTGTAATGAAATAGCGTATTTTCTATAAAGCCAATGTTTCATCGCGTAATCATCATAATTAGTTTGAAAATCGGACATGTATTAGATTTATTCATGTAGAAGCATCTGGTTTACAGTTTCTTTTAACTTGTATAAACCTATCTCCATACAATTGTTTTAATTTCGTGTTAAATTGGATAAACGCTGGTTCCCATGAGATCCCGGTAGGCGTAAATTTTGGCGCATTTCACCCGTTGTCAACTCAACTGGAAGATTTTATTACGCTCAGGTTTGCGTGTTAATTCACCTAGCGGGACTGACTGTCCCACTCAACCCGCACTTTGACCTATATGAGATTCTGAGCACAAAATTGAAATTAATTCTAACATACAATGCTTCAATTGGGCCCACGTGTATATAAGTCCCATCACTCTATTCTCAATGCCTGCAAGGCCTGTTATGATAATTTTTTGGATAAAGACCAAAACGTTTACGATAGAATGGTAGTTCTTTTCATGTTTTTGTGAGATTGTTTGGCTAAAGATAGAACGTACGACGCACTGGACGGAGTCTTTTATGATAAATGCTTGGGTAAAAATCGATTTTTTATCAAAACATTTGCGATAGAATGGTAGTTCTTTCATGTTTCTGTGAGTTTTTTGGACAAAGGTGGGATGTATGACGTAAAAGGAATGATGGGATGGGCACGTCTCGCATGTTTTCTAATAGGCTTTTTGATTGACTCTATATTAAACTCTTTAAAATTAATTATCCGTTTCATTTAATATTTAAATGCCGTTGTTAAACAATAAAGTATGTGGCAGTTCATCTTTCACCTTTCTGTTCTCCTTCCTCTCGCCTATCTGTTTTGACTCTTGTGAAGTCGAATACCTACCAACATCCATCTTGAAGAGTGTACATACACAATATTGTTTTAATTATTCATAAGTTTGCTTTGCCATTGCATGCACATTTTGGTAACTTTTTGTAAATATTTGTAAAGATAATCTGAAATTTTCAAATGTATATTAAGGAAAGGATATTATCTAAGTGCTAGGCACTTGTTATCCAATCCATTTTGTTATAACAAATAAAATATGTTTAATAATAATAATAATAATAAACAATAAAGTACATTACATTTATTGAATAATTAAATTCTACAAACCTTCGCGGAGAAACCTTTTTATCATTCTTTCAAGGAACGGACCACGAGGCCAATTGTAATTTAGGATGCCTACATTTCAAAAGGGCTGCCATTTTTCTTGTGTTTGTTTACCTTTAATGAAGTTCACCAATGATCAAATCCACACAGTTCAGGAGAACAAGTATGGAATCATGAGAATATGGCCTTTGTGAGTCTGTTGTGGCCATAACCCCACCCCTCCCCCCACACACACACTCCCTCACAATCCTGTGCCATTTTGCATCAGCTATGTATCAAATTGATAAAATACGCGATGAGATTGATGCACCAAAAAGCGTAAACTGTCAAACTTCCTCATTTAGTATTTATGGGGTTGCATGAGTAATGACAGCTGCCAAGAGTGTCATTTGAATATTCAAGTGTGGCCAAAACAACAAAAATTACCTGTCCTGCATGCAAAATACTTTCACCAATCCGCTACACTTAGTTAGAGATCTTGGCTTCAATTTATTTATGTACATTATTTGGTATGCTTCATTTGTTTGGAACTACCTAATAGGCGGAGAGTTACCGGCCTGAACATTATCGGAATTGTGTTGGTTATTAAATTCATTTATCTAAACACTTATGATACGTTGTGGTCTCATTTTGGTAACTCGCGTGAATGTTTGTCTGCCTAGCCGATATTTTCTATTTCTGTCCAAAGTGTCAATACACATAGATTTTTGCAACCGTCTGTTGTTAACAGCGCTCAAAATCGACGTTGATCCGTTATATACACAATGGGGTTGTGCGAGGGAGATATTTAAATTTACGATGGTACTATATTTCGCTTTATTTGATGAACAGGAAGAAACCTTTCTGATAATTCTCCTTGACGTTGGTCTTCTTTTTTCGTAAGAGACTTCATCACACGTTCTTGACGTCATTAACACAGTTCGGCGACAGTAAAATTATTTTTTCGTAAATATGCAATTGCCAGGACTGTAATGTATGTTGATGTGAATATATTTTTGTTTTCAAATATAATTTTCCACTTTTATATTTTAATCATCGTCACCAACCAAATAATATTAGTTCGAATCGGTGGCGTATTAATCCCTTACTGACACTTGCGTCACATTGTACAAATTCTGATCTCAACAGTGCCACTGTGGACTGTATCTCGCAATTATCACATTGTCATTTGAATATCTTCCTATGAATGTGTCGTGAGGTGTACATTACATCGCCTGCCAGATTCAAAAACAGCAGTGAAATGTTTGCAGATTTCAGATCGTGAGAAATCAAATCATTTCCCAACTTTGCCCCAAACCCACGTGATCATAACAAACGTGTCACCCGAAAAGAATCATGCGTTTGTGGTCATCCATTTCCCCCTGAGCCTTCTTACCACTTTGGTGACGAAATGATAAATAAGCTTTATCGGAGTATGGAGTGTGGAGTTTTTTATTTACAATTCAGACATTCGAATTACAGATCTATTCCTTGTCAATCCTGATGGTTAATTATGCAGCTGGCAATTTCTTTGTCATCAAAAGCAAAAAAAAAATTTAATTCAAAAAGTGAATAAAATACTTTTGTCATTATTTTGGTATATAATAGGTCATTATTCGCCGCTTTAATTCGTGTTTACGGCATTGTGGAAATTTTCCACAAAAAAATGCCCAAACTTACGTTGGACCACCTCGTAACAATTAAAAGTAATTATTGTCATCATCTTTGAGAAAAAAGAGGTTTGAAGTGCTTTTACTTGAGCTTGTCAATTTTTGTAAGAAAAAGGCAGTAGAACTTGTTTAACACAATTGGTATTGTTTGCGACGACAGTTTAGCTTAAGGGAGTTTTCATAAGCGGCAGACCGTAATGAATAAGTTGCTTTATCTAGGCATGCCATATGCATGTACTTCTCACAAATTTCTGCGCCATTTTGATTTTCAAGGAATAAATTTTTGAGACGCTTTTCTAAATAATTGTTAATAAAGTTAAATACTTTGAAATCATTATACCACATCCATTTGTGTTTGCTGATACACGTTGTTGGTTTGTCAAGAAAACTTGTCAGAACTCGTATTTTCCAGAAAATTTGAGAAGTGTTTTAAATAAATTTAAAAACTTTAAAATTAATTATCCATTTGATAGATTCTTTATCGAAAATTAAAAAACAGTCCATCTCCAATATTTCTTTCATTCTAGTGTTTTTCAGTTGGTCTGGACTATTTCAGTTGGTCGGAAAAGGGAACGATACGTTCGCTTTTCCGACCAACTGATATACTTCAGACAACTGAATTTAAAAAATATCGTAGTCATTCATTTTCTTTGAATCGAAGCTAGAAATGTTGTTCAATTGAAACTTCATTTGACGGAATTGTTCACGACAATACCATCAGGAATGAATACTCGCCACTGCCACAGTTTACGTGATTACGCCGCGTAGTTCCACTAATTATCATAATATCGTGATACTTTGAAGGTGAATTATATATGTATTGATTGCACATCTATACCTGAATCACATCATTACACCTGAATATCTTTGTGAGTAAAGGAAATCACATTGTATCAACGGCCGTTTGTGCGTAAACTCATCGAAAAGTGAGTAAATACGTGTCGTCATTTTGACGCAGGTTACCTGTCGCCGGACGTCATGTATGCAATGCATTTTGTGCTTTATTTTTCTCCTTAAATTTGAACCAGGAAATCCCATAGATTCATGTATAATACTTACCTATTGCTGCAACACATATCAACGCCCATATGGTTTTTCTCCAATAGGACTTTGACTGAGCAATATTGTAGACTCCATGCATAGTTGTCTTGTCAGCCAAGTCTCGAACTCTTTTTCCGAGTAAGGAGGTCCTCGGAGTGTTCTTCTCTGCAGTCGAATTTGTCATTCCTACATCAGATAATAAATACTACTATTACAGTTATCCCTTATAGTTGAAGGACTATATATGCTTTTAGTAGTTATAATTAATCCAACTAACGAAGAAAACAGGTGGATCTAGCTCTAAATTGAAGCGTCATAAAATTATGATGTTTTCAAGTTCATTGATTTTCAAGAAAATCAGAATTTTTCTTCAACAAAATAAACGGCGCAGCGGTTCAATTAATGTCATCACCCAACAAGCATTTACAATCATACAGCATCCACACGGACTCAGAACGAAAGTACCAGTCACTTGACAAATCATCCACACAATAGTTTGAACAGTATTACCCTTACAAAAGCGGAGAGATAATTTAGAGCGGATGAGGTTTGGGTTGCGATGTGGTCTAACTTCTCTGCCGCCTTTTCCGGAGGGCCCACAATACTGCAAAATCTCTCATGTCACAAAAAATACGCAGAAACATTGCATCTCAGTAACTACTTTTTTTGTTTGTCTTGAATCAGCCTTGATTTTGAAATATTTTATCTCTGATATCTCGTTCCGCCGGTGAAAAATGCGTTGCAAAAGAAGTAATCACGTCGCGATCCGATCGAGGAGACAGCTTTTGCAATGATATAGCCGCCGTAGATTGGTTGTAATCGACGCGTGGAAAGTGGTGTGCACAGATGCCTTTGCTAGATTATATAGAGAGTAATCGCTTGACTGGACTGGTTGCGTGAAATAATTCATGAGAGGTGAAGAACGTTGTACAAACACGAGTGCGCGAATGCGCACGAGTGCTTTACAATATAGTCCCTCACCTCGAATTAATTATTTCACGTAACCAGTCCAGTTAAGCGATTACTCTGTTTATTACTGTTCATTATTAACGATAATTATATTATTCAACCCTTTACCTAACGTAACGGCCAGCGCTATTCTCAAAAATCGCCAATTAACTTTCATTATTTTTTCATTTTTGTCTCTACAACATAGGTTATGACCCCTCATTGGACGAGCTCGTCGACTTCGTTCCAATGAGGGGTCATAACCTATGTTCTTGAGACAAAAAATGAAAATAATAGCCATTCAAGAATTTTTTTGCAAGTGTCGTCTACTTTTCATATTAGGTAAAGGGTTAACAAAACAATGAAGTCCCCATTACATCCACGGCAAAGCGTCTTCGTTTGCGCGCACGGATACATGACACAATTGTTGATTGCATAATTCACTTTTGAAGTTATCGTTTATAATCAAACCCGGAAATCCCAGTAAATCACACTTTGGAAAGTAATAAAAAAAATCATAATCAGCTAAATTTTAATTAATGAAACACAGGATGCTTCATTAATTAAATTGTGGATTAATATTTCTGCAATTAGTGTTTAGAATCTAATATTATTGTGTTCGTGGATATATTGCTCGCTCGTAGAAAGTGACCAAACCTTTGTTAGTGTTGAAAATATCAAGAAACTTTCGAATGGTTAATCGGCATTGTGTAAAAAAGACACACACTCACCTTTGTTAGTGTGGCGTAGAAGGTTATCGCCCTGCATTGCAAAATATCCCAGATATTCGTACAAGATCACTCCGGCGGCCGTGGACTGGTCATTTTCCACGGGTGGGCAATATTAATATTAGTTTCCAAAGACTAATTATAGGAATAACCATTAATGAAGCACCGCTGTCCACTCGTGGATTATGACCAGTCTAAGGCGGCTGTACTGTAAGTGAACATCAAGTGCCGCACCAATTTGTTTACTGTTAAACAACTATGGACATGGAAAGAGCTTCCATCTCTTGCGTTATTCTATATCCGACCGTGGAAAGACCTTGTGGTGTTGCTGGTAATTAGACTTTTGAAATTATGATTTTCCTTACAATACAACAACCTTTCGGACATTTTTATGAGAATTGCAATTGAGTATATTTCACTTTATCGGAGTCTGAATGTGGGATGGGCGTGTCCAGTTGTATTAAGTGCGTACACCTGACCACGCCCATACTCCTATAAAGCTACAAATATTTCTTTTCGGTTCCTATAATTTAATTCAGAGTGTTTGCTTGTATTATGACGTACCCTTAGGCGCCTAAAGTCTCCGTCATTAAAATCATTGTAGTCATATCAACTTTTGGGAACACGGCAGTTATATTATTTTCAACATAGGTCAATATACTCGGTCTCGAATACTCGAGAAAACAACTAGTGTGACCAGCGCACGTCATTACAACATAACAGCGCAGCAATTACTGTCTAATTCCATCGCTGATCACGCCCACAGTTTTTATTTTCCAAATGCACTGGACAAAGCAAAAGCTTTCATACCAGAGAAAAATTATGCATCGGGTCATAAAACATTCACCTCGACCAATCATATGCAAGCAAGTCGGTTATCATTAACGAAAATGAAAGTATGAAAGACTGATTGCCATTCGAAAAAAAAAACGCTAAGCGAAAAGCAAGTTGTTACAAAGACACGCAGCAAAGCACATGTGTGTTTTCGTCTGGCAGGTGGGATCATAATGGGTCAATGTTGTTCAGTTTTGTAATGTTGTGTGTCAATGGAGACATTTTTCAAGTCGCAAATAAGGAATGTATGTCACTTTTTCAAATTACTATTAAAGTGTATGGCGTAGTCTTGGGTCGGTGCCACCCTTACGAGAATCACGGTATAATGTCGAGTTCCTTCGTCGCTCCACGAGACCAGTACTGATTAGATTAGATTAGATTATTTTATTTAACGGTATAGATAGTCTATTACAATACATATGATGGCATCTTCAAGTGACAAAAAGATGAAGACAATGTCACAAATACAGGAGGAATACAGGTCTATACCGTAGGGAGATAACATAGCCAGATTGGTGTCTACCTGTCATCTCCCCAAAACACGGATGTACGAACCAGCTCTGTATACGGATTGTCCATGTCATTTCTTCACGTCGGTGGATAACTATTTTTATTGCCCTGATATCAAGGTTCATGTGCGCATGGACTGGACTTGGCAGTTAGGATAAAATTTTGGTGGACGAGATAACAGTCAATAAAAAATGATTATTCTGAGACATTAAATATGTTAGATCTGGGGGTGAGCGGGGCGTAATTTAGTCATTTACTACTACTTGATATGGAATGCTTTACCTATATCTTTAAATCCCTAATTCGTGTAAACTTGACAGTCTGGGCAATATGGGTTATCGCATTCCAAGTGAGTTGGATATTGAGATAAAATTTCTCTGTCAATAATTTTTTTAATTTTTTCCTATTTGTAATATTTCTAAGCTCGTGGTCAAGCTCATTCCATATCCTTGGGAATGTGTATACAGGTAACTTATCAAGAGCTCGTGTACGGGTTCTACTGGCGCGTAATAGCTCAGACTGTCTTGTGGTTATTTGTGAATCATTACCTGTTGCATCAAAAAAATTATTGAACGACGAGGGGAGTTCTCCTTGTTTCCAGTCAAATACAAAAAGGCAAGCTTGGACTTTAAATAAGACGTCTATTTTGAGGATTTTATCTCCCGCAAACAATGGATCCGTATGGGCCTTATAACTCGTGTTATTGATAATACGCAGTGACCGTTTTTGCATTGTTAGTATTTTCCTAGTTGCTCTACAGTTCCCCATATCTGTATTCCATAAATTAAATGACTATGTATTAGTGCAATAAATAATAAAGCGTTTTCATTGCCTCATGAAGGAGTTTTTTTTTTTACTTTATTTAAAGCATAATTTACACGTCCTATTTTAGAACACAGTTGTGATACATGAGCTTGATAAGAAAGGTTTTCATCTATATTAAGACCCAGGAACTTCATTGACTTTTCGATTTCTCTGTTACTTATTTGTTTAATATGTTGTTTTTTTATTTGGATATTTAGATCTTCGGAGCTCCGAGTGTTTCGCGATGGACTTATAACGACATATTTGGTTTTACTAGCATTTAATAACAATTGATTAGCAGAACACCAATCACTTATTTTGTCAAGTTCTTGATTAATGTGTGCAGATAATGTACTTACCCTATGGCCCGATGCATTAGCCGTTGTGTCATCAGCGAAAGAAAGGAGATTTAGCGAAGTTGATTGATTAATGTCATTTATATACAGTAAAAATAAAATAGGACCCAGTATAGAGCCCTGGGGAACTCCACATGTAACAGGGGTTTGGTCCGAATTATGATCCCCGTATTTTACATATTGTTTTCTGTTGGAAAGATAACTTTTGAGCCATTCGTTAGATATACCTCTGAACCCATATCTGTCTAATTTTGTAAGTAATACACTGTGATTTACAGTATCAAAGGCTTTGGAAAAATCTATGAATACGGCTAAGGTTAAATCTTTACTTTGCTTCCAATGGCTATGTTCCTTAGAAGTTGCATTACAGAATGTAAGGTGCTGTGTTTTTTCCTGAACCCATATTGATGTTTATAAAAAAAATATCAAACGTGTTCAGAAAATTGACCATTCTTTTTGCCATTATTTTTTCCATAATCTTTGAAAAGGTTGGTAAAATGCTAATAGGTCTATAATTATTAAATTTGTGATCATCACCTGTTTTAAAGATCGGGGTTACTTTGGCTACTTTCATTCTATCTGGAAGAGTCCCACTAGCAAATGAACTATTAACAACATGCGCAAGTGGTTGGGCTAATATGCTGATGGTCTGTTTGAGTAGATATGTGGTGTCACAGTTTTCACTAATTTTAGATTTCATACGGTTGGTTATTTGTTCCACTTCCTGGGGGGTTGTAGGGGTTATAAAGAAATTGTTTGAAAAATGGGAATCCATGAAGTCTTCAAATGTTTTGCCTGGTCTGGTTATTTGCTCACTAGTGCGTTTCCCTACATTTGCAAAGAATGTATTGAATTCATGTGCAATTTCATGTGGATCACTTATCTCTTTATTATTCTCCTTAATAAATGTAGGTGGCATGGCGGGTGTACGCTTAGCTTTGTTTATTGTTTTATTTAATATTATCCACGTTTTTCTTAGATTGTTTTTATTTTCTGTTAAAATATTGTTGCAGTACATTGCCTTGCTTTGTTTCTTAAGTTTATTAAATATTTTACAATAGTTTTTATAATTTTTTACGTTCTGCTCTGTCGGAAATTTTAATTTTTTATGGTAGAATTTTGCCTTATTAATCGATGAAGTCATGAGACCCTTTGATATCCATGGTTGTTTTCTAATATATTTTTTCTTTAGTTCTGCATTTCTGAGTGGAAATGCCGTTTCAAAGGCCGTTAAATATATATTCATAAAACTCTCATATGCTCGATTCGGGTTGCTTGACTCAACAACAGAAGTAAAATCGCTTTGTGATAAAAGTCTTTTAAATGTTGCCATGTTCTCAGTATTGAAACTACGTTTATATGACACTTTTGGTTTATCTTTGTTCGATATTACGTTAACCGTATAAAATGTACCGAAATGGTCCGAAACATCTGTGATGATTATTCCAGACAGAGAATCTGAAGAAATGTTATTAGAAAAGATATGATCAATCAGGGACGCATAATAACTGGTTATCCTTGTTGGCTTCGTGATTCGCGGTAAAAATCCTTGACTGATCATTATATCAAAGTAGCTTTCAGTTTTTAAGTGAGAGTTTGTTTTTAAAAGGTCGATATTAAAATCCCCCATAATATATGCCTCCTTACTTTCTTGATTAATTTTATCAGTTATTTCAGTTAGCTTTTCTAAAAAAAGATCTATGTCAGCTTTTGGTGCAGTATTGGGCCTATATATGACCCCAATTAGTTTCTTCGTGTTATTTACCTTAATTTCGATAAATAGGGATTCGATTACGTGGGGAATAAAAATAGACAGATCATTTCGTATTGTCGGACAGAACTCCTCCTTCACATAGAGGCCGACACCACCTCGTCCATCGTCTCCATCTGGTCTTGTGTTTTAATGAATGTGTGATAGCCATCTAACGAGTACGAAATATTTGGAGGTATTCTAAAAAATTCTGTCAGCCCTATCACGCTAAAAATATTTTCCGAGTCCTGCATTTCCGTAAGTAAGGCATTAATGGAGTCCCAATGGGCACTGAGACTTTGGCAGTTTAAGTGAAAAAGTGCGAATTGATTTTTGAGATTTATTGTTTTTGTTCGAAATTCATTTGGGAAGTAATATTTACAGTCGTGTCTAAAGTTTATAAGGAGGGACTCTTCTTCTGTTATCGATTCACAGTTTCTATCATTATACAATGCTATGAGGTCATATTCCGGATTTGTCTGTATCTCGTCCAGTGTTACATGTATGCTACTCGCCATAACTCTTATCGATACTGCCAAGTCCTATGGGCGACCTCGTGGGACGGGAGTTCCGTCCAATATGATTAAGATATATGTAACTGATCTCAAAAGGTTTCAGGATTTTCCAATTTGTAATCAATTTTTCGTAAAAAGTAATCAAGAGGCTAGTCGTATCCGTATACAAAGCTGGAAAAGGTAAATACACAATGAACATAAAAGTAAAGAAAAACATTAACAGAAACATATATACAAACATCATTATAGAATGAATTTAGGATAGATCAGAAGGGGCGGTGTGGAGTTACAGGCTGATAATAATTATTTTCATGTACAAAAAATATTTGGGTTTCCATTTTCATGGGTGCCTATAGAGTGTGCGTTAAGTAAATAATATATACCAAGGATGCCACGAAATTGACTGTTATAAACTGAGTTGACAGGGAAAGGAGAAACATAGAGTCGAATAACTGCACGTACACATACACACAGATCCATAAATGAGTTAGAAAGACAGATGGAGAATAGCTTACTTCTTAATCATTCCCGACATGTCCTGAATACGTGAAAGAAAAATTTAAATCATAATTATTTTCGTCATGTGTTGCACAAATAAGTACACATTTAAGAATTGGCCATCATTTTTCTATTGTGTATTGGTGTTTAAGGTAACTTTTCTACAGTCATGGCTAATTATAACCCTAACAAGCGTGTACAGCACTGTGAACACAAGAGCGATTATTTACGCGACTTCATTGCGATCAGAGCGCGATACGCATGCGTCGGTGCGTCGTTACTTCGTCAATAAAATGCGAGATAATGATCGTATCCCAAGACGCCAGACGAAAACATTGTCTTGGGGTGCGATAAGCTTGCCATATTATTTCGTCATTTCAGTATTCAGCGAGATCAAGACCGCATCCCTGAAACGCCAAACGAAAATAATGATTGGTGATGTCACATAGAGCTATAGGAAAAACGGCAGACATAGAATTTTGATCGGATCGCGATTAGGATCACGAATTCGTATGTCTTTAGCGATGGGTGACATCCCATATAGTTTTAAGAAAAATAGGCGGACATAGAATTTCGATCGGATCGCGACTAGGTGCGCTCTAGTGATCACAGTACTGCAAAGTCAGTTATTACCAATCGTTAACACCCATGCTGCTCGTAGTCGGGGAATTTCTACACCAGGCATTGATGACCGGGTCCTATATCACCTGTAAGATAGAACTGATTCACCACAGTAAACCAGCACTGTTTCACTTCCCGTGGTTCCCGTTGGGGCTGATGATGGTCCATGATTGATCGTTGTTTAAGTAGTAAGTTTAACTGATTTGTAATCCAGTAGTTTACTGCAGTGATATGTATCTAAGACAGTCATTGAGCATTTACAAAAAATAAAATTTTCCCCATTTTTTATTGCCTGATGCCAAAATATCTGTGTGTAAAGAGGAAAGGGGCAGTATTTGTCACGAATAGTCCGGCGATTTTAGCAATAATACATTCAGGTGTGAATGAGAAAGAATCTTCACCACATTTTGTAAGAGAGGAAAGTTTGGATCAGAATCATGTCGAGATGCGTGTCAGGGACACACAATATTGCCGCGACACGACGATAGTGAATAGCGCTCATGTGAATTTGACCTTATTGTGCAAGGAATGAAAATTTGTGTCAGAATTGTGTCGCGATAATTTTTATACTCACACAAGGCAGTTGAGATTCAAAGATTATGAATAACGATGAAGCCCAGTGGTTCAACAAATTATCGTGTGACGTTACTGTTTGATCAGACTGAGATATAAGTTCTCGGTCAAAGCCTTGACCTGGGATTAGTGAACTCAATATTAGTTTATGTTTGGACTTTGGGGAACGTCTGGTATATACACAGTTAATCAGAATTGGAATTTTAGGATATTATTCGTTATATGGAATTATTATTATTGCGCCGCCACTTAACTGAATAATCAATTCCAAGTTTGGACTTTGGAAAACGTCTGGTATTTACATAGTTAATCAAAATAGGAATTTTAGGACATTATTCATAAAATTGATATATTAATATTGCGCCGCCACTTAACTGAATAATCATTTACAAGCCTCCCCCTAACTCCTCTGATAGTAAGTGGAGTATCGTACATTGGGGCCTGGGTATCCTGGGTTTGTCTAAATATCTAACATTGTCCCTTCCGTCGTTCAGTCTCATGGGACGGATCGGTATTTACATGTATGGGTCGGTGGGTTGGAAAGTGTGGTGGACATGTATCGCATGTATGGGCTTGATCATCCTGGATGTAAACAAATTTTTCACATTGACCCTTCAGTACTTCAGTCCCACTGGGATGAATCCGGCAGACCCACCCCACTAGGGCCGAAGTGTTTATTGATTTATTTATTTATTTATTTATTTATTTATTTTTTTTTTTATTTATTTATTTATTTATTTATTGTTCTTTTTTTTTTTTGTTTTTGTTTTTTTAAATGGTCCGATATAAAACTATAGTTTACTTTTTCAGATTAGAATATTATGCCAATCTCTAACATGAACCCTTCACTGAGGCTGAACTGTTTGTTTATATAATTATTTATTTATTTTTTTTTTTTTTTTTTTTTATAAACGATCAGATATAAAACTATGGTCTACTTTTTCGGAATAGAACCCTTCACTAAGGCTGAACTGTTAGTTTATTTATTTATTTATTTATTTATTTATTTATTTATTTATTTATTTATTTATTTATTGTATTTTTTATTAGCGGTCTGATATAAAACGATATTTTACTTTTTCGGATTCGGATGTTATGGGCTTAAGCCAATATCTAACATGAACCCTTCGGTATCTCAGTCTCACCAGGATGAGGCTGAACTATTTTATTTTATTTTATTTTTTATAAATTGTGAGGTATAAAAAAGAGATTCAATACTTCTGATTTCCTTATTGCTGATATCTGGGAATTCAAATTATTACTTAGATCACGCTAAAGACTATTAACCCGTGTGAATGGGTGGGTTGGATGATGGTGTATGTGTGTATCACTAGTTTGGGCTGAAATATTCTGAACTTTAGTAATTATTTAATATTAACGCCTCTTGTAGTTCTGTCTCATCGGGGTCAATCTGCCAGATTAATTCTACTGAGGCTGAACAATTTTCTTTTTTTATTTATTTTATTTTAGATTGTCAGATGTAAAATATAAGTTTACTATTTCTGATTTCCTTATTGCTTAATATCTTTTATTTTTTATAAATTGTGAGGTATATTTATTTTTTAAATTGTCAGATGTAAAATATAAGTTTACTATTTCTGATTTCCTTATTGCTTAATATCTGGGCATTCCAATTAATACTTAGTTGCATTTACAGGTATCAACCTATGTAGATAGATAGGTGATAGATAGACACGTTTGGGCTGGGATATCCTAGACTTATGAAAATATTGAACATTTATCCTCCGGTTCTTCAGTCTCATTGGGATGAATCTGACAGATTCATTCCACTGAGGTTGAATTATTTTTGTTTTAGTTTGTCAGGTATAAAATACATGTTTATTTCTATATGTTTACTATTTGTGATTTCCTTACTGCTGATATCTGGGCATTCCAATATATTAATTAATATTACTGATTTTAATTGGGACGCCCTGGAATCTGCAACAATGAAATCAGCAATATTAATTATTAAATAACATTACCGACTCCACCATTGCAGATTTCAGGGCGTCCCAATTTTTATTTTCCTCACAATAACAAGTATTAACCTGTGTTGACGCGTGGGGGTGGGGGGGAGTGTACATCACATGTTTGGGCTAGTTGGACTAGGATATCCTGCACTTAAGTAAATATTTAACATTAACACTAACTCTCCAGATATTCAGTCTTATTGTGATGAACCTGATAGATTAGTTTGTCAGGTATATAATATTACTATTTTTGATTTCCTTTTTTGCTGATGTCTGGGTATTCCATTAATTACTCAGGTCACAAATTACAGGTATCAACCTATGTAGATGGGGCTGAACTGATTTTGCATTTTCTGATTCCCTTATTGCTGATATCTGGCCATTTCGATTATTACATATATCATTATAGATATAAAATGGATTGATATTTCTTATATCACGATAACAACATATAGAAATGGGTAGGTTGGAGTATGGAGTAGGTGTGTATCACACGTTTGGGCTGGGATATCCTAGACTTAAGAAAGTATTGAACATTTATCCTCCGGTTCTTCAGTCTCATTGGGATGAATCTGACAGATTCATTCCACTGAGGTTGAATTATTTTTTGTTTTAGTTTATCAGGTATAAAATACATGTTTATTTCTATATGTTAACTATTTGTGATCTCCTTACTGCTGATATCTTGGCATTCCAATATATTAATTAATATTACTTATTTAATTGGGACGCCCTGGAATCTGCAACAATGAAATCCGCAATATTAATTATTAATTAACGTTACTAACTTCACCATTGCAGACTTCTGGGCGTTTCAGTTTTTATTTACCTCACAATAACAGGTATTAAACTGTGTTGACGCGTGGGGGGGGGAGGGAGTATACATCACACGATAGATAAAAAATGGATTGATATTTCTTATATCACGATAACAACATATAGAAATGGGTAGGCTGGAGTATGGAGTAGGTGTGTATTCACACGTTTGGGCTGGGATATCCTAGACTTAAGAAAATATTGAACATTTGTCCTCCGGTTCTTTAGTCTCATTGGGATGAATCTGACAGATTCATTCCACTGAGGTTGAATTGTTTTTTGTTTTAGTTTGTCAGGTATAAAATACATGTTTATTTCTATATGTTAACTATTTGTGATCTCCTTACTGCTGATATCTTGGCATTCCAATATATTAATTAATATTACTGATTTAATTGGGACGCCCTGGAATCTGCAACAACGAAATCAGCAATATTAATTAGGCTTTTCCCTCTGGAAAAGGCTATTGTTTTTCTACGGATTATTATTTTTTGGGGTTTTTTTTTTTTTTTTTTTTTTTTTTCCACACATTTTGTCCGTACGATTCAGAAGCCATTTTCAAACCGATTTTCACGAAATTTTGCACACGCATAGAGGGGCACAAAATCTAAAAATGTACCGAAGCGGAATTTTCGATTTAACCCTTATTTCGTCAAAATTGGCAAAAAACTGCCAAAATTGGGGTTTATCGGCACTTTCTCGAAACATGTCTTGTAGATTTTTTTTATACATTTGTCATTGCTAGACCTGTCTGTGACACACCCTTTGGTACACACTACATATCAGGCGATGCATATGGTAACCCTCCACAGGCTGCCAAACATCGAAATTTTGATGAAATAGGCCGGTTTCAGGCCCCCACTGCACCCAAACAATACACGAGAGATAAACATAACTTCCTTTATTGGGAGTGGAATTCACCGAGGATCATTTTTGTCAGTAATAAGGGTGCTCAGAAAACCAAGCGTTAACCCATTTTGATCTGGTTAAACAGCAATACCCCCATAATGCTCAAAAGTTCGTGTTTTCCATGGATTTCTCTAAACGAGTCTTGTAGATTTTCAAGAAAAATTGGTCACTCTCAGGTCTTCGTGTGACATTACAAGCTGCATGGATAAAATATTCCGGTCAGCATTAGTTAACCCTCCCCGAGCTGCTAAACGTAAAAATTGTGATAAAATGGGCTGTTTTTAGTCACCAACAGCACCCAAACGGTATACCAGAGAGAAAGGGTCCTTCATTTATCGGACGCAAAATTGATCGGAAAATATTTTTGAAAGTGATAAGGGTATTCAAAATTTGACGTCTTAACCCATTTTGGGCTGGTTAAATAGAGATACCCATTAAAATCTTAAAATACCCGTTTTCTGTGGATTTCTCTATCAACATTTTGTAGGTTTTCAAGAAAAAATCGGCTATTTGCAGGTCTTGGTGTGACATTACAAGTTGCATGAACAAAATATTCCGGTCAGCATTAGTTAACCCTCCCCGGGCTGTTGAAGGTCAAAATTGCGATAAAATGGGCTGTTTTTGCACACCAACAGCACCCAAAGGGTACACCACAAAGAAAAGTGCCTCCTTTCATCAAGCTCACAATTTAGTCGGAAACATTTTTGTAAGTAGTAAGGGTATTCAAAAGTCGACGTCTTAACCCATTTTGGGCAGGCTAAAGAGAGATATCCCTTGAAAGCTTTAAATTCCCATTTTCTGTGAATTTCCCTAATGGTAACTTGTAGGGTTTCAAGACACATTGACTATTCGTAGGTCTTTATGTGACATTACAAGTTGCATGGACAAAATACTCCGATGAGCGTTTATTAACCATCTACAAGCTGCCAAGCATCGTAATTTTGTTAACATGGGGCTGTTTTCAGACACGCACAGCACCCAATGTATACATGAGAGATAAACATAATCTCCTTCGTTGGAAGTGGAATTCACAGAGGACCATTTTTGTAAGTAATAAGGGTATTAAAAAAACCCAGCGTTAACCCCTGTTGGGGAGGTTAACAAGGATACCCATCGATAGCTTAAAAAATCGTTTTCCCTGGATTTCTTTACAAACATTTTGTGGGGTTTCCAAGAGAAAATGGCCGTTGATAGGTCTTGGTGTCATATGACCAGCTGCATGGATAAATTATTCTGGTAGGCATTTGTTAACCCTCCATGGGCTGCTAAATGTAAAAAATTGAAGAAATAGTCTGTTTTTGGACACCAACAAATGGAAATGCCACAGAGAAACGTAACTTCTTTTACCGGATGCAAAACTAATAGGGAAACATTGATCTTGATATTAACCCATTCTACCATTAATGATGGGTTTTACCTAAACATTTTTTTATCAAAACCCAAACCGAGTCATTTGAGACGACTATACTCACCTTTCTCATAACATCAATGAGGGAACTTCAGTGAGACAGTTAAAAACAATTCATCAGACACTGTGGGGTCATGACAAATCATGGAATCTAATCGGGAAAAGCCATGATTCTCCAGAATCATAAAGTCTAGTTATTAATTAACATTACTAACTTCACCATTGCAGACTTCAGGGCGTTTCAATTTTTATTTACCTCACAATAACAGGTATTAACCTGTGTTGACGCGTGGGGGGGGGGGAGTATACATCACACGTTTGGGCTAGTTGGACTAAGATATCCTGCACTTAAGTAAATATTTAACATTAACATTAACCCTCCAGCAATTCAGTCTTGTTGTGATGAATCTGATAGATTCATTCCACTGAGCTTGACCTATTGTTGTTTTAGTTTGTCAGGTATAAAATATTACTATTTTTGATTTCCTTTTTACTGATGTCTGGGTATTTCATTAACTACTATATTAATTAATATTACTGATTTAATTGGGACGCCCTGGAATCTGCAACAATGAAATCAGCAATATTAATTATTAATTAATATTACTAATTTCACCATTGCAGACCTCAGGGTGTTTCAATTTTTATTTACCTCACAATAACTGGTATTAACCTGTGTTGACGCGTGGGGGGGGGGGGTGTACATCACACGTTTGGGCTAGTGGGACTAAGATATCCTGCACTTAAGTAAATATTTAACATAAACACTAACCCTCCAGCAATTCAGTCTTATTGTGATGAATCTGATAGATTCATTTCACTGAGCTTGAGCTATTTTTGTTTTAGTTTGTCAGGAATATAATATTACTATTTTTGATTTCCTTTTTTGCTGATGTCTGGGTATTCCATTAATTACTCGGGTCACAAATTACAGGCATCAACCTAAGTAGATGGGGCTGAACTGAATTTTGCATTTTCTGATTCCCTTATTGCTGATATCTGGCCATTTCAATTATTATATATATCACGATAGATATAAAATAGATTGATATTTCTTAAAACGATAACAACTATTAACCTGTGTGAAGGGTAGGCTGGAGGATGGAGTAAAATAGATTGATATTTCCTATATCACGATAACAACTATTAACCTGTGTGAAGGGTAGACTGGAGGATGGAGGAGGTGTGTATCACACGTTTCCATTAATTACTCAGGTCACAAAATGCAGGCACCAACCTATGTAGATGGGGCTGAACTGATTTTTGTATTTTCTGATTCCCTTATTGCTGATATCTGGCCATTTCAATTATTACATATATCACGATAGATATAAAATAGATTAATATTTCTTATATCACGATAACAACTATTAACCTGTGTGAATGGGTAGGCTGGAGGATGGAGTAGGTGTGTATCACACGTTTGGGCTTGGATATCCAAGACTTAAGAAAATATTGAACATTCTCAGTCTCAGTCTCATTGGGATGAATCTGACAGATTCATTCCACTGAGGTTGAATTATTTTTTGTTTTAGTTTGTCAGGTATAACATACATGTTTATTTCTATATGTTTACTATTTGTGATTTCCTTACTGCTGATATCTGGGTATTCCAATTATTAATTAATATTACAGATTTAATTGGGACGCCCTGAAATCTGCAACAATGAAATCAGCAAAATTAATTATTAATTAATATTACTGACCTCGCCATTGCAGATCCCAGGGCGTCCCAATTTTTATTTACCTCACAATAACAAGTATTCCATTAATTAATCTGAACTGATTTTAGATTGTCAGATATAGAATATAGGTTTACTATATTGCTGATTTCCTTATATCATTGTTGCTGATATCTTGGCATTCGAATTATTACTTAAGTCGCAATTACAGGTATCAACCTATGTTAACGGGCAGGTGGAAGGGTGGGGTGAGTATGTAATCCGCTTTTGGGCTAGGAATATCCAGAATATCCTGACTTGAAATAAAATATTTAACAAGAACAATCAGCACTTTAGTCCCTTTGGGATTTGAAGTTGCTTGGAGTTTTGAAGCACTTGGGTAGGTGAAGAGTCCGATGCGGATGTATAGCACATTTGGGCTACAATATCTGGATTGTTAAAATGAGTTAGATAAGATTATAGCTTTCTGACCAGGTCGTCAAGCTCTTGGGGTGAAGAAATTCTCAATACCGATTCATTTTTTTGTTTGACAAAAATTGTACCATCGTGGGTCCAGGTTTCTTTGACTTTTTGTTCTTTTACTAATCGCCTACATTTAGCAGCCAGTGATGCTCGAGAAGATGTTAAATGTTCATTAATATATACTCTTTGGTTTCCTTCAGTCTCTTTCAGTTTTCTCTTTGCCCTATAAATTCTATCCCTTACACGGTAACTATAAAACTTGACTAAGATACTCCTAGGCTGCTCTCTATTTCTGTCAGGTCGACCTGAACGATGGCTCCGTTCAACTTCCCATTTCTCCAGTGGAACATCCATTTTACGTGCCAACCCAAGAACAATGTCATCAGTTTTTTCATCATTTGTTTCGGCTATCCCAGATATTCGCAAACTATTTCTCATCCCATATTGTTTTAAACTATCCAGCTCATTTTCCAAGAAAGTAATCAGTTTGTCTTTTTTAATCACTTCACTCTGTAGACGGTCAATACTGTCTTGCATGGGTTTCAGTAAATCAGCAACTGCAGTCGTGAAAATATTTTTTAAGGCTGATACGACCATCGGCTCGGTAAGTGCATTAGTCAATGCAGATAGGAAATCTCCTTGATCCATTTTTAACAATGACGAACTAGATTGTTTTTGACTTTCAGGACTGCTGTCTACACTCGTGTCAACAAAGTACATATATTCCGAATCACTTTTTGGTGTGTCTGTCGGATCACAATCTGATTCAGAGGCTGATTTGTCTTTGGATTTTTTTGACTGATGCTCCGCAGATACACTATCACTTGACACACGTCTTCGTTTATCCGATTCTGCTTTTTAATACCTTGCTTATTGTCATCCATGAGGCATCAAAAGGACAAGCTGATGAAGTTCTGCTCGAGTTATCGTACACGAAATGAGGTGACACCTTATCTATTACATATCGGTAGACATAGCTAAAGCCCTAATTATTGTCAAAAATGACACATTGGCAGATTTTTCTCCCCTACAGACAGTTTACAGATCTTCTAAATACAATGATCCATTTTTCTGGAACACGTACACCGCCCTTTCATAAAATAAAATGAAGAGCCAAAGAAATCAACTTCTTGCCATTTTTAGCATCCGGGTTATCCGATAGGTAAGTCGATAACGAGATAAGCCGTTTGCGTCCAGTTACCCTTTAGAAAAAACGTCTGAACATATATAATTTCGATTCCCCGAAATAATGAAAGCGAGGCTTTCGGATATTCGGGGGCACGCTATTGTTCAGGGATAGATAGTAGTGAGGATTTTCTCAGACTTGAAGTTACATCCCTCTATTCCTGGACGTTATCGAATGCTTACCTTTCAGTCGGATTGGCAGTTAGCAAAATTTTATGCGCGTGAAAAGAACGGAAATTCCAGGCTACATTCCCGAGATTTGTTGTCGTGATGTAATGATGAAGTACACTTAAACAAAGCTTTCATCACCAATGAAGAGAAATTTTCATGCAGTTCTTAGCATAATTAGATTGTGGCTAGCGATGAACTGTAATTTAAGCTTCAAACATTACAAAATCGCTTGTAATACATCCTCGGGAAGAATATGTTAAAATTCACAAAAATGATTTTTCGAGGGTTGGGATATTAAGAATAACTCCACGGGTGTAAATGAAAGTCCATTCCTACGTTCCAAAGGGAGCATTTTCTGTACATAATTAAAATGCAGAGAATACGACCGATTCACTATACATGTTTGTTAATAGCGGTCCATTCTTCAATATGCATGCACATCACACAACAAGTCGAACTTCAAAATTGCTTTCTATTAAGAAGATTCCACAAGTTTGGGATGAATAAAGAATTTCGTCCGGATCGTGATCAAGTCATTATCTGATCGAAAATCCCTGTCCGATTCGGTATTGAATGCATGTCGTATAGAGGGCTGAACTCCCCCTATTACCAGCAACATTCGACGACCTGAAGTCCACCCGGCAAATTATTCACAAGATGCGTTTTAATTTACTTGACCTTTAAAATACCCAGTGTTCATACCTTTTATAATGCCCAACTGAGAGTAAAGAGACTGCTGAATATGTATTACTCTGATTTAAGACTTACTTTCAATTTATGTCCAGACCCGCGAAATAATATACGAACGGGCGATTGAAAAATGTACTCAATTCCCCATTTTTGTGCAGACGGCAGTTCGCCTGTTAATGAATAAATGATTTATTGATGGCGTAACGCAGAGACAAGACTTGAATGGCTGGACTAGTTTGATGAACTTTCTTCAAAAAAGAACAGCTGATAGATTTAACATCATGAATTTGGAGCACACTATTCGTTTTGATACGCAGACTTTAGCTACTCTGCCAAGGTGATAGCTAAAAATTACGATTTTTTTTGTTTATAAGTGTAAATATTTTCGATAATATTTCTGCCTGGGTTAAATATAAAATGTATAAGAATGTGTGTTTATATAACGGACCCCGAAAACCTATTTGTCACTCGAACTCTGGAAATTAGGCATGAACGTTTAATGTCCATTATGGCGCACTTGTTGAACGCCACATGGGCTATCTGATAACAGATGAATAGTAAGAGAGACACTATTTTCTTCTGTAATCGTTATCTGGGTAATTAAGACCAGTTAAAATGTAAGTGTTGGAAACCAGTGCATCACACATGTTCTGGGCACACACCCATATTACGCATCTATCCTGTCTCCGAAATGTCAAGCGAGTCGAACTCAAACAAAATACGCATTAATATCTCTATCTGTATCGAATTACAAAGCACTCGTTAAATCAGAATTAATATGTTTACACTTTGCATTCCGACTGTATAAAGAGTGAAGCAGAATTTTGAGGTAGGCAGTTGGTCTGGGGGCACTCGGAGAAGGTCCGAATTTAGCCTTGGCCGTCGATGGTCATAGTCACCGAGATTGAAAGTCCGCGTATTGTCGTAACCCTGTAAGGGTTGTAAGGAACCGATAGTAGTTTGTTAACGGTTGTGAACCGTAGTGGCACAGTAGCCAAAGAAGTAAAAGCTGTAACGCTGAGGTCTAGAAACCGTATTAAGAGCTTGAGTAAGCGCTTGAATAGCTCGCGAGATAGGATAGCTTTAGCGGTGCGAGAATTGGGGACGTTGAGAACACTTTTCAGAATATTTTTATGTAAGCTTTGTTAGCATATATCTGAAGGCGAAGAATAACTTAACCCCCTGAGAGCCAGGTAAGGCGCAAAGTGATCGTAAACTGTGGTAGTCGCCGATTGATTTGTGAATGAACTGTGAGAACGCTGATAGAGTCACACAAGCAGAACATTACATGTGTTAAGCCCGAATGACTGTGAAGTTAACCCTGCGAGGAGGAAGCAACGAGAAGTGATTAGACACTTTGTATGTATCACAAACCGTGAGAAAATGAAGATGATGTGAGGTTGATCCAGCGGACACAGCTATCTGTGGGAGACGTCGAAGGCCCTAAAGAATAAATTTTTATCCGCGTAATTTGTGTATTCTTGTGGATAATTTTGTGAGTAATTTGTTTCATATTTTATTTCTTCGTACATGTAAATAAATAATCTTTTCAGTGAATTATCGTTGATCTCCCTTTGGCGTTGTAAGCCACAGGCACCTCCAGGAATCCTAACAGTCCCAAGCGGATAGGGCATTGATAAGGTGGCAAGGTTTACGTTCGAACTGGGGTTCAGACGACAGTCACTGACTGTCGGCTGAGCGCTGTAAGAACATACATTTTCCTCCATCATTTTGAACATCAATTTAACCCCTGTAACATTGCGACACACTCATAACACACTAAGACAGTCGAAGTTGTAGTATGTCGCTACCAGATTGAGATCAGATCGAGAAAGAAGCCACGTTTGAGATCACAGTTCTTTATCATTCTACATACTGTTTTCAAACTACCACATTGTTTACCATGCCTGTATTCAAATATAACCTGTCTGTTATACTATTCATTTTTTGTATATTTTGTGCATAGCGTAGACTTTACTGCACACTCATCATGCTATTTATTTATTTACTTTATTGGTGTTTAAGGTGACATATTTCTGCACAATCGCTAATCATGACCACGATACTTTTTACGGGTGGAGGAAGCTGGAGTACCCGGAGAGATCCATCGAGTAGCGGCAAGCAAATGTCTGCTCCCCAACATACTAACTCCACACACGCAGGGTTAGCATTGGTTGAGGACAGGTGCACCATCGACGTGCAGTACGCATTAGTACACAACGCCACCGTGCCCCCATGTGGGCAATGGGGTGAAGTGTCTTACCCAATGACACAACGCGGTTGCCGCAGGTGGGATTCGAACCAAGAACCTCTCGGCTTGCACCTCTACCTACTGAGCCACCGCGCCCCTACAGGATACTAAGATAAGACAATCGATACGGGGATACGAAATTATTAGCGTGTCAATGGGTTAATCGATATGGCAGCATAATGCCACTTGTGCCATCGCGGAAGGATAAAACCCGAGGCCGCAGCCTCGTACTCCTCCCGTTTTATCCTTTCGCGCTTGCACTCGTGCCATATCGATTAACACGCGCGCAAATAGATTAATCGATATGGCCCTTGGCCAGCACGGAAAGATAAAACGGGAGGGCGCAGGCACACGGGCCTATCATTTTATCGTTTCGCGGTGACACTCGTGCCATATTAACCCATTCACATGCGCCTACGGCCTCTCGTTTTACCCTTCCGTGCTGGTACTTGTGCCATGTCGATTAACCCTTTCACACGCGCGTATCGTTCTGTGTATTTGTACTCCCTAAGTGAGATAATACACCTTTTTGGAAGAAAAGCGAAAAGAGGACAGAGAATTTCAGCCGTGTATCGATTCTCTAAATGCTTCTGTGATCACTATACTGCACTCATAACATGTAGCGGATCGATCTTCTATAATTAACGCCAACATTCGACGATTGTCTATGAAGGCGCGACCTCATGTAGTTTAATAAAACATTTCGAACAAAATTTGAAATGAACCAACGCCATTCCAGTAAATCGTCAACACAAGGCGTCAAAAATATACAGTGCCCACACCACCTCTATATTTCTAATCAATAAGATGACCCATTGGCACTGTAAACCTGATTTGCCCCGACTGTGATGGGTCAGGTGCAAACTGATGTAATATTCCAACTACATCATCAAGGCATGCTTTCGACGAAGGAATGTCTTTATGATACAGATAGAATATTAGTCGGCTAGGATTACAGTACAAAAACTCAAGACATCTTGAAAATTTGTTCCTGGAAATTAAATAATAAAAGAAGTATACATGATGTAGTAGTAGTGACACAACATCTTATTTAATTAACACACAGTCTGCTTCAAAATGATCACACGGGGCTATCATCTACCAGATTCGAGTACCAGAACAGTCCATTGTTATGGCAGACTGCATATACGACATTGCTCTAAATATTAAATCTTCTCTCGTAAGACGATAAATGATTTTATCACATGACTCGTCTGTTTTGTTCACTTTAAAACATTTGATATTTTGTTTTCATATTAATCAATGATAAATAAAGCCTTTCGTCAATTTCATTGGTCAATTTCAAAACTAGACAATTTGATTGGCTGAACAAAATACAACTGGGTCACATTTTCATAATTTGCATAATTAGAGTTGGGAGTTTTCATTGGTCAATTTCAAAACTGGACAATTTGATTGGCTAAACAAAATACAACTGGGTCACATTTGCATAATTTCAATAGGGAGAATTTACGTTGTCTGTCCTATTTGGGATGGGTTATATTGTATTAATCTTTTACCTGCAAGAAAAACGCCATTCATTTTTTTTTTTATATTTTCACTTTTTGCTTCCAAAACATAGGTTATGACCCCTCATTGGAACTAGTGTGTCGCGCTCGTTCCAGCGAGGAGTCATGACCTATGTTTTGGAAGCAAAAAATGAATTTTTTTAGTTATACGAGGATGTTTTTTCCAAGTGCCGTCTGCAACTCAAGTTAGGTGATGGGTTAAAAAGTCATACTAAGTGGCTAATTTGTGCGTGTGTGTCATATGATAAATAGAATATGAAATCCGAATTTTCCGTTTGGGCTCGCCAGAGGCTCGCCAAAACGGAAAATTCTAAGACTCATTTCATAAATATTATATGAGAAAAACACTCATTCCATATCCTCTATATAGCAAGAGCGAATCGATATCTGAGGCTCAAAGCCAGGCGAAAACGTTCTAATTGGAAAGAGTATTGGGGTCTGATTGATTCACACATACCAAAAGCTGTGTTCTCACTATAAATTTTTATCGCACGTCTTTTATCGAACGTCGTTTGTCGGTCGATTTTTGTCGAACGTCAAAAATCTGAAGGCTGGTCTCACTATAGACTTTTGTCGTACGATTTGTCTCTGGAGGCTGGTCAACTGTAATCCCTTCGACAAATCGAAGACGTTTTTCGATAAAAGAAGTTAAAACCAAACGCGTTTGATCGTTTCGACGAAAATCGCACCAGTCAAGATGGAAAGAAAGCTATCCGTCTTGCGTGTTCTCACTATAGATTTTTGTCGGTCGACACCACCTTTGTTTTTTACTGGAAAAATCGTACGATAAAAATCTACAGCGAGAACACAACTTAAGCACCTCTTCGCTACGCCTTTGGGCACACTCGTCGAAATATTTATTTATTGACATATTTCTCGTCTAAGACACAAATCATAATAAACAGGGTGGTTCTGAACTTGCAATATTACCTTCAGCACGCAATAATGCCTTTAGCACTTACCTAAAATAATTTCCGTTTTCCAGTCATTTCTTCTTCACAACGATCCCAACACAAATGCCAATTACGAAGAGAAACGGCTTGCAAAGTGATTTTAATCTCCCATGCATCACAATCACCACTACGGGAACAAACGCTAACATTTATGGCACTCCTTTGTGAGTAGAGAAACTAATTATAAAAGTGTTCAGTTGATTCCGCAACTTTTGAAATTTATTAGAAAGCAGCAGTATATCCCTACAGATAACACAATTGTTATCACAAAAACATTGTTATTCAGTAACGGAATACTGAAAATGAATGTCATTGATATTACGTCTGTTGATTGAATAAGTTATTGATCGTCACTTATCTGCATAACTTTTTAACGTTGTGAAATCCAGATCATCCTATACTTCGGTACACATCACTAGCTGCTCGCTTTACAGGAATCGACTTTCGATAAAGTCATCTCTCTTTAAATTATAAGATGGGCTTGGAAGGTCAAATTGACACTCATGTTGCTGAAAAACACCCATGACATCAGAAGAAAACAAAGCGAAGTTTCCCTCTAGTTTTAATAAACGAAAACATCAGACAGCTCTCGGAGCTGTCTGTTGTTTTCGTTTATTAAAAGTTACAAAAGGAAATCTGACTTTTTATGGAAAGCTTATGAAAACCAAATAAGTAACTGTCCACTTTGGCTCTTTGTGAAGCGAAGGTGTTTGTACTGTGATTTGCAAGTTTTTATTTTTCTCAGACAAAAGATATAGCAAAGTTTACCTCCCAAACTATTATATTAATGGGCAGGACAGTATCTGTATTTTATGTCACGATGCGTACACTGATTATATAATGAACAGAAAAAAAGTTACAGAAAACCAAAATATGGTGAAAGCGCCGTTTTCTTGTTTTTAAATGGGTTTCAAGGGAGAATAATAGTTTATTTATTTATTTATTTATTTATTTATTTATTTATTTATTTATTTATTTAGTTAGTTATTTATTTATTTATTATTTATTTATTTATTTATATATTGGGGTTTAACGTCACTTTCGACAGCCACTCACAACACTTTAAGACGGTCAATGTTGTAGTATGTCGCGACTAGATTGAGATCAGATCGAGATAGAAGCCCCATTTGAGATCAGTTCTTTTTCATACTATGTACTGTTTTCAAACAACCACATTGTTTACCACGCCTGTATTCAAACATAATCTGCCTGTTATGCTACTTATTTTTTGTATATTTTGTGCATAGCGTGGAAGTTACTTCACACAAGCAAACTATTTATTTATTTATTTATTTCATTGGTGTTTAAGGTGACATATTTCTGCACAATGGCTAATCACGACCATGACAATTTTACGGGCGGAGGAAGCCGGAGTACCGGGAGAAAACCACGGAAAGCAAAAGCAAAAAAGCAACTGTCAGGCTCCCCAATATACTAACTGCACTCCAGCAGGGCTAGCATTGGTTGTAGACAAGTGCACCGTCGACGTGCAGTACGCTCTAGTACACAAAGCCACCGTGTCCCAAGTTGGGCAATGGAGGGGAAGTGTCTTGCTCAAGGACACAACGCGGTTGCCGCAGGTGGGATGAATAATAGTCGCCAAATCTTCAAACTGATTGGGAAACAATGTAAAATAACAGCTTCTGTGGGTTTTTTTTTTCTTCTCTGGAGCAAAATGCCGTAATTTTGTGAAATGGTGCGCAAATCGATGATATAAATTCGTTAACATTTCAAAATTTTAATTTTTATATGAATTTCTCATATCCTTAATGTTAAATTTACCGACAACTTTAGAAACGTTAGGGGAGCTAACTTTCCTGTAAATATTCCGAATACGAAAATTGTCAGCCTTCACTGATGTCCACATTTCCAAAAACAGATAAATTCGAACTCAAGATTCCAAATTAATGTTTAACACAGTACTCAGCTGAGATTTTGACGCGAAGCAACCTTTTGAAAGAACCTCAAGTAAACACTTTGTTGCGATCAATGTTTAGGTCACCTTTCGTGAATTTCCAATAAAAGTCGATGGTTCCTTATTTGAGTTGACTTCATACCCTCTTAAACAGTACTCATAAATTTTGGCGTTAAGGGACGGTTAGTGAAAAGCATAAATAACTTGTAGCATAAGGGTGTCATAAGAATCTGTTCATACAAAAACAGTAGGTTTGTAGGATTAAATGTTTATTGAACGTACCCTTAAATTCCAAATGGGATTCGCCCTACCCTAATTGCTACAAGTAATATTGCGTTTGATGCTCCAGGATCTTGTGTAACGACTGGAGGTCGATCTCGTTTTGAACTTGTGTTTTTCGTAGTATGGGGCTCAGTAAGTACCATCAGCTAAAACAACACTGTAAACAATTACCGTTAAAATTACAGCAGAAGAACCAGGAACAAGTTGCTGTTACTTGTACCGCAAATTTTACGGTAATCACTGCTACTGCTTAAAGTTTCATATTATGCAAACTAATAGAGGAGGGCATATATACAATAGAAAGTATCTTTTTAAACAAACGCACCCAAAGTTCCAATGCCTGCTTTTGCAAAATGGAAAAATGGAATATTTATTTATTTATTTATTTATTTATTTATTTATTTATTTATTTATTTATTTATTTATTTATTTATTTATTTATTTATTTAACGACACATTCCACAACTAGGGTAATCTCGTGTCGCAGAGTTTTAGGGTGGAGGAAGCCGGAGTACCCGGAGAGAACCACCGAGCAGCGGCGAGCAACTGCCAGACTTCCCATTGTACTAACCCCTCACCAGCAGAGTTAGTATTGACTGAAGACAACGGCACCGTACGCAGTACGTCCTAGTACACAGCACCACCGTGCCCCCGTCTGGGCAATCGGGATTAAGTGCCTTCCAACACGTGTTAGTAAAATATAATAGCAACAAATAATTACCACAGATAATTCTATCGGTACCCAATGTACTCTAGTACAGGTGAATCGTAGGTATCCCAAATAAAATTAAGAACATTCCTTAAGACGAAATCACTACAATCTATGGGGGCGTGGTGTCGTTGCGGTAACCGGTTCTCGTCAGATCAACGAAGTTAAGCAACGTCGAGCCCGGTTAATCATTGGATGGGTGACCGTCTGAGCGATCAATTCGGACTCCCGCGCTGTGTCCTTGGGCAAGGCACTTAACCCCGATTGTCCACATAGGGGCACGATGACGCCGTGTACTAAGGCGTACTGCACGTCGATGGTACGCATGTCTTCAACCAATCTAATCCTGCCTGTATTGCAGTGCGGAGTTACGATGTTGGGGAGCTGGCAGCTGCTCGTCGTTGCTCGGTGGTTCTCTCCGGTTACTCCAGCTTCCTCCACCCGTAAAACTGTCACGGTCATGATTAGCTATTGTGCATAAGTATATAACCTTAAACACCAATAAATAAATAATACACTACAATCTATATGCTGTGTCAAAATATCCAAGCGGATGGGACAACTGCCTACCAGAGTAAAACGTCGACTGCTAAAACCTCGGAAGGTGCACAAATCCAGAATGTAGCAATCACTGTTACTCTCCACATTTAAAAAACAATGCCTACCTTTAAATTCCCAAAGATAAAGATAATAGCCTGTTCAAATGATCTTTGACATACAAGTGTTTTGGGTTTTGTTTTGTTTTTATTTTTTTATTTTTTTATTTTATTTTTTTTTTTTTTTTTTGCTTTTCCTGAGATCAAACAAACGTCCATGGTTCTTCAATAAGTGATCAGAAGTGTGGCGATTAGTGGCATTCGTTGCACTGTCTCACACTGTACGCGCTAAAAAAGCTTCACATATACCACTAACGGGGACGTGGCAACCGTTACTTATTCCCAGTTCCTTATTCGACATTCGTAATAAACCGATACAATTGGTTGATAAAGAATGCTTTATAGGGAACTAGGAATAAGTAACCTTTGTCACGTCCCTACCAATAACTTTGAAAAAGCTTCCCCCAAAGTTATTTAATGAGGATGTATGAAATGCTTGTATTTTCATATGTTGAAACGTACCTATTCGTTAAATACTTAAATATACTACTCAAAGTTTGCTAAGCACCAAGTATATCCAACTACCTGTTTTACGTTTTAGTTGAAATATTGTTATGAAAAATGTATATATTTTTTATTTAATTATATCTTTAATGAGTTAAGCACAGAAATTAAGATTTTATTTGTGTTTGACATTACTTTTTAGCTTTTGAATACGGAATACGATAACCATGGAAAATGGATATTATTGGTAAAATAGGAATTTTTCAAATTGCCAAAAAGTTGACGGAGCGAACTGATATGGGTTCAATATCGGGTAGGAGACCCATTATTGTTAATTACAGCTTGACAACGCCTTCCCATGCTCCCAATAAGGTTCCAAATGGTCCTTTGTGGGATGTTGTTCCATTCTTGCATCAGCATGGCACCAAGCTCCTGGACACTTCTTGGATGAATTGGACGGACTGAAATTGCAAGCTGCAACTCATTCCAGACATGTTCGATTGGATTGAGGTCAGGGCATCTTGCTGGCCAGTCCGCACGTTCAATCCCCTCCCTCTGTCGGTACTCCCGGACAGCATAGGCAACATGAGGACGGGCATTATCGTCAGTAGTAGGAGATGTGGTAAACGGGGCCCATTGGGTGGAGGGAATGGTGGAGGGGGAAGTGAAGTCATGCCACGTGACCTGGTGGCGCCATGTTTCGTTGTCATGGTAACCCGCGTGAGCGGCCATCTTGTGACGTCATCTCCATAGTGATACGTGGTGTGAGTGCGCAGCGCGTGTTGTTAGGGTGATACGTGTTTCCGTCGTCCATTTTGTATACTGGAGGCCGCCATCTTGGTTTCTATGGTAGCACGTGGTTGCTATGTGTCCCAAACCTTCTAACAAGACAGGGGTATGTTCAAAGTGTATGTTCGATTGAACAGAAGTAAATTCCCGATTTGCAGAATTACCACAAACAACCTGAAAATCCCTCCAAATTACCGAAATTGACTTTATTTCCCCATTTTATCGGTATAGCACGTAGTGCTATAGTGCCAAGGGGGTACCGGGGGTGTGTTCGATTGAATAGGAGTAACTTTCTGGCATAGAATTCTCCCATAATCCTCGTTTAATTACCCAAATAAACCCGACAATCCCTCCAAATCACCAAAAACAGACTTTATTTCCCCATTTTATCGGTGTAGCACGCAGTGCTATAATATCAAGGGGTACCGGAGTGCGTTCGATTGAATAGGAGTAATTGGCTGGCTTGGTATTTGCCCCATGTGGTTTATAATAGTACCGAGAGAGCCCCGTGGGTACGTTCCTTTGGACTAAAGTATTTTTTTTCTCCAATAAATTGTATATAAGTGTAGTGCTATATGACAAATTCCTTTGGTCATTACCCAGAACCCTTTGCTTCTACCATTTATAAAGATTACAAGTAGGGCTCATATGTGTACATGAAAGCCACGAAGCTAACTTCAAGTTCCACCATATACTCATGTGAGAATCTACACATATGTAAAGCTAAGAGATGTGTCGTGTGAGGTCTAATTTACTATACCTCTTATCCTCATTTCAGTATTTGAGGACACATTTTGGGTTTGTTAAAAAAAAAATAACAAAACAATTATTTACATTTTAATTTCTTTTATTCAACAACAAAAACATACAACTTTTTATGGAATCTTCTATAGTATGTAGATTGTCAGATATTCATAAACAGTCTTTCTGCAGATTGGACATCTTCTCAGTGGTTTACAACACTCTTTGCACAGGCACAAAATGCCACAAATGGTTACATGGTCGCGGAGCGACATTGGTTTCAGCTAATAAACACACTCTACATTTCGTCCTCCGTGAATCTTCTTCTTGAAAGGATGTGTCCATTTCTTCTTTGATGACCATTTCTTCTTCTTGAACTTTTTCATTGTCCACGAATTCAGATGGTAAATTATGAATGTAATAACAGTTTGGAGAATATTTTCTGTGTTCTTCTATAACATCATCTTCTGTTTCCCAGAAACGAACAATAATACCACAATGAAAACACTGAGGTCTGTCTCCTGTCCCCAAATAAAAGAATCCAGCTTTTGTCAGTTCATTCGGGGTTTTCACACTTTCACTTTGTTACATGAATTGAAATGTCTTGAGACGATTTTCCTCCAATGCATACTTGATGTGTTTTGGTGGCCTTTGTTCTGGTGTCTTTCTTATTTTCTCTTCCCCACGTAATAACTGCTCCAGTACTGGTGGTGGAACATCACGAAAATACGTTTCGAATGAAACGCTCATTCTCTCTACAAAGTCTCTTGTATTTCTTACTTCTTTGTTCGTGATTGATAATCATTCAGTGCCATCTGAATCAACGACGGAATAGTGAACATTCTTCAATCTTTTTTATCTTCATTCTTCTTTGGTATTCTTTCTCTCTTTGGTTTGGGTTCTCCTATCTCAAGGCTTCTCTTCTTAGAAATATCCACTGCTTTGGCCACTTGTTCCCAATCTCTCGTGGTAAACTGGAACCCAACGTCGTTCTTGAACAGCTGAATCTGTAAGTCGTTGTTTAGTTTGAAGACTGTCACATTTGTAGACATCCTTCTTCTTTGGCAGTCGAAACAAAAATGAGCTGAACACCAAGTGCACTCTTTTTTATAGTTTTTCGTCAATACAGCGACATCTAGTGGTTGGTTTCCTCTATGACGTCATTAGCCAACACATCATTATCCATTAGATCAGTCGTAAACATGTTGGATATGGTTTCTATCGGTACACCGCGACAGCGATATTTCAAGTAAAATAGGCAGGATTGTCCACACATTGGTAATGGTCCTTGAAGGCGTTTTGTATTATACTTCCAATATCTAGATTACTTCTTCAGGAAATTCTCGAATGGTCTGTGTTGTGGTGGTAATCCACAGGAATCAAAGTATTCTGCGTTGTGGTGACCCAATGTCCTCCTTTTCTGTGGTCTGGATCCGTGTTGGCTATCAAAGCCACTGGTCTGTGATCTGGTAATCTTCTTGGTAATTTGTTTCTTGCAAATACTCCCAAACATACTCGCTTCAAAGAACTATCTGATCGAAGTGCATTCTCTAACTGCAACGTGTTCGTGTTGTGTAATCGAAGATTACTTGTCTATTCTTATCCACTTCTATGATGTTCTGGAATTCTGCATACACCTGTACGTTGATTGTGGTTGGTAATGGGTTTTCGAAATAGACTTCAGGTCTCAAAGTTCCTCTCTTTACCAGTTCGAAGTGTTGTCCATTTGATAGGTCTGGAGTCAGGTCGAATACGAATAGGGTGTATCCATTTATGTACTCTTCTCGGCTGATGTGGTTTCCTTCATTCTCATATATTTGTCCAGTTCCTTGAAACAGGGTCGCATAACATCTGGCCACTTCTTGTTGTTCGAAACGAGGTTGTAATGGTTTGGCTGGAATCTGTTGGCCAACCACGCACAAAGCCAAGTAATTGATGTTGTAGTTCTTGAAATTATACGGATTCTTTGAAAAGTTTCCATTGAAAGCATCGTTGTCTACACACTACGATGCGTTTAGGTAGTTGGCCTAAAAATAAATTTTCTTGTGTAATACACAGATTTCCTTTTGGCACTGAAAACACCTTGGTTTCCACACGATCGATAGGATATTTTGCAGTTGCTTTTGTTAGTGCTTTCTCGTGAGCCATTCTCACGAATGATTGGAGTCTCTCTTTGCGTACAAACATGGATACATCTAGAATTTTGATCTTGCATGTATCGGCATCGGCCATCAATGGGAAAGCATCTTTGGCTCTATTCATTTTAACATGAACATTAACTCCATTCAGCAAGTAACGAGTTTGGAAAAACATGTCCAAATGTAATCTCCCAGTCATGTCCACGATTTTACTTTTCTCTATAAATTTCTTTCGAAGAAGAAATCCCTTGTTATCATCTGTCAGATCTTCCATGTGTCCGACCATATCCTTGTACCATAATGCATTAGTCAGTTGTGACTTCTTGGCAGCTGGTCCATAACTCAACAAAGTTTCTATGAAAGCTCTGTAGTGATAAGTGTTGTTGGAAGGAGATACCAGTTTTTCATTTCAAGCTGATTTCTTAATGGTTGGGTTGGATTCGGTAACAAATACCCTACGCTACTACTCAAGAGAGCAGTCCACAATTTGCTGTCTGTGTTCTCGAGAGTGAGATTAACAACACTGGTAATGATGATGATGTACAAAATGATTATTTGTGAAATTTTTACTAAAACTTTCCAAACAGAGGCCAAGAACCGTTCGATCCTTCTTCCATTTTGAAGAAACCTCAGAGGTTCACTTCCTTTTATAGGTGAGCTGACTCTGCTTGATCCACGAATTGAACGAAGCTGGGTATCCTAACCACTTTACAATTCCCTTTTCTTACCACGGCCACGTTTCGTGAGTACGTGTTCGATTTTGTAAATAGTTTTATGTGAAACTCGCTGAAGCTCTTCAGTGTAGAACGACCCTTTCAATATGTCCTCATTATCATCTTATAAAACATATGTGACTGGATGACCTTTTTTGATGACTACCACCGTGAATAACTCTTCAGACCAATTGGGCAAATAACCTTTCTCAAACGGTTTCTTAACTTTACTGATTCTCACTCTGTCTCCCACTTTGTATTTTGGAATCTTGTGTTTTGTGGGTTTGCCATACAACCTTTGCCAAACCTCTTCTTGATTTTCAAAGTTCACGGCAATTGGGCCCATACCAATATTACGATGATGAGAATGATTATATGATTTCGCCAACTTTTGAAGTGGAAAAATTAGTGTATTGTGCTAGGTAAAATATTTCCACATCTTGGTTTTTAAAGTTCTGTTAAATCTTTCTACTATTAAACATTTTGTTTCCACATTTTGTGCAGTGAAAAAGTCGACTTTGTGATCTTTGAGAAAATTCTGAAATTTTCTGTTTAGAAATTCTTTGCCTTGATTAGTTTGTAATTTTATTGGTTTACGACCTTGTTCAAAAAAGTTAGTAAAAGCTTTAACGATGGAGTCACCAAGTTTGTTTTTGAGAGGAGGTATGACCCAAGCATATTTACTAAACACATCTATACATGTCAACAAAAATTTTATGTTTTTGTTGAATTTACTTATGTTTGCTACATCTGCCAAGTCAGCTTGCCATTGTGCATCGATACTACTAACTATCACTTTCCTTCCAGGAAATGTACGACGAATAGGTTTGTGAAGAGTGTATGTGTCTTGAGTCTCCAACCATTTCACAACTTATTTAGTCTTTCTCTTGGACACTCTACGAAGAGCGTCTATACCACCAAAACTTACAGGAGCTTCAGAATCATAGTATAATGCTTCCATGACTGTCTTTTTTCATGTGTCAGCTCTATATATACCCTTTTTTCGGTCCACTTTGGGGTTTCTGTTTTCGTTGGTTGTTTAGGTTCCGACTTTATCGGTGCCTGTTTTATAAAATCCCAACGTTCTTTATGACCAACCAATTCTTGGGGTATGTTACTATCTCTCAAAGCTTAGGCCAACACTTCCCATCCCTTTGATTGGAAAGATTTTCGTCTTCTAAGTAAATCGTTTACAAGATCTGTTACATTCGATCCTACCACTGTTTGATCTTTGTAGACTAATTCACCCTTCTCATTCCAAGATATATTTGGGTCACTTCTAATACGATTCAACAACAACTTTCCCTTTCTCTTCATTGTCATTGGTACAGAATCGAGAATGTCTTCGTCTTTATTATTTTTCTCGAATTCGAGTTTAATTGGTCGAGGAGCCATTACCTTTTGTTGAAATGTCAAGTATCGTTGTAAAATTTGATTATAGTGACCATCTTTTCATCAGATGAAAGAAAAGGGGCATCGAGAATATCTCTCATTTTCCAATGATGAAACAGCCAGTTCTTTCGGTTGTCTTGAAGTCTCTTGTAGACGTTCCAATAACCTTGGTTCTACCAAAGCCATCTTCTTTGCATATTCCATCATTATCCAAAAATACCTTTAACAGCACCCAATAGTACAGGAGGTAGCAATGCCCCCAAGAATCCCCCTTTCTGCAAGATTTGTCTCCTCTTTTTGTCAGAGGTGCCTTTATTTGCCACTGCCCTCACTTGTTGTTTCTGACGAACGAGTTTGGTTCTCTGAGCTTTGGTCAGAGGGACTGCCCCTTTCAAGATATCTGAGGCACAGTCACATAAACAAGTAATCAATTCTTTGTCTGCATGTTTTAGTATGGATTTGACGAGTGTGGGTTTCGATTTATTAAGAAGCTTGAGAAGAGCGATGTTGTGCTTGAGACGGTCAGACATGCTTCTGACTTGAGTCAGACTTGTTGCTCCCTTTTTATACTTTTCAGTGGTACACATTTTGTGCTTCCCCTGGGAAAATTGGACTTCGCAATGTCATATGTTCAGGAGTATCTTGTTTGAGATCTATCAAAAGGTAACCATATGGGATCAAAGTGGCATCTTCGAAAACTTCTCTCAGAAACTTGGAATGACCAGGATACATCTGTGCTGCCAAATGTGAGATCTGAGAAACGATCCCAAGAATTTTTAAACAAGATCATGTAATGACTATTGAGAGCTACAGTCCAATGGACTTTATTTTTGTCGAATAAATTTTGAACAATGTGCATCACACTAATCTTATGGTGATGACTACCTTTAGTAAATAATCTAGACACTCGAACATCTGCATCGAGCATCAGATCATCCAATATGATTAAACTATCAGATTTTAATTCTTGAGGGAGACCCTCTACGAATTCTACTTGGGGTAAAGTATTGTATAACGGTTGCCATTCACTATAACACCAAATGATGTGATTTGGAACAGGTGATATAATATTTTGAATGTTTTGAATAACTCGATTTACAAAGGATGATTTACCACTACCCGTGGGACCACACAATAAACAAGTGAATGGATGCTTCCAACGAGGATCCATGGTTGTTGTTCTGTGTGGGAACTACTCACCCTTTTATAAGTTTTTGGTAAGGGGACAGTGAGTTAAAAAAATGTGTATGCATGTACTGTATGCAGGGGAACTAAATTTCATTTTTGTTGAAAGAAAAAGGTTCGTCCTTGCCCAAAAGTAACCTATCAGGCGACTTGAAGACATCCACGACACCTTTTTCTGTGGTTGCCAAAACAAAATTCAGAATAAAATGTTTCGTCCTTGCCCAAGAGAAACTCATCAGGGGGCTTAAGGGCAGCCGCAACATTTTTTTTTTTTTTATACTTTTTTTTTCTTTTTTTTCTTTATTTTATAAAAAAACATCTATTTACATCTTCATACTGAGTGGTTTTTTGAAGGTCATGCATTCAATCACCAAATCCATAATACAACATCTCTGTTCATTTGTGAGAGGTTTCGCGAACATATCTTCATACTCTTTCTGTACTGGTGGTGGATTCATTTCAGAAGTATTATGGTGCCACAGTAGATGGACATCATTCTTGTTAACTCTTTCAAGTGCTTCGCTAAAACATGTTATAATCTTCTCTTCTTCAGACATCATGAGGCATACATTATGCTGAATCTGACTTGGATGATGGACTGTACATCCATAACATTTTTCTTTTACTACAGCGTCAATATTCTCTTCCATATAATGAGCATATGCTAAACAAAGTTCATGTTGTAAGCGAACTTGCCTGAGTTCACCATCAGTTTCATCAACGATTAATGGTAATGGTTTGGTTCTTCTTACTGTGATCTTCTTTTTCTTCAAAGGTGGTTCCCTTGGCTTTTTGAAGTCATCAGAAGGTTTAGTATCTTCAGTTAAAGCTGTTTGTTGGTTGTTGATGGCTGCATCTATTTCATCTATTTGGGATTTCAGTGCATTCCATTCTTCTAAAGATAGTGCAGTCCCAGGCTTTGTTGGATAAGGTTTCTGGTCTTTACCCTCAAAGTATCTTCGAACATGTATCTTCAGTTCACCCTGGTACTGGGCGACATTAGTGTAAGTCTGCTTGCTACCAAGTCGGAACATCTTCTCTGGTCAATGGTTAGTTGGTAATAAAGGCGGATTCGGTATCACTTGTACACGATTTCGTACATGTGCACGTACATCGATGTACCCCTCCATAGGATTTAGTGTTAAAATCGTGTACAAGTACACGAAATGTCGTTTTTGGTGGTGATACAGAATTCGCAAAGCGGATTCTATATCACTGGATTCTATACACACATCGCGCAAGAGTGAAAAAATGTATGAAATTTTAAGAAAAATAAGGTGTACTGTCTGATACAGAATCCGCAAATGGGTTTCCCCCATAGGATTCAGTGTTAAAATCGCGAGCAAAAAACGTGTTGCGGATTCTGTATCGGCATCAAAAAGTGGTTTGCGGATTCTATATCATCCGTATCTGTACACGATTTTAACACTGAATCCCTATGGAGGCGTACACGGAAACCCATTTGCGGATTATACATCAGAAATCGACTTATGTACGACACATGGAAAAGAGGTGATACTGAACCCGCAAACCACTTTTTGATGCCCAAAAGCTTGAAGAGCTTGAAATAAGTAATCACCCAATCATTTCACGTTCCTAATGCTAATTTACCAATCAGATTGCTTGATTCTCATAAACTTAATCATACAAAGTTATCTCCCCTCGTCGTGGGGGTGGGGGTCACGTCCGTCATAAAAAGGTGATTCGCGTTTAATAACGTGGATATTATGGCTAGAGCAATGTATACCAAAAACCAAAAGCTCGAAGAGCTTGAAATAAGTAATCACCCAATCACTTCACGTTCCTAACGCTAATTAACCAATCAGATTGCTTGATTCTCATAAACTTAATCATACAAAGTTATCTCCCCTCGTCGTGGGGGTAGGGGTCACGCCCATCATAAAAATCGAAAGTTTCGAGAAGGTGGTCACGTGACCTATCAAATTGAAGGTCTCGACGAGTGGATTAAGAAGATCGTAATTTTAACCCTCGTCGTGGGGTGGGGTCACGATAGAGCCGAAAAACGTCGTTCTTTATACAAAGCCAGGCATGTGAGGTACTGATATGAAGGCTCGATGAATACATTACAAATCCAGGCATGTGAGGTATTAATATGAAGGGCTGGATGAATACATTACGAAAATGACGTTTTTCATTTTATGTGGGGGTGGGGGTCACGCCCATCATAAAAATCGAAAGTTTCGAGAAGGTGGTCATGTGACCTACCAAATTGAAGGTCTCGACGAGTGGATTAAGAAGATCGTAATTTTAACCCTCGTCGTGGGGTGGGGTCACGACCAGAGCCGAAAAACGTCGTTCTTTATACAAAGCCAGGCATGTGAGGTACTGATATGAAGGCTCGATGAATACATTACGTAAATGACATTTTTCATTTTATGTGGGGGTGGGGTCACAACCAGAGACTAAAAACGTCTTCCTTTTTACAAATCCAAGCATGTGAGGTACTGATATGAAGGGCTTGATGAATACATTACAAAAATGACATTTTCCACCATCGCCGTGGGGATGGGGTTAACACCGTTCAGAAAATCAAACGTTTCGAGAAGATAGTCGTGTGACCTATCAAATTAAAGCTATCGACAAGGATATTATGAAAATCATAATCTTTCCCTTCTTATAACGGTGGAGTTGGGACCATCTTGAAATCGAAAGTATTAAGAAAAGGTAGTTATGGAACATATTAAGTTAAAAAAAAAAAACAAGTTGAATCTGATGCATCATTCATTTTTGATATCTGTGTTAAAAACGTCTCTCTAACCGCCGGCCCGGGAAGGGGGTAGGGAGGAGTTAGGGGAGGGAGGGGAATTAGGGAAGGGGAGATTAAGGGAGGGGAGGGGTTAGGGAGTGGTGGTGAAGGGGATTAGGGGAGGGGAAGGGGTAGGGAAGGGGAGGGGGAAGGGTGGGGGGTTAGGGAAGGGAGGGGTTAGGAGAGGGAGGGTTAGGAGAGGGAGGGGGTTAAGGAAGGGGATTAAGGAAGGGGAGGGGTAGGGAGTGGTGGTGATGGGGATTAGGGGAGGGGAGAGGGAGGGGACGGGGACGGGAGGGGACGGGGAGGGGATTAGGGAAGGGGAGGAAGGGAAGGAAGGGGACGGGACGGGGTAGGGAAGGGATGGGGGAATTAGGGAAGGGGAGGGGAAGGGATTAGGGAGGGGAGGGGTGGCCGGCGGTTAGAGAGATGTACAGAAAATATATTTTTTTTTGTGTTGGACAATTTAGTTGAGGGTTATAATCACAGTTTTCCATAGTAGTATTCAGAGAGAGAACTCCCGTTTCAGTATCATTAGAACATGAAGTGGAAGTATCTCAACCCGAGCGTTTTATTTCTGGTAAAATCTGTCAGAGTCTCAGAGATTAGGTCTTATTACTCTACTGTGTAAAAAAGATAGGGATAATGTCGAGAATTTGAAATTCTAGAGGGTCCGTATCCCTACCTAATGTAGGTTATAAAATCCTTACAAAAAGCAGAACTGTCCTTACGATAGCGCGATGTGTTACAGTATATTGCTCACCTGGATCGGACCTGGAAATGATCAATGGGTTTTCGTGAGCGAAAGAGGAGAATTCGAAGTTCCTCTGGAAGGTAAAAAAAAAAAGATGAAAAAATCGTTCCATCCGTTTACCAAACACATATTCGATTTTCAAGACAGACTGGCCAAAAGCAAACGATTCTTACAACTCGAAAACGTGAGAAGCAAGAAAGGTAAACTGGTTATTTTTGCTGCGCATGCAACCTTTTTATGTCATCAAAAAATCTTTAAAAAAACCATGAGATATTGTGCTCATTTCGGTAAATCGATGACGTTTAGAATACGGCGACAATCGTAGTTAAAAAATGAGTCGTTTTCGTTCGATATATTTGATCAATTGTTTTGAACGACCCTCCAGTCAACTTTCCACCAACAACTGTGTCTGATCAAGAAAAAAGGAAGTCGTTACCGAGATATATTTCACCCGTTTAGGGTTAAAAGAGAATTGTTTTTGGACAAGTGGTATGTCGACGTAAAAAGCTTAATGTCTTGGCTGCTGTTGGATGACATCCAATATTGCGACAACTGATGTAATGCTTCGCTATCAAGTGGTTAGAAAAAGAGCTTTTTCTCATTTTCATTCAGTCATACGCTGACACATTGTAAACACTGGGTTTTTTTTGTTGTTGCTGTATTTATATAACGCCACCTATCTTAAAATATTTTAACTCCTGTTGTAAAAAACAAAACAAAACAACTTTTCCACACGTGCGTTTAGACTGTTTACAAATCTTTTCTAACACGTGACAAATGGTTTTTATTTGAATTTAGTCAAGATTATACTGGTTTAGTTTGTAATGTCTTCTCGACGTGGGCATTGTTTCCTAAAAAAAAAATAGTTTGGATTGACACTTTTTCGGAAATGGTGAAATAGGCTATCCTCAATATGTAGAAACGTTAGAAGATCAGCTTATAATTTTTTTATTGACAAATCTATGGTTCAGTAAACAGAGTTATTATTGAAGGAAACATCTTAAGGCGTGACTTGTTAATAAGCGAGTGCATCTCTAATTTGCATAACAATCATATATTTTTTGAAAACATACTTCACGTTTTTAACACAGATATCAAAAATGAATGATGCATCAGATTCAACTTGTTGTTTTTTTTTTTCAATTTAATATGTTCCATAACTACCTTTTCTTAATACTTTCGATTTCAAGATGGTCCGAACTCCACCGTTATAAGAAGGGAAAGATTATGATTTTCATAATATCCTTGTCGATAGCTTTAATTTGATAGGTCACACGACTATCTTCTCGAAACTTTTGATTTTCTGATCGGTGTTAACCCCATCCCCACGGCGATGGTGGAAAATGCCATTTTGTAATGTATTCATCAAGCCCTTCATATCAGTACCTCACATGCTTGGATTTGTAAAAAGGAAGCCTTTTTCGTCTCTGGTCGTGACCCCACCCCCACATAAAATGAAAAATGTCATTTTCGTAATGTATTCATCGAGCCTTCATATCAGTACCTCACATGCTTGGCTTTGTATAAAGAACGACGTTTTTCGGCTCTGGTCGTGACCCCACCCCACGACGAGGGTTAAAATTACGATCCTCTTAATCCACTCGTCGAGACCTTCAATTTGATAGGTCACGTGACCACCTTCTCGAAACTTTCGATTTTTATGATGGGCGTGACCCCTACCCCTACGACGAGGGGAGATAACTTTGTATGATTAAGTTTATGAAAATCAAGCAATCTGATTGGTTAATTAGCGTTAGGAACGTGAAGTGATTGGGTGATTACTTATTTCACTCGTCGAGACCGTCAATTTGATAGGTCACGTGACCACCTTCTCGAAACTTTCGATTTTTATGATGGGCGTGACCCCCACCCCCAAATAAAATGAAAAACGTCATTTTCGTAATGTATTCATCGAGCCCTTCATATTAATACCTCACATGCCTGGATTTGTAAAAAGGAAGACGTTTTTCGGCTCTGGTCGTGACCCCATCCCACGACGAGGGTTAAAATTACGATCTTCTTAATCCACTCGTCGAGACCTTCAATTTGATAGGTCACGTGACCACCTTCTCAAAACTTTCGATTTTTATGATGGGCGTGACCCCTACCCCTACGACGAGGGGAGATAACTTTGTATGATTAAGTTTATGAGAATCAAGCAATCTGATTGGTTAATTAGCGTTAGGAACGTGAAGTGATTGGGTGATTACTTATTTCAAGCTCTTCGAGCTTTTGGTTTTTGGTATACATTGCTCTAGCCATTATATCCACGTTATTAAACGCGATTCACCTTTTTAAGACGGGCGTGACCCCCACCCCCACGACGAGGGGAGATAACTTTGTATGATTAAGTTTATGAGAATCAAGCAATCTGATTGGTTAATTAGCGTTAGGAACGTGAAATGATTGGGTGATTACTTATTTCAAGCTCTTCAAGCTTTTGGGCATCAAAAAGTGGTTTGCGGGTTCAGTATCACCTCTTTTCCATGTGTCGTACATAAGTCGATTTCTGATGTATAATCCGCAAATGGGTTTCCGTGTACGCCTCCATAGGGATTCAGTGTTAAAATCGTGTACAGATACGGGTGATACAGAATCCGCAAACCACTTTTTGATGCCGATACAGAATCCGCAACACGTTTTTTGCTCGCGATTTTAACACTGAATCCTATGGGGGAAACCCATTTGCGGATTCTGTATCAGACAGTACACCTTATTTTTCTTAAAATTTCATACATTTTTTCACTCTTGTGCGATGTGTATATAGAATCCAGTGGTATAGAATCTGCTTTACGAATTCTGTATCACCACCAAAAACGACATTTCGTGTACTTGTACACGATTTTAACACTAAATCCTATGGAGGTGTACATCGATGTACGTGTACATGTACGAAATCGTGTACAAGTGATACCGAATCCGCCTTTATTACCTACTCAAGTCCATTCTTCGTCTAATCTTATATATCTTTGACGGACGTTTTTGAAAATACCACCACAGTTCAGCAAATTTTGATCGATATTTTCATTCTTGATTGGAGTTTGTGTTTGTTTCCTATTGGATTATAGGTTAAAGTTAGAAAACTTAGAAAATTAGTATAGAAAATAATGGAAAAGAAACACAATAGGAGTACATTAACCTGACTGGTTGATGAACTTCGATCTGATTGGTCAATTTGGCGATCAAACTGCAGTCTTGATCCTTAAACTGTAGGATATGGCCCTCTGCATTTTTATACTGACTTGGGACAGGTCAAGCTACAAACCTCTGTCCAATGGAGATAAGTCAAATAGCTCGAGTGCATTCCCACCCCCTAGAGTTTGTACTTTTTTGTATTTCAATCCTGTAAGAAGTGTCTCTCTGCATTTTGTACTGAACTTGGGACAGGTCAGGGTTGTCTGATATTTGTCAAGAAGATAAACATCAAATAACTTGAGAGCATTACCACCCCACCACCGGAATTTTTTTTTTTTTTTTTTTTTTTAATTTTTTCATTTTTTTTTTTTAAATTTAATTTTTTTTTTTTTTTTTTTTTAATTTTCTATGAAAAGGGTAGAAGGAAATTTATTCAACAGAGAATGATGATGATGATGATGAATTGACAACATGAATTACTCCTTTGGTAGGGATAACCTAAAACATTTTTTTTAACTAAATACAATTGGGTATCATCCGGTTCCAATAGGGGTAACCTAAAGGATACCAGGAATCAACCTTAAAAGAAAAAATGGAATGAAACTAAACATAAATATTTTAAGTATTTTGAAAATAAATATAATTGGATATCATCCGGTTCCAATAGGGGTAACCTAAGGGATACCAGGAATCAACTTTTTTAAAAAAAATGGAATGAAACTAAACATAAATTTTTTGAGTATACTTAGCCTACACCAGGAGTGTACAACATGAATGGTAATTTTTGAAGAACAAATTTCCTTCCATAAAGTACTTACAAATATGTACAAGTAATTATTTTCACCCACCCCCATGAGAAAAAAAGAAGAAAAGAAAATAATATTGATTGGGATAACTTGAATATAAGAAATATGCTTACCTCTGGATTTCTGTAAAGATTGTGGAAGAATATTCACTGGTTGTTGATAAAGAAAATTATATTGTCAATGGTAAAGTCGATACACCGTCATCTTGAACTAGTCGTTTTGGATAAAAATAAGATAAGCCATCTTTCATCTGTACGTAAGTAAACATGTCATTTCCATTAAGTCTAAAGCCTTTATTTTTTCCTGTTCCTGTTTGTTTGTTTTTGATCACTTTTAAATATGTTTCTTTTCTTAAATCATTTTGTCTTTTATTTATTCCTTTACAACTCAGTTTGTTTGATGGATCGAAACAATAGTAAGTTTTGCTGCACAATCCAATAACCCCCTCTCCCTCCCATTCAATTTTAAAAAGACCCGGGGTTCTTTTATCAAAAGCTTTCCTGTTCCTGCAGCATTGAGACGGCAGCCAGTTATCTCCCCTTAATTTAGTTTTTACATATTCTTCCCTATGGGCATCACAGGCTTCTGAGGGTAACCATTTATGGGCTTGGCGATAGAATGATTCTTTTGTCTCTGGTCTGACTATTTCTTCAAGGAAAGATCCAGAAAGGGCTTTGTATAAGCTGTCTGTGTCCGATTCACAAAGTTCAAAATCCTTACGATCAACAAAAACATCCAAAAAACATAGTAGAACTGGAGTCAACTGTTTGGAAGCACGCCTTGGGCTGGTACTGGATGACTTGATACACCCGACTGACCACCCGTCCGTGCTCCAAATACCATTGCAATAATGGTGTAGCCAGCAAGATTTTTTCGCCAAAGTAGCTACCAATGAGACTACGGCGAGGTTGGCGCATAAAGTTGTTGGCTTCAGCGTTAGCCTTCATGTGTGGCCCGTTATCTTCCCGAGAAATATTTGTATTTTTGAAGATTGGTGTCGTTTCTTCAAAATAGGTCTTCAGGTGGTCGGGTACAGAAATGTCGCACTCCACTACGCCAAAGAAATTTCCTGTGCGGAGTTTCTCGAGAAGTTCGCTGGATGTCATCGAACCATCCACCGAAGTCCCAAACTTTTCCCGGAGAAAGGTCTTTAAGTCTGCATCGGTCTTCTTCTGCCGATGCCACTCACATTCCCATATTTCTATTATATCATACCCAAGGCCCTGTAGATACTGGGTGGTTTCCCTAAGCTCAGACATGGACTTACCCCGTACTGCATTGTGAGTGGCCAATGTACCGTCCTTAATATTCAGGTAACATTCATGACCGTGCCAGAAACATCCGTGAAACTGATAAACAGTTTTGCTGTCTTTACACCAACCATCTACGGGAACTTGACGTCTACTAATCTTCTTTTCTGTATCATTGTATTCGTGTCGGATGTGGACATCGTCCCTGGTAGACATATATTCCAGCCACTGATGGGCCATCCTACCGTACTTATGGGAATATTCTGGTTTAAAGTCCGTCTCTTCCTTGCGTCTAATGTAGCAACCTGTTGGCATTTCCTACATTAATGACCATAAGTACAAGGCGTTGGCATCATAACCTACAACACTCCCACATCCCTTTGCTTCTGCGCCATACTTAAATTCTCTTATGTTGGTAATATTCTTCACGTTATAACGATTGAATATGATAGAAGGCCCCCTACAATATTGTCCTTGATGAGAAGATGAAGATCCTTGTTCTTCTCGTTGATGTTTTCGAAGGATATACCTTCGTCGAAGGTACTGAATAAATATTTTAGCGTCAGTCCTGGAACGCTAATACCATCCTTAAACATATCGATTCCCCTTTCCAAGTAAAATTGTGATTGTTTCTCAATAGCTTCTAGGAATGGCTGGACATCTCTATTATTATACCAAATCAAGAAGTCCCTAAATGTCCTCATCCCATTTTCCCCCACACTTACTGGCAGTAAGCATATTCTTCTTCGGTAATGTTTTCCCTTTTTAAAGAGCTATAAAAGGAAACATGGGGAGGTAATTGAGTAGTGTCCTATTTATCAATACAGTCAGTCCATTCATAGGGAAAAAATACTTTAGTAATGGAACACCCAAAAGCATTGAGAAATTTATCATAACCAAATCCAGGGGCTAAGTAACTGCAAATATCTAAAAGTTTCAAATGATCTGTTTTCAAAACCATAAAGTTTTTACTCTTTTTAACAACAGTAGACAGTGGGTCATACTTTTTCAGATACGCCATCAGTTCTCGTTTAATCACGTTCACATCATATTTTCCAGAATTAAAACCTAAGACGGGCATTTCCATCATGTAACGATCAAATTCTGCAGCTAATTTTTCAAATGGGTGGGGTTTAGAATCATCTGCACATTCCTGTGCCAAAGCATCTTGAATCATTTGCCTGAGGGATAATATGGTGGCGATGTGAATCTCTTGCATGAGAGAGTAACTTTTCTGAGAAATTTCCATTAAATAATTCATCATATTTTCAACCAATGTCTGTGTGTCACCATCAGTTATAAAACATTTGGGATTAACAAAACCGGGGACATTACTACATACACTAACACTGAGGGGTTTGTGTTGAGCTTCCCAGACAAGAGTATCAGTTGAAGTGGGGAGAGAAGTTTTATCAAAATAACATTCAAAATCAAATGTAGCCCTATAGGGATATGACCGTAAGTGTTCTGGAAGAACAATACCTTCTTCATGTAACTTTTCAAAAATGGTCTTTGGGGTGTGATACATACCACCAACATACTTATAAGACACATCATCAGTACAAGAGAGCTCATGGCGTTGCATCGGCCATGCCGATTTCCACAATTTACCACATTTACGACAAGCAAAGGATTTACAATATTGATTAATGTCAGTGATGTAACTAAAATGGTTCTCATACAAATTGACATACATGGTATTCTCAAAATTTCTATTAGACCTATGTACAATTTTAACCAAAACTTCGTCATCTTCCAATAAGAGTTCAAAAACTTCAATATTCACTTCAAATACTTTTCCTATTTTGGGGAGTTCATCTAATTTCACACCAGGAACGTTATCTTTTGGTTCATTTGTGTATTTACTATACAGGGTCTGGGTAGTAGTATTCAACGATCGGGGCTCACTTCCGCTCCACAGGGCTAAACGCCGGAATAAACAGAGATTGTCATTATAACCAAAATGGTGGTGTTCATCACTGACAAGGGCAACAGTCGAATGATTTTCCAAAATATACTTGGGAAGATTTTCAGGGACCCCACCAATTGGGTGATTTTTAATCTTGTTTACATAAAAAGTTACATTGGTCAATTGATGGACAATCCATTTAGAGTTGGGTCTTTGCTACCTAGCCCATTCCAAAATGTCTTCCTGTTCAAGGTTTTCAAGAAAATTACCAAAATCTAAAGCATTTTCAATAAGAGGAGGCCTATCAAGAATCCGGGCATTATTTTGTGAAGGATGATAAAATCTTAGTTCTTCGGTTTCATTATTTCGTAAAATGAAGCCGTAGCTGAAATTAAAGATTGAGAGATTGTTTTATTTAGTTCATAATTCATGGTAGATAAATCAGTTGTGTCTAGCCTGTAATTAAAAATGTCCTGTATTTTCCTATTAGTTATGTGATGGGTCCGAATAGTATTCCAATTCCTACGATAAATTTCCGAAATTTCATCACTTGTTTCTGCCAAAAGGTCCTGATCAAAATCAATGGGGTAAATGTCCAAAACAGTACGGGTTTTTTCAGGGTTGTTGCCGGTCGTTCAGAATTCCGTTTCTTGGGAAGGCTAACGGGGAGGTGGGCGGTGTTTTTATGCCTATTAAAATGTAATATTTTATTAAATTCCTGTCCATATTCCAAACATGTATATAAATCTAAGCAAGTTTTTTTTTATGGTTGTCTAAGTTTTCTTTCCTAGTAAATGTTTTATAGCAGTTGTTACAGTCAAATATCTTACCTTGTCCATGAGTTGTCCTCCTATGTCGATCCAAATTGTCCTTCCTAGTGAATATTTTCCCACAATCCTCGCATGAAAATCCAGAAGTCTCCATAATCCTTAAAATAATGAATGCACAAAAATAGCACACACAAAAAAACAATTGAATAATCTGAGTACACAGAGATGATCCTTTTCCGTCAAGAGATGAAAATGGAATGAAGCTGACGCCATAAAGTCGCTGAATTTATTTAGACGTGACGGACGTTTTTGAAAACGTCATGACGTCACAGCGTTTTTTTAATGGAAATTTTCATTCTTGATTGGGGATTGTGTTTGTTTCCTATAGGATTATAGATTAAAGTTGGGAAAATTAGAAAATTAGTATAGAAAGTAATTGGAAAGAAACAAAATTGGAATACATCAATCTGATTGGTCGATAATTCTGTTATTTCATTGGACAGTTTGGAGATCTAAAAAGGAATCTTGATCCTCACATTAAAAAAAATAAAGTTAATGAACTTATTAAAATAGTGATAGAGGTCATTTAACAATGTTACTAAAAATAGAAACTTATAAAAAAAAATAGAGGATTATGGGTAATGACCAAAGGAATTTGTCATATAGCACTACTCTTTATTTGGGTAATTAAACGAGGATTTGGGGAAAATTCTAAGCCATAAAATTACTCCTATTCAATCGAACACACCCCCGGTACCCCCTTGATACTATAGCACTACGTGATATACCGACAAAATGGGGAAATAAAGTCAATTTCGGTAATTTGGAGGGATTGTCGGGTTGTTTGTGGTTATTCTACGAATCGGGAATTTACTCCTGTTCAATCGAACATACCCCTGTCTTGTTATAAGGTTTGGGACACATAGCTACCATAGAAACCAAGATGGCGGCCTCCAGTATACAAAATGGACGACGGAAACACGCATCACCCTAACAACACGGGCTGCTCAAGCGCACTCTCACACCACGTATCACTATGGAGATGACGTCACAAGATGGCCGCTCACGCGGGTTACCATGACAACCAAACATGGCGCCACCAGGTCACGTGACATGACGTCACTTCCCCCTCCACCATTCCCTCCTCCCAACGGGCCCGTTTACTATATCTCCTACTACTATCGTCAATCAGAATGAATCTATCACCCACTGCACCTGCATACAATCTGACGTGGGCATCCAGGATATCGTCAATATACCTCTGTGCAGTCAATGTACCACGGTTAAGGGCACAGAGCTCTGTACATCCATCCCAGCGGGTGCCGCCCAAGACCATTATTGACTCTCCACCATAGCGGTCATGCTCAGCAATGTTGGCTGCATGGAATCGCTCTCCTGGTCTTCTCCATACCCTAGAACGCCTATCTGTGTTGCCTAGACAGTACCTTGACTAATCTGTAAAATGACAGGTCGCCAATCTTCTCTGGTCCATTCAACGTGATCCATCGCCCATTCACATCGTGCCTGATGGTGGTTCTGGGACAATTGAATGTGAATACATGGTCTTCTCGATCGGAGACCACCTTCGTGCAACCCTGTCCGGATAGTCTGCGTCGAAACATTTACCCCGGCTGCATCCTGAAGGTCACTGAGAAGCTGTGTTGCTGTGTCAAAGCGGTTCCTACGGGCCTGAATGATCAAAAACCGGTCTTCAGCTGCAGATGTTGCCCTGTCTCTACTACCACCATGTCGGCTGACTGGTGTGCCATACCGCAGGAATCTTGCCCAGGCTCTGTTGATCACCGTATGGTGCACACCAAGGGATTCACCAACCTGACGATGGGTAGCCCCTTGTTCCTCTATCTCTACAGCCCGCCACATTTCTGCTTCAGACAATGTATTTTTACATTTCCATTCGCCATATTCAATCATTAAATCACAAGGGTTTGTGTTGAAATGAAGACTGAATACCCTACACATCTCATGTACATGTAGACATTACACGAAAACATCATGAAAATCATGGGGTACATGCTTTCCATAACTGTCACGAAAAGTCTGCCTGTCAGAAGAGCTAATGTAAACACTGAGGATCATGTCAATACATTCCTCAATCATCTCCACCAAAAATATCGCAAATGTGTCACAAGAAAATTTCACAATGATGTGTCAAATATGTGGTGCTTTGCAAACTTTGGGTAGTATAGGAACGGCGCGAAAGATAAGATCTTCACTTGACGGTTATATTTGTATACGTTCATGTAAATGGTTTCACAAGTATAAATAGGGACAAGCTGCACACGACATGTTTCCTTTTACGACACAATTGCATGACTGTAATAACCCTTTACCTAACACGAAATGCAGACGACACTTGAAAAGTAAAATTCTTGAATAACTGATATTTTTCATTTTTGCATCGAAAACATAGCTTATGACACTTACCTGGAACGACATCAACGGTCTCGTTCCAATGAGTCGATTATAAAATATATTTTGTGATAAGAAATGAAAAAATAATGAAAATCGAATGATATTTTTTGTAAATAGCGCTGACCGGTTTTGGACGTTACGTTGGGTAAAGGGATGAGACAGAATACAACAAGTTGGAGAAGGGCAGACAGAAATCAACGTCCTGGGTTTGGGTTTTAATGTGGTCACGAACTCTGTAAGCGCGAGTGAAACATGGGAAAACGCCAATACCACGATTACACTTGAATTGAGTGATTTGTTTACTTTCTCACTTGACTCTGTTTTACGTAGAAGCATTTCATTCACGTCAAAACGTGAATCAGTTGCGTAACGCCCAATCAGATACATTCTTACATGACATTCTTATACATAGGTCAGATTACACGCGCAGTGTATCAAGTATATTTCTCAATGTCTGCAGTGTATCGGGTAACGTTGAAATAAACAGTAATCATGGAACAACGTCATGTTTTGCCTTCTCGATATAAATTATAGCAAGAAGCCCCACTAGTCCAGAGACGCACACCTGACCATAGTTGTTTAAAGAAGTATTTAATTAACATCTATGGCTAGTTAACACTATAGAGAAATGAAGTTATTTATTTAATTATAACTCTGTTGTCCATGCCTGATGATTTTTTTTTAAGTATTCGGATGCTACCACAAAAATAATGCTAAGATTTACAGTAATGCAAAACTGGGGAGTCCAAATATCAACCTAGGCACTTAACTTGAACAAATTTGAAGGATGTTATATACCAAATATCTAAAGATTCCTTTGCCGTCCAAGGTAACCTCTGGTCGAAAAAGTAGACTAATTAATATCAGTTCAAGCCTGTTTGCTCAAGGTCAAACAAAAAAGGTCGACCTTGCCAAAAGTAGTTAAATACGGTAACTTGACCGTGCTACTTTACAGAGGACGTACCGACAATTGGATTGTCAATACTTTTACCGTATATTTAACCCTTTGCATGCTGCTGGCGGATATTCCTGCCCAGCACAGAGTTTCTCTTGTCTCTGAAATTTGTATAATTTGTGTATATTTAATCATATTGTCTCCCTGTAAATAGAATGGATTTTTCACCAATGATTTCTTGCGTTACATTTAGATTTATTTTTCATCAAATCTAGCCATGGCTTCTTTAAAGCAGCCATGACTAGATTTGATGAAAAATAGCTATAAAATACTCACCGGGTTAAGAGTTAAAGGTATCTTTTTTACAGTGCAGGGTTGAACGGGTTAGATTCTACCTCGTCAAACCTAAAGTTACTTCCGTTGTCGGGAAATCTCAAGCGGATAAATGAAAACATTTGGCATGACGGTTTGCCCGATTTGAAAATATTTCATCACTGATATTGACATTTTCATTGCTTGGCTTGGGAATTGATAAATCCACGGACACGTGTTTGTGGTACTGGTATTGATCAGTATGTTAAATTCAGCACTCTGGTGAGGAATGTTGGGATTATTGCAATCCATTCGTTGCTGTCGACTCAGTTCGGTTATACTGGTTTGACAGTACTTCCCACCGACACTGTTTCATAGTGATGGGTATTTTTTATTCGGAACTATATTCCGAATATTCGGAAATTGAACGTCCCAGTTGCCCTTAACCCTTTACCCAAAGTAACGGCCAAAACCGGCCAGCGCTATTCTCAAAAATCGCCTATTAATTTTCATTATTTTTTCATTTTTTTGTCTCAAAAACATAGGTTATGACCCCTCGTTTGGTCGAGGTCGTTCCAATGAGAGTATCATAACCTATGTTTTTGTGACAAAAAATGAAAAAAATTAGTTATTCAAGAATTTTTTTTTTGAAAGTGTCGTCTGCTTTTCATGTTAGGTAAAGGGTTAACAATTGATCATTTCTGTCCAACTACCCATCACGTCATCCTCATCGATCATATATAATTCCGACATAATACACATGGCTATAGCGTCTTCGTATAACGTGGTCTGACACATGTTCGTTATCGAACTAGGGCGGTTTTCGTATTTGTCCCTCATTCGGCACCCAGGGCATTTTTCCTCAACGTGCTTGGAATATGTTTTTCTGCGTGATTGGCAAACACTCTATAGAACATATCTCCGAGAAACTTCTGACCCACCTGTTCTGCTCATTTTTTAACTCCAGTTATTTTTTCCACTTACAATTTTATTTTAAATCTATTTATTTATTTTTTTTATTTTTTTTGTTTTATTTAATTAAATTAATAAAAATATTTTTGTGTTAAGTTTTTCATACATGTACAAAAATAAGATTTGTTTGTTGTTTTTTTATTTTTTATTTTTATGCGTTTTCATTTTAAAATAATAATCAAATCAATTTCCTTAATATTCTTGTTTTCATGCGTTTCGAATTCTCACCTCATCATGTCCCGCCTTCTTTCTCTTCCAACATTTGCATCCACCGCAGATTTAACGAAATCCATCACATCGTCATCGATGTTGTCCTTCAGAGGATGGTTTCGTCCTCACGAATTCACAGCAACAGTGGGAGCTTTCCTCTTTATGTTGTTTACATCGTGTTGGGTTTTGTCTCGAAACAGTACCATCGTGTTTTTAATTTGGGGGAGGGGGGGGGGTGGCAAATCCGAAGCAGAGAAATCTTTCCTTTTTCTGTTTTTTACCTCTTTTTCGAAAGAGTATACGACGTTTTTAGCGAATCCACAGCAAAGCGGATGCTTTCCCTTTTCTGCTTCTTTTCTTTTCAGGATTTTCATATCAATTTACCTCCCTCTATATACCACATTCGAGGTGTCAAGTACAAAATCAAGTACTTCTTGCCGTTGTATAATAATAAATGGAATTTAAGCTGATGTTGTAAAATCTATATTCAGTATAATTATATACCTTTTATACACCTTGTCTTATGGATATGTTCAGCATTGCAAGTCGGGATTGTCGACGGTTCCATTCCCGACCGGGGATTACAAAACAGCATACCAAATTCTTCGAATACATGACTGTGCTCTTCAATATACATTCAGGTCCATCTCGGTCCTCGTCTGAGTTTAACCAAAGTGCTTTAGTCGTACTGTAGCCAGCGCGTTACACACTTTAATGTAGCTGTCGTAGGGGAAGTACACAAAGTAATCATGACAACATCATCCAATAAGCTGGATTCCTACCAGAGATTTTTGACGGTGAGCAATCGTCCAGTGGTTTAGGTGTTGGACTCCTGATTGCAAGGTGGAATTGCCGACGGGTGGATTCTCGGCCGGGAATCAGAAACGGGTTTATGCATATGATATAATATTGTTCTATAATTGGTGTTAAGGTGCTATATAAATAACGGACATTTGTTTAGGAGCAATTTGAGTGTGACTGTGAATGTTACACTTTTTAGGCCTGTCTTTGAGTATGTATCAATCACCATTTTGTACTGCTGTGTGTGGTGTTTACTGCTGTGTGTGGTGTTTATGGCTGTGTGCAATGTTCACTGCTGTGTGCGGAAGGATTGTTTCATGCTAATCTCATGTATTTTTGTTTTGTTAATTGACATTAATTTCAGTCTGCTTATTCGAACTACTAGCACCTGAATAATCTGGAAAATACAACAATTGCGTCGCCGACAAAACCTACACTCAAGGTCTTCTATAAACCAGACGATAAACAACGTACATTCAGAATTGAAGAAAATAGCTCAGAACCAAGATCGCTTAGTTATGATGCAGAAGGCTAAGGTAACGGTTCGAGAGCTAGAAGGAGTGGGGATGGAATTGTTGAAACAAAAATTTGGAGAAGTTGATATATTGTTATATGTGTAGTCTTGCATGTGTGAGAACTGTCATGAAGCTAAGAATGACACAATCCTAACTTGGAGAAGTAAATGAGAAATTGAACGATCTCATGATGTCACAAAATAATGCATTTTGTGTTAATCCACCTTCTCAGTTGTTTGACGATAAAGTATGGTAAGTAGTAGCTCTCCAACGTCCATCAAGTAACACTCAAGAGCCAATATTACATCAACATGTACAAGGATGTTAGCAGTACAACTTGGTATACAGCCTTTTCAGAAACAGCAAACACCAGCTTCTTCGTCATGTAAAGCTTTCCCATATTCACCTACATTTTCCTGCCTTGTGGGGACATCGCCTACACGTATCATGGCAGCCGCAACTACAGCTCACTCAACCTTCAACAAGAATGCGGTCACCAGTTGCATTGGTTTTGGGTGAGAGAGGATCCAAATGTGTGCATAAACCTGAAAAAGATTTCAACCTCTCTTGTGATGGCCCATGTCCTGGCAATAGAAGCTTTGATAAGAATCAGATCTCTGAGAAAGCACTAGTTTTGTAGCGTCAGTCTGCATTTCATGAATCTTACACAAAAGAAAGCAGCTTAGTTCCCGAACAATCATCGTAAAACCACGGATGACTGAAGATTATTTATTATTCCACAGTCAAACCTGACATACCAGTTGTCTTTATTGTTGCGGCACTAAATCATACCCAGGGCGTGGGAAGTCTTTGGTTGACACAGAATTTAACTGAATGCCTGCAATAGTTTCTTCTCGAAATGTAGTAAAAATGTTTTCAAAACCACTCCTCTGTGGGTATATATATTAGTATGACCCACAAAAGCCACATTTATCAACTTGAAATGAAGGACATAGTTCACACTATGTAATCAGATCAATGAAATATGGAAGATAGTCCAATAACAGAGATAAGATACAAAAAAGTTGTGTGAACAGATATAAATTGTCGTGCTTTCTTATCAGGTATGACATTGTCTTCGTCAAAACTCTCAGACATTAGCATCTGCTGTAATGAAAACATTGCAGATGGTAGAGTTACGTCTTGCAGCAGTTCCAAAACGGAGATTATAAAAATAAAATAATAACATAAAGAAAAATTCCTTTGCTGGGATCCATCTGAATAGAATCGACGTTAAACCAATGCACAGCACAGTTCTGCAAGGCAGCAAAATGGAGATAACTGTGTTGAATCTAAACAAAGGGAATCTTACCAGTCTCAGTCATGACATCCAGTGTGTTATTTCCACCACATTGGAGAAAATCATGGCATATTGGAATATGGAACGTCAGTTCACACCTGAGCATAATCACAAAGTGAAAGTATTTGTTAATCATGAGAACCAGTTTGGTGTAGCTGATTGTAGTTGGAAACCCATGGCAAGGTGTTGTCATTGAAATCAAAGTGTCATATCTAAGTTCCCTGAGCAAATTGCAACCAAAGGAACGAGCGAGTATGAATATTATTTGAATGAAATGTATGATCAATACATTGTCAATCCTGTGGATGATTGTGTTTTCTGCAGTAAAACTCTCGGTTTCCATGAGCATTCTAATGATGGAATCCATTTCCTGCATTTCCAATGAGAAAGATATATAACAGCCTAGACCTATCCAACAGCTGTCGAGACGCCCACTTTCAAAAGACATCATTGAAAAAAAAATTCAAGTCCAAAATAGTCCGGATTCTTTTGAGCTCGCATTGATTACCTATGACATAAAATTCATTTTCAAACTGGTGCTCAACTTTGCAAACTGTATATTAGTGAATTAACCATGTTGGATTTGAATTTTAACACCCGATCCAGCTCAAGATGAATCATCACCCAATCTTTCGGAATTCATTTTGACCCCCTGATGTTAATGGAAATAGAAATGAATTTGTATATATTTTTTTTAAAGATTTATGTGTGGAATCGGTTGTACAAATAACATAGAAAAATGGAAAAATACTGATAATTAATGAGGTTATAGTCTTCATTGATTACATGTAATTATGTTTAAAATAAATGATTGTATTTTATTGAAATTTATGAGTTCGGCAGTGCGATCATCACTTCATTGTTTAACTGTTTAACCGCTCATGGAGACATGTTTTATGGTCCTTCATATGATTCTGCACATGTATTATAATTTGTGTATTTGTGGTACAGTGTTCACGGGTGTGCAGGTGAAAGCTCTATAAATTGGTACTTGGTAATTTGCACTTCTGTAAAACACACGGATAACTAGTTTCCGTTTACACAATGTTTCACTTCTTAAATGCTGTCTCATCTCAAGCACTTACTCCTATCAAAACTGTTGTTATTCGTGACAACTATTACTTTATCACAATGCAGAAATTGCACTGAATTAATATTGTTTCTGCTGAGGGTTGGATCTATTGCGTTCCGGAAATATTAATAATTTGGAAAATTTGTTACCTGTTTGATCGGTGAGCATGCAGTGTTGTACACATATCAGGTTAAATGCCCAACTGAGATCACATATTTGACGAGATTATTTATCAAATATTTTCTTTTGTAAGTAGATGCATAAACCTCCAGATGGTTTGTACGAAGCCCTGTCCATTTTCTACAAGTCCGTGTCCAATACTACTATTCACCTGTAGGCTTATATTCAGACAGGATTCAAACCTTAAACATTCTTGTGTGGGGATGTTTGGGATAATTGGGATTAATTGATTTGTTGAAGATCAGTTGCCAAGATCCAGGCAGTGAATGATATTCACAGTAATGTTCGTTTGATTTCTGTGTGTGAATGAGATGTAGGTTTTGGAGCAACTTGAGTGTGACTCTGAATGTTAATTCATTTAGGCCTGTTTTTGACCGTGTGTCAATCTCTATTTTGTACTGCTGAGTGCGGCGTTTACTACTGTGTGCGGCGTTTACTCTTGTGTGCGGTAGGATAGTTCCACGCTAATCTCTTGCATTGTCTAATTCATTAATTCCAATCTGCTTATTCGAACTACTAGTACCTAAATGATCTGGAAATATATAACAATATTTTCATTTTGTTCATTGATCTTTAAATAGACAGTACACCAACCCATGCAGTATCTCTCGTAGCCGAAAGTGGCAACACTACAAGGCAGAAGTGTAGGGAGTGTCTGGGAGAATAATCGTTTCCAAACCAATATCCAGTTTCAACAGGTAAGCGTTGGTTTCATGTTCGGAATTTTACCAGTGTGTGTACCATTTTGGTGCATAACTTACTTATGTAGTTTTCTCTTTCGAAACCTTTCTTGATTGATCTATAAAATTTAAATTTGTTTGTGTATTTAAATATTTATTATAAATTGTTTCTTGACTGTTGATTTAAACCATTTACCATATTTAATATGTTACTAGGTAATGTAGGCCTCCTAGTTAGAAGACCGCGACAAATTAGTGGAAGGCAGAAGGAGAATTATTATTATTATGATTTAGTCAGAGGTAATTAGGCTAACAGTCTATTGTTGATGAGTGTATGTTAGATGCCCAAACGTTATTAAACTTATGTTCACTGTAACGTGATTAAGAACGTTATAGAACATTTTGGAATGTTTTTCAGCTTAACTGGTAGTAAGTTTCAACGAAAAATTTAGACATCTAGTTTTGATGTTTATAATCTCGGGAATGATTCCAAATTCTCCAAAATACAAATGCAGTTGGTGTTGATTTTTTGAGATGGAGAATAAACATCAAGTCCAAAGTTCCAACCTATCTATAGCCTTGTTATTCCCGAAGACCCATATCTTACATTCATAGACCAGAATTGGAGCAAAAGATTGTTCATAGATATCTAGGATGGTTCCAAAGCTAAGAGAGATTTTTTCTCATATTGCGGTTTAACGCAAAATGACGTTTTCCTTCCTGACATCTTTTATCTTTCAGCTATAAAAGACCGGGATTTCGCAAATATCAACGCAATAATATATAAACTATTTAACAACTTCAATACTTTCACTCTCTTGGTTAAATTTTAGGCCATTCAAGTGCCGTGTATTTCCAAACACTACTATTTAACTTTTAGACTTATTAACTTCTATATTCCGCATATCACAATATTCCGAAAGTGGGTTGTGTGAGTATTGCTGATCTTCTGAAGAGTAGGACATGATTACAGTGTCATCTACATATAGAAGCGCTACTAATGTAACGTATGAATACGATTTATAGTCACCGCTATCAGTCAGCTTGGGCCCACGATATTGACTGTTCATCAAAAAATTTCGAGGTCATTCAAGAAGATTGCAAATAATATAGAGGACAGATTATCCCCTCTCCGGCGAACACTCCAAGGGTTTGAAAATATTCTGAATTGTTTCCATTTAAACTTAAAGTTTTGGTATTTTAATACATGTTTCTTGTGACCTCAAGAACTCTTCTATTTATATTATATGATAGAAGTTGTGACCACAGCCCATCTCGCCATACTGTGTGGAAAGCCTTTCAAAAATCTATAAAGGCATGAAACAGACTCGGTTTACTGTTCTTAGTTAATTCAATAAGCGTACATATAGTAAATATGTGATCCATTGTTGAGTATCGTTACCGGAAACTAGCTTGATTCTCATTCGAAAGGTGGGTCATACTTGTAAATACTTTTGTCATACAGCTAATAGGAATTAGTTTTTTTATAATTCTCCTGGTGAGTTTGGTCACATTTGTTTGGATTTTTTTAAAGTTTCTATATGCCAAGACTGGGGCATTATTCCTATTTTCAATATTATATCAAATAAGTGTAGATAGACTATTTTAGTTCATCACAAGTGTACTTTATATATTCATTTAGAACATTGTCTACTCCCGGAGCTTTCTCATTTGTTTCATTTCTTCTTTTTGACATTTTTAAAACTGGTAATGTAATTCTGTGATGTCGCATTTGAGATACGAATTATTGATTTCTACAGTCTCTATTTCTGAGATTTCAAATTGAATTATGGAGTATCAGATGTTTCATCTCCATGGTATTTGGCTAATTCTTGCACAGAAGGCATGCCAATCACTCGGTTTGATTTTTTACTATTTAATTTTCAAACAAAAATTCCAGTATTCTTTTGAGTTTTTGACCTTTCAACTTAATCACTCTACATCTAATTGTTCTATCATTCTTGTGTTTGTGGACGCATATAGTATGTTTGTACATTTTGCGTTGTTTTCGACATTATTTTGTTTTGTAATATTTTGTTACTTTCGAAGATATGCCTGGACTTACGATATATATATACGAAGAAATATATATATATATATCGTAAGTCCAGGTATATCTTCGAATTGAAATAGTATGAGTCGTTTTTGTCGCACCATTCGATCCACAGTCGCCTCCGAGGATCATTTGTTCGATCAATTCTTCTTTTTCCACCATTTCGCATCATTAAACTCGGTTCGAGAGCCTTGGACCTCAGATTGGAAAACGTTTTCCTAACAGTCTGTGCACTTATCTCTTCCATCAAAGTGGATCTATTCCTCAAATTGCTTAGTTTCTCGATCTTAAGATTTTTAGCGTAATTTTTCAATTCTCGTAATCTGGAAGATTGTAAATAAGCCATTTTTTTCCTGTTAAAAGTTTATTTACTTAATTAAATAAAAAAAAAATTTTTGAGTGTGTGTGTTTTTCTTTAAGCATGAAAAAAAAGATTCCTCTTTTATTTTTAAATATGATTGAATTTTTATTTTCTTGCGTTATCATTCGAAAAAATAATTAAATCATTTTTTTTTTAATTTCTTGCGTTTATATTCAAAAAATAATCATATATATTTATTTTAAATTTTTATGCGTTTTCCTTCGAAAAAATAATGAAATCTATTTTTTTTATCTCCGACTTGAAAAAATAAACACAATTCAAAAATTCCAATCGTAAACACGCGCATTTCAGGAAATCTTAAAGTACTCGGACAGAGGGAAAACAACTCGTTTTTGGCGAAGTTGCAATTTGACATGGAACTCCACTTGCTAATTTCCAACGGAACATTTGGAGAGTTGTATTTTAGTGATTCGGAAAATTCCCGTGGCAAATTCCATAGCAGCGGCGTGCTCGCGGTTCTTGAAAAAACGCAAACGTAACACAGAAAACCCCACTGGCACGCTCAAGCATCTATGTTGGAATTTAATGTGGAATTCCTATAGAAAACGTAAGCATATGCACAAACATTGTTATTGTCTGAGATATTTTCTAACTTAATGCAACAAAAACGAAGTGAGCGCAATTCTGAACCTAGCTAACATGAGCTGGAACACCCTTTTGCAGTTATTTGGTTGTAGAGGGTAGTAAAGTTATACCTATTACTTGACGGCATATCCCCAATGGCAGCTTATCGAGATATCATTCACGACGTGGGTAACAACAGAAAAGTGGTATAGAACGAGGAGTGCCCGTATTAAACTCCAGAGCACTTTCCAAAGGTTTGGAGAGAATAGAGTAGAATAATTTATTTAACAACATACCAAAACAATTACATGTTCATAAAAAAATACATCATGAATAAAAAACATAAAGGTACATTGTTGAGAGACAGCATAGCCGATTGACTGTCTTCCTGCTGCCTCATGGAAAACAAGGAGAAAGTACACTATAATGGAGTAGATGCTCTGAGGGAAGTTGACCACAGTTGCCACCACCCAAGGCTCACCAGATCAGTTGTATCATTGTTAGGATTAAATTTAATTAAACGGGATATAAGCTGACTGAATGAAAGGTTATGTCCCGCTGGTGTACTGCTATCAATTACAATGTTTAGAAAACGCAAAGAATAAAAGGAGTAATGCTAGTGGTATTAATGACTTTAAAGGCCCTGGTACATGATACGCGATAATTTCTTTAAGTTGGTTGGCTACTAAATGAATGCATGGGGCACACCTATCAAAATTTTCAACGTGCAGCCCTAAGGCTGCACGTTGAAAATATTAATTGGTCTATCCCCAAATATTGAATATGAACTCTCCTAACTGCTGCCATTGAACTGACATGGAAGATACTATTAACCAGTGTACAAAGTATTAATAAAAATGAAACAAAAACTTAGAAATTAATATTCCAAAATACAGTAAGTAAAGTAGTCCACCACAATATGTCGTGGGGACTGAACTCAGAGTAGTTTTCTGTATATCTTGTGAATATTAGATGGTTCTACTTTCAATAGATCTCGACAACGATTATGAAAAAAAAACCACGGCAGTGGTTAGGAATTATGCAAATGTAGTGTTAATACTTTCGACTGGGAAATAAAGTATTTGAATGATTTTTTTGATATAAAGTGTTTATTTACAGGGAGTGCAGATGTCAAAATTTTTAGACCATTCTAGATATAATGAAATTTGCAGGCAAATAATACAGGGTGATTACATGAAAATCGTTCCCATCCACAAACCGCCAAGGATCCTCGCCGATATCAGCACTTATGTACATAACATTTACGCATTTATCTCATTGACACAAATATGTCGATGAACAGAGGCGACCCCTAACAAACCTGTAAACAGCATATAATCTAGACTCTTTTGAAGATGCTGCCGTTTAAAAACCAGGGAGATGATGAGGTACTCCTAGAAGTACATTGAATTGTCACATGGATTACAGGGAGAAGTACATCCTTGAAAATATTGACTACATTTGAGCTATCCTGACTAGCCGCTGTATTACATATTGCTAGTGATGAATCAGCATGTTCTTTTCTCTGTGTGTGGGATGGGGAGTAGGAGTGTTTTTAATGAGGGTGCATAAGCCATGTTGTGAGATAAAAATTAAAAACATTTGAATTGCGGTGAAGAGGTCGATTTTGCCGCTTAGTTAGGTAACTGGTCAAACCTTTAATGATTTACAAGCTTTGGGTTTCTATTTCTGAATTTTAATTTGAGGGAATTTTCAAGTGATGTAACGAAAATCTTTTAACCCTTGTAGGGCTGGATATTTTTAAACACTTTTGCTATACTTTCACAGTCTACCTCCCTTGTCGTTCCAGTTGTTTCTAGACAGGTCTTGCTGACTATGTAGGCAGCCAAGACTATATCATAGAAACAATTGCCAGCATACTTAGAACTGTAAGTTATTAGAGGACTGTATATTGGGGAATCTGTTTTGCTGCAGTAAAAGTGATCAAGGTCGCAATTGGGCCTTTAAGAATTAAAGTTAGTTGATCTGATTGGAATGTGCTTTCCAACGAACACTTCCCCCATGTCACAATTTCTTGAAAGCATTGTGTGTATTTTAGTCCCTGATTAATTGTCATAACAACAGTATGTTTTATTGCTTCCTAACCATTGTTAGTGTTAGAGTGCACCTGATCAACTAAAACTTCTATCACTGAACTCTTGCAAGTGGGACTCAACACTTCGCCATTTAAAGGGAAAGGAATGTGAGAAAAACTGCGACTTCAAGTTAACCGATAACGAGTGCGCGAGCCGCATATACTTCAGAACGTGTAAGCTGTACTATTAGAAACAGGAAACTTCTTTAGTTTTATAACCTTGTCATCATCGTAAGAACTACTTCGTTTTGCCAAGTGCTAAATATTTTTAATATTGTTTTTTATCCATTCTCGCCATCCCACACCGAAGGATCTGTTATGGGAGAGAGGAGGAGTTGTGGGGTGGCGTTCTTTCTTCTGTATTTTGGAGGGTGTCTAATACAAATTCCCCATGATGAGCGATGGGGGCGGCATTGGGAACTCACTGGAGTGAAAAGCGGTCGAGAAATATTGATGGAACCTCGTATGCAGTGAAATAAAAGGAGAGAAGGTCCGAAAATTGGTCTCAAAATTAAGAAACGAAAAAGCAGGAAGCGTGAATTAAATTTCCAATGAGTTTCTAAAAACAGGGGAGAGGATCTCTGTAGAAGCCTAACCGCCCTTTTTAATCTGGCCATAGAAAAACAAGAGGCCCCAAGGAGTGACGAAAACGCATGTTCACCTTTATACATAAATGGGGATTAGGAAGTATAAGATAAGTACCGGAAGATCTCTGTCAGTGGCAACATTGGAAACGTTTTCGGTAACAACCTGTATTGGAAAACTGAGTGGGGGATTGATGGGGAGGGGGGGGGGGGCAGTCACCGCTATATCAAAGGATAAAAAATCAACAAACCCCAGAAATAAAATGATGTTCATCGCGTTTCCGGGTATAAAAAGGCATATGATAGAGAATGGAAACAGGACATCTGGCGAAAGCTTAAGGTCATGGGCCATGGAGGCGAATTTGTTTGAATTTGTTAGAAGCATTGTATAAAGATGCACAAAGTGAATTTAGTCTTGGTGACTAATAATAAATAATAGCAATAATAATAATGATGATAAAGCGGTGGCGATGGAGGTATACCTAAAGCAGAGGTGTATCCCTTCTTCAATTCTTTTTGCATTGCAATTCGAAGACTTAGGAGATGAACTCCTGCATAGCGTCTGGGAAGGGGGGTGGGGGGGCGGGGCAGAGATCCCATGGCTATTTTTCGCAGATAGTATGGTACTATTGCCTCACAGCGAAGATGGGCTAGTGTAAATGCTGGCAATTGTTTGGGGATACGGTGGCATGGGGGTTCCTTTTGAATGAAGACAAAAGCATGAAGGGGGACCAAGACGAAGGCGGAGAATTGGTGGGGGGATCTTCTCTAATCCGGAAGGTAACAGCAAACGTCTTAGATTGGGAGAGACATGTGACTACGAATATTTTGGCGTCAATATAATCATCATGGGAAGGGGCATCTACTGAAACAACCCGAACAGATAAACTTTGAAAGAGAAGCGCATTCTTAATCAACTGATTTTTTCAGGGAGAACAGTCCCAATAGCGTTTTTGTGGAGATAACCTTTTGGGAAATAGTTTGTGTACCAAATGTAACGCACAGTACGGAACTGACATCTCCAAACCAAACGGTCGAAAAAGGTCGAAAACTTTACAGAACAGAGTAAACTAATGTTGCAGATTATTTGGAATACTGATACCAAGACAGGATTGATTAAGTAAGCGAGGGAGTTATTAGAAAACTATCAACAGAGATCTCGAAGGAGAAAATACAGGGTAAAAAAGAAGCGAGAGAGAAGAGTGAGAGAGAGAGGTGAGAGAGAGGTGGGGAAGAGTCGCAGGGGGCTATAACCAGAATTGGTGAGAGGTGGTCAGAGCAAAGAATTCTCTAGGTTCTCTGCCGGGTAAAAAGAAGCCAGGATTTGAGGAGTATCTTGATTGTAGGTTTGGTGGTTCACTGCTGTTCAAACTGGGAATGAGGCAGCAAGAGCTCAAGTGGAAGATCGGGGAAAACGGCGAATACTAGTGCTAAATCTGTAATTTCGGATTAACCCTTTACCCAACGTAACGTCCAAAACCGGCCAGCGCTATTCTCAAAAAATCAACAATTAATTTTCATTATTTTTTCATTTTGTGTCTCAAAAACATAGGTTATGACCCCTCGTTGGAAAGATCTCGTTCCAATGAGGGGTCTTAACCAAAGTTTTTGAGACAAAAATGAAAAACATTAGTTATTCAAGAAATTTGTTTTGGCAAGTATAGTCTGCTTTTCATGTTAGGTAAAGGGTTAATGGATATTCTGGAGCACTTTCTCTTAGAATGTCCAAAATACTGGTCGGACAGAAGAGATTCACAATGAGTATAGCGGAGAAGTGGTCAAGTGCGATGGGAGAATGGAGGATATGTGGTTATTGGGTGACACAATGTAGAAATCTAATTTGCACATAGGTGAAATTGGGAAGATTGAGGTACGGGATATCATCAAAGTATTCGTCTCCGAGAGTTAAGGGTAGAGAGTTGTGTGGAAGGAATTTGTGGCATATGATTAATTAAGGCCTTCTCATTTGAAAACCGCAACAAATCAGCGGCCCCCGAAGAGTTATTATTATATAATAATTGCACGTTAAATTTGTTGTCTGACTTTTCCTAACGTTCAATCGACTGCAGATCCAGTTAGTTTATAAAAAGACAGAATACAACAAGAGTGGAGTACGGGGGACTGGAATCAATGACCCAAGGAGGAGTTTTTCCTCTATTTCACGCCCACCTGCGGTGCTCGTGAAGTGCAGGAAAAACTGCTGAGAAAATTTCACCAAGCACCGTAGATTCCTGCCCCTCCCCATACTCAACCCAAGTCGTGTTCTGTATTTATACCATAAGTAAACATGAAGGAAATGAACAAAGCTGATTTTTTTAGGACAACTATCACTTTCAGTGGTAACTTTCTTTCTTGACACTGTTTTTGTGTCGAAGCATTTCATTCACGTCATAAAGCCACCAAGACCAGTACGTCCAATCAGATGCGTTCTTACATGACGTTCTTATGCATAATCTGTATACCAGATTACATGTAGGAAAGTAAGGTAAGAAATGTGCTATGTGTGCACGTAGCACATTTTCCAATGTTCCGATACCAACCGCAATGCCTTGCGGTGATTGGTCAATGCCTCGTTGGTTTTATTTTATGTCGCCGGGCATGCGCATATGTCTACTGTCAGCGATTCTTATGTCCACTGTCAAGGAAAGCGTCTCGTTGCCATGAGCAACAGTTCATCGCAATGTCTTTTTTCACTTGAAATCAACTGAGACAAATACATTTAACTGAAGTAAAATACACACAAAAGTACCGTTATTACGTACAAAAAGATTAGTTATGTAAACCTGGGTAATTATTTATGAAACCGATTAGATTATAAGGTCTCTTTTCATCAATTTACTGTAACATGAACTGAAACGAATCGAGAGCATCTCACCCCGTTGATTGCGTACTAAAACATTGAATAAAGGGAAATCACTCCAGTCTGTTATGATAAAAGTTGACACCTTACCGAAACAACGTCTGCTTTCTAATATTCGCTGTACAACAACAAATTTTAAAATGATTCGAATGAAGCGATTTGCTTGTGTAAGAATGGGACATATACGTTATTCTGTTTGTTGACAGGGGACACGGTCTCATGTTCCCTGCATGAAACATATATTCAACTTCGGCTGACGCCTCGATTGAATATAAATTTCATGCAGGGAACTTGAGACCATGTCCCCTGTCAACAAACAATAACTTATAATGTCTGTATTGTATCGCGTGACGTTCACTACGCATAGCAATAATTGTATAATGAGTCTGTGTTAGAAAAATACAATGAATGTTATACACTTAAAAATAAAATAGAATCAAACCTAAAAGAACATCCGGGTACTTTCACGAGTGTATATAAAAAATGTCGTGACTGGCAAGTAGATCGCGCCTGTACTGGCGATCATTTTATCTCATTACCAAACCAAAGGGTAGCTGACAACACTTGTAAATTATTCTCTTGAATAATGAAAACATTTCGGCCCTCTGCTTCATGTAGATCAACCCAATAAGCTCGTTCACACAAGGTGGTCATAAGCTATGTTCTGTGGGCAAAATTAAAACAAACGAAACAAAATAAAGGCGATTTGTTGTGTTTGAAATGCGTCCAGACTAATTCTAATACCACTATTATGAATTGCATCAATATGTTTTGGTCGGCACCACAATCCGTACGACTAACTACCTACAGAAGTTTAAGTACCCTTTTACATTTATCCTTCAGTTGTTTTATGTGAGAAGTGAAATTCCGTTTATTGTCAAGCCTTAGACCAAGGAATTCCACTTCCTTAACAAATTGGATACTTCTATTTATTTCTTGCTCCGGTTCGAGGTGATATTTCCGGAACTTACAAAACCGAACACAATTTATTTTGTCTTCGAGAACTTGAAACTGTTATCTGTAACCCATTTCTGAATTCTGTTTAAACGCAGCTGAAGTTTAAGTTCGATGGCATTCATGTTTTTTGTTGCCAGAGCATATTACAGATCTACCACATTCTTAATTGCGTGAATGATGCCACTGATTTTAACTGAACATATGGTAGCAGATAGACTACTACCATCTGGGATCCCCAATTTTTGCTCGAGTGCGTTAGACAACGTAATAGCAACATGAACTTGAAATTGACTGTCCTTCAAAAACCTTCTATAAACAGAGACATACGCCCTCTCAATCACATGTTGATCTTTTAAAATCCCATACTTCCACGTTGTGTCAAACTATTTTCCAGGTCAAAGAAGATGGCGAAGTATTTCTTATTAACGTTCGAAGACCAACCAAATGATCCACAGTACGTCTATGCCTTCTGAAACCACACCGAACATTCACAAGTAAATTGTTCGATTCTAGAAACCAGACAAGTGTATCACTGATCATGATTTTCACGGTCTGACGCAGACTTTTTTAATGTAATAGGTCTGTAATTACTTGGATTGAGGTTATGTGTATCAGGTTTTGGAATGGCCTATCTGTTTTCGCAGTAAGTACTCTGTCGTTATCTTCCATGTGTTGTGCACTTGATTTTGTTTTTTCACTTTCATTTTTTTAAATTATTTTCCAAGTTTTGTTGATGAGTGTTATGTTGGTTAGGTTAATAAACAGGTTTTCCAATAATTTTTTTACAAGTAGTCTTGTTTTTGCCCGATTTATACGCAGTTTATCCAAACTATCTGCAGTTGGTGCTTTAATACATTCCTATTCAGTTCTCTTGCGATCCTTTATTGTCTATCGGCGATTATTTTCAAAGAGTGGCTAGGTAAAACGTTATGGATTTTCCGACGTTTTTTGAAAAGCTGTTTTTGCAGTGTTTAGCATTTTCATAATGAAATTTTCTCTTTGGTCAGTGCTTTATTCAAATTTCTCTCGCGTGAGGCGTTTAGAACAAAGCTCAAAAACTGGTGCAGTACAGTCGTCGTGGACGAGTCGTAATCCAGGTGTAGGCAATAATATCCAGGCATGTGTTTTTTTCAGATAATAAAAAACATTATCCGCAAAATTTCAATTAAGGAAGCACCTGGTTGTACCCGGTGCTTTATTAATTGAATTTTTGTTGATTATTCCTATAATTAGTGGGAATCTAATATTATTGCGTCCGTGGAAATATTGTCCACCCGTGGAAAGTGACCAGCCAGCGGTGGACGTACTGTACGTGTTTCGATCATATCGCGATTGGTTCGCGATACTCTTATACTCCATAGTTCAAGATTTTATAAGCATAACATTGCGAAATCAAGACCTCTACAGAAACAACAAAAAATTGCAGAAAAACAGAAAACAGAAAATTGCGCATCACATTTCTTTTCGGAAATTTCATAGGGATGTGAGTAGAACAGTGGAAAGATAATTTCAACAAGGTTATACCCCAAACATCCATCCAGATATAATTTACTTTCGAGATTAGGTAGATAGGTGGCCTTCTAGGATTAGATAAAGTGTTCTCTTATTTATTGCTAGTGGTTAACTATTTCTCCAGAGAAATGTGTCTGTTACGCAGTTTCTAGGAAAGACGTTGGACTGTATGGAGCTAGGGTTTAATATATTCCCTGGTTTTGTAGGGACTGGGGACGGGGAAGAACTTACCCTCAGAGCTGGGAGCCGGACATTTCCCAGTAATATCAAGCAAATTTTCGAAAGTAACAAGACACATATATTTTAATGAAAATGAACAAATTTCATTGGCAATCTGCCATCTCCAAACAGAAACGATCTTTTCCTAAGAGAAGTGTGAAAACCCAAACCCGCTTCAATCTCGTCTTCACTTTCAGATTCACTAGTATTATCACCTCTATCCCCTCCAACATCAACCCCTCCATTGCCGTCACCAGTCCCCTCTGCTTGACGCTGTGGAGACTGGTGGCGGCAGTGAAGAAGGGGCGTGATGTTGAAGGAAGTATTAGTAGTGAGTAGTGATACTAGTGATTCTGAACATGAAGACGAGTTTAGAGTTTGAAGCGGGTGAAGATCTTTCTGTTGAAGAGGCGGGCAGGGGTGCCCTACAGAACTGGCTAATAGCTACACTGATTTAATGAAAGGTTCGTCAGGCATCAGGACTATAAAAATGCCAGGCGTGGAAGGGCTGACGAAATCCTACAAAGTTACGTTCATGCAGTTTTTCGATTCAAAAAACTTCAGTTCAATACAGAAACAGTGCCACGCTTGATTCCCGGTTCTGTACAAAAGATTTCCCTGCATCGGGACCGGTTTTCGGAACCGGGAATTCCCGTTCCTGGGATTAAGCCCTGTATGAAACAGATTTACATGAAAATGGCCATTTTAAACTGTCTGTTCGGACAACTACGATGACCAAACCATTTTCGAGAAAAGGAACCAGACTCTCCTCCCAGAATTGCAACAGTCTACTCGATTTTTTGTCACTATTATAAATCTAGGTAGTATCTGTTGAAATGGTTAGGAAAAATAAGGAGATGAGGTCAAATGTTCATTTCATTTATTAGTTACAGGAAGGGATTTTGTAACTAGTGAGCACAGACGACGATAAGCAAGAAATGCCGGGTGGGGATTAATTTGACCATGCAGTCCAATTAGACTACAGGGTAGAAGTTGTATTTATTCTCTCTATAAACCCAGAAAACGTGGGTTTCGACGATGAAATTAATATCGCAAAATAAACTTGACTACACCCTCTATGCTCAATTGATAGTGAAAACGAGTATTCGCGAGAGTCGTACGTGATATACGAGAAACGGGTGAACCCTTTACGTAAAGAATCGGACACACCCGCCCCTGCAATTTATAAATTGAGCAGTTGAAAAAAGAATTTTTTTAAAAATTCAACAAAACCATATCATGTTATCATGTGCCCAGTCATTGGGACGAGTACGTGGAACTTTTTCTAATGATGGGGGACAGAATATTTTTTCTTTTAATTTTTTCAAAAAATTTAAAAAATAATTCAAATAACAAATTTTGATATCGTGTGTATTGGGTAAAGGGTTAATAAAACATATTTAGTGATATAAGACCAACAAGTTAATGAGCGAACTGAAATCACAATACCGACGTCGTAGAAATGCTTTGGTTTTGATATGTGCTGAGCTATCCAGAAATATTATGAAATGGACCTGTACACGCGAGTAAATTTTGATCCAGCAGCGTATTTATTTGATGATGTATGTTCCATGCTTTGATCGATGGTTATTGCTACAGGACAAGTATCTTTAGAAATACATATCACCTCTTGAATAGAACTGGGCGTCATCTACAATGCGTCAGCATTGCAGATGTCGCCTTGTTCCACACAAACGACGACAAGTGAACGGGTTAGTCAGCCAAAGACAATCAACGTTAAATGCAACCAACGCCTTTCTTTCGTTATATCTTTGCTCTCAATCATAAATTTCTTTCCCCTCGTTTAACTAGGGAGATAAGCTGTGGTCTGAAGAAGGAAGAGGTTTGCAAAAAATAAGGCCTGTTGCCACATGTGTTCGGGGACTTGGCTAACATAATAAGAATATTCACAGTAGGGCAAGACATTACGACCTGACAGTTTTACCACACGCGCCATCTCTTTTCGTCAGTGTTTCTTTAGCTTCAATATGTAGGTTTCGCACCTTCTTAATCAAATAATGATTCTCTTCTCATCTCTACATCCACAACAGCCATTTCTTTTGAGAGTTCTTTTTCTAGCTTGTTCTTTTTAACAATGCTTGCAGATCTTATTTGGCTATGCCCTCTTAACCTAAGCATAATTATGGCGAAGATGTCTGCAAATAGTTCGAAGACCTCAAACAAGGTCACAACGGACAGTCCAAGCCATAAACCCATCTGCCCTCCAATGTCGGAAAGCAGTGAAGTTTCCTGGAAAGACAAAAACGAAGGAAGAGTAAAACGTGGTGTCGATTTGAAATCGTGCAAGACGAAAACACATTCCCAAAGTTCTGCATGCTCAAGCTGAGGCCCAACATTTTCGACGGAATCTAGTAATGTTTCGCAACACCACGCTTCCCCTTTGTAATGCTTCACATCCCCAATGTACGTCTTATTTCTTTCTGATCTTATCTCCCCATGCCACTGGTGAGTGTCCTTCATTTTTACCGCCGATTAACCTGATACACATATTATTCCGGGCTGTTTAGTGTTACAAACGTAAATGAGATAAGTTTCACATTCAGGACAGGTTTCATTCTTCATTCAGAAATCGCCCAGGGTCCAATACTTTAAAACTGTCACAATTGTATTTTCGAGAATTGTATTTTCTGGTTATCACTTTAAATGGATTGAATTGAACCATTAGCATTTTCAAAGATATGGCAATTTGCCATTTGGCAAATTGCCATATCTTTTAAAATTCTAATGATTCGTTTCAGTCAGTTATATTAATAGGTAGAAAATACAATTCTAGAAAATACAATTGTAATGTTTTGTAGTATTGGTTCTAGGTTCTAGGTCGTAAAGTTTCACTGAAATAAATGAGATTGTAAGAAAAAGTAAGCGCAAGGGAATTTTCTGCTGGCGAAAACTTTGCTTCTGATTTTCAAAATAATTTTATAAAGGTACAATTTGGGTACAGTTTCTTTCGGTCTTTTTGGGGTGGTGGAGGTGGGGGAAAGGGAACGGCAATTTGATCTTAACTCTTTCACATTAGTAATGTAGATGACCAATAAATCCCATCAAATTCAAACACCTTCTCTGGGATTTATGGGAATCTGTCCGCAAGTCCATGCCAACATATTCCGGTCTGACATAACTACAAACAGATTTCTGCTCCAATAATAATAAGAAGAAAAAATACTTTCTTCTGTTCTTTTTCAGATGTGTGTTGCAGCTGTTGGCCCAGTATCGGATCACGTTACGTTTGCTCCCAATTCCTCGTTCTACCGTTACATCTCATGGGTACGTCGTATGTGCACGACAAAGTACTGGGGTTTTGCTGTTAAATCCCCAAAAGAACCTCCGAACAATTTATTCTCTTCTGTGCTCGATATTACCAAACATGCGAGCTATTATTTCTCAAGCTATGAATCACGTTGTCCAGTTTCGGGAACAAAAGCAATCACAAAAAGGTAAAATGTGTAGTATTTTTAAGTCAAATATAACTAACGCATCAACAATGAAATCGAAGATGTCTAACCACCCTATAGTACAGTCGCCGTGGAGTGGTCAAAATCCATGCTTGGGCTGTGTTGCGCAAAGGTGCTTTTCTAAATCAATAATTATTAGTTTTCAGCAAATATTCAATATAAAAATCACCAAATCGTATCCGGTGCTTCTTTCGTCGCAAATTTGATGGCGATTCCTTTGTTTTATACCGGGAATTCACAGATAAACGAATGTGTGAAAATAGAGCCAACGCGATGATTTTGACCTTTCCACGATGACCGTACTGTAGCATATTCAGCAGCGATAATTCGACTTGCATATGCATGTTTGTTATTGATAACGACATTTAGCTGTAAAGGAGGCTAACGAATACCGACGTTTCGCATGCTGGTGGTGCTGCAATGGTTACTGGGTTTGACTGATGAAGAATAATGTTTCTTACTCGTCAGCAGTTGCTTGATTGCACTTCAACTAGAAAACGTATATGTTAAGCTCCATTGTGCTTCATGTCACCATTGGGGTAAGACCCTGCGAAGATACGAAATTCGATTCGAATCGAAATCGACCCGACGATTCGACTCAAGGTTCATAAGCTATGTTTTAGACTATGACACCTGAATTCAATATTTTTTTTTTTGCTCTGTTATATTTGAAGCAGGAGTATGTGTGTACAGATACTTACGGTGTAAGCCGGTTGAGTGGTTATTCTTTCATAATTTAACGTCTTGAAAAAAACTTGTATCTTCAAGACGTTGTTCCTGAAAAGAGACGGATGAAAGTCGAACTGAAATGAGAAGCAATAAATGTCAAGAATATGAACAGCATTTTGGGCGAATATTTCTAACAAGGACATATTCTGTTGAAACATTTGTTTTTTAGGCTAAAGTACCCCTGAAATGCATATATAATTTAGCACTTGCAGTACAGTCACCGTGAACTGGTCATAATCCACGCGAGGGCAGTGATGTCCACGCATGCGTTTACCAGTTAATAAAAATCATCATCAGAAAAAAATAATTAATGAAGCACCGGGTTGTACCCGGTGCTTCATTAATTAATTTTTGATCATTATTCCTTTAATTGGTGATAGGAATCTAAAATTATTGGGTCTGTGGAAATATTTTCAACCTGTGAAAAATGACCTGTCCACTGCGGCCCTACCGTATCCATCAATCGGAATTATAAAATGAACTTTAAAGTGACAATGTACATAGAAAAGAAATTTTCGGCAGCCTGTTTTCGAAGTAAAGCAGATCTCCAATTTCTCTCTATTCCTTTACAATGAAATTATATCAGATATTATGGTACAAACTTGTAGTTCTGTTTAAACATAGGTAGCCGTGGGTGCCAACTGAGGACCAAGCGTCACTATGTGGATACAGTCGAGGGCAAAATTTACCATGGTTGACAAATGTCGTCATTGGAAGAGATTTACAAGAACGTTATCTTCCCTTAATGTTATATAATCGATGCGCGCATCACTACATAGATTTCAGGAACTGCTAGAGTAGTCTAAAAATATAGAAGCTGTCATTTTACAATTGTCCACAGCCAGTTTGAACGTTCACTATTACCCTCTGTTGAGCACCATATAAAAATAAGAAAAATGTGCTGTCACCATCTTTTGATGTTCTGTATCTTTTTTTATCTAACAATCATACAGATTTTGGCCTGAAAACCACGAGAAACGGTACGTGTCGCATAATGTGTTCCGATTCCGTATAATATAGACGACTCATTCTTTTTCCGTATCATATGGACAATTCGCTTCCGGTAACGCGACAGCGACAGTTGTATACACGGGTGAATGGCTAAAAACTTTAAATAAATATTATTTATTTATTTATTGGTGTTTAAGGTCACATAATTGGTCACTTACAATAAATAGAAACTGCACAATTCAATATTACACCTACCCGGTTCCTGAGGATGTGCCCACGTCACAAACTCTCGTAAGTGCAAGCGGATCATCATAGGAAGTGACACTGAGAGAGAATAATTTAACAACATAACTTTGAAAACTGCGGTGACCGCGTTACTCATTTTTGTTACAGCGAACAACAATATAGTTCCACAAATTTTTTTTAAGGTTTTTCTCGCCAAACATTATGTCCCAAAACTGTAATTAATAATTTAATATTTAATCTATTTATGTGACAGAATTGTTAGACAAATGAATTATCATGATAATATGCATGTATACTCGCCCAAAAAAGAAAGTGTGCATTGCAGAAATTGATCAAACTCCAAAAAAATAATTTCGTAGGTGTAAAGAGTGTTAACCTGTTCATGAATAAGTTATATTGAACACAAAAACAGCTTTCCACGTTAAAATTGCATTAACGTTAAATGACGTGCTGCACGTTTGTGACAAGGCATGTTTTGTACGTGGAGAGTCTGAAAATTCATGCAGCAGTGTGAATCCTTGGGTATTTAAACACTAAAGTAAGGCCTTCCTATCGTTCACATTCAAACTTGCGCTGCTGTTAAAACGACTCCACATTAGCATGCCAAGATTGACAATGAATCAACGTCTCCTTGCCCTGGGTATGATTTGAGCTGGCAGAACACACAGAGAGGTTGCCCAGCATTTGAACTGCCACCGTAACACTGTAGACAGGCTAGTCCATCGACATGCACAACATGATGACGTTCGAGACCGACCCCGCTCCGGGAGACCCCGAGTTACCACCCCTGCACAAGATCGGTATATCCATGTCGTCCATCTCCGGAACCGGCAACAAACGGCAACGACGACAGCCAGGAACATCCCTAACCTGAGACGGATACATCCTCAAAAAGTAATCGACCGGCTGAGAGAATACGGCTTACGTCCTCGAAGACCTGCAATTCGTCCGATTTTGACGTTACGTCATCGTCTTGCTCGACTGCAGTGGTGTAGACAACATCTCAGGCACCCCTTACACTGGTGGCGACGTGTTTTATTCACAGATGAATGTCGTTTCCATCTCTCATCGTCAGATGGCCGCCAGAGAGTGTACAGACGTCGAAACGAACGCTACGCAGATCCATGTGTCGTGGAGCGAAACCGTTATGGGGGAGGGTCTCTCATGGTGTGGGGTGGCATCACTGCCAGTAACAGAACTGAGCTGGTCATTATTGATGGCAATCTCATTGCAGCCAGATATCGTGATGAAGTGCTTACACCTGTTGTTGTCCCATTTCTGCAACGTCACGGTCCCGGCGTCATTCTACAGCAGGACAACGCCCGACCCCACGCAGCTCGTGTTCTTCAACAGTATCTGCAGCAACAACAAGTGGATGTTCTTCCCTGGCCCGCAAATAATTTGCCCGATATATCACCCATTGAGCACGTATGGGACGAAATGAAACGTCAGCTACGCCGGCTTCCCCATGCACCGTCAACGCTTGTGGAACTCCAAAGACAGCTTATCAGAATATGGAACAACATCCCACAATACTTCCATGCTAACTTGTTCGCTTCCATGAGGCGTAGATGCACAGCAGTAGTCGATGCAGACGGAGGCCATACCAGATATTGAGTGTGTGACTTTTGTGTTGGACCCTTAGTGTCTTTGACTCTCCATGGCACCAAGAGTATTCGTCGTAGCGTAATGAAATTTCTCGTGTTGATCCCACATTGATTCATCTGTGATTGAATAAAATTTCCATTAATGAAAATGATATATATCTTTTTTTAGTGTTATTTTTTAGCATGCACACTTTCTTTTTTGGGAGAGTGTTCTATGATTTGCATTAGATTCTCGGTGGTGTCCAAAAATGGGATCACAACTCGTCGGCAAAGGCACCTCGAATCTCATACAAATCGCAGGACATGCACATAATTATGATAATCTGTATTTATCACACACCTATTAATGTAAAACACAAGATTTTCAATGTACTGCCTGTCTTCATTGGTCGAATGCACCGGAGTCGAGATCGCTTGGAAATTCCAAGTTGCTCATTTAGAATTGTTTACCCGGGATATTTAAACAATCAGATTGGAGTAAAACAATTTCAAAATAAAAATAACATTCTGACTGCTTGTTCTTTGACAAATCCTTTCCACAACTGCTCATATAATGGTGGAGTGTGCTGAACTTATTAGCTATTTAAAAAACATTTTGTTGTGTTATTCTCCACAGGTTTGTCAATATTTGTTTTTTCATACTTTTTTCAGATCTTAGGTACTTATTTACAAGCAAAAACATTTTTTCTATGGACTAATTTTACAATGAGTTGTTATGCTTAATATAAAATAGCAAAGTTTTTTATTCTTTCACTGTGACATGAATTTTGATTCGTAGCTGCACTGTAGAGATGGGGTGTTTAACAAATGATTTAGCAGAGCTGCCGTATGTGTTTTAGCAGAGTCAAGGTCCTATATACGCATCAAGCACTTACTTTTCACCTTATTGCTTAATCGAGATAAAGTAAACTTGAAAATTACCGGAAATACTTTAATCATATACTCATCGTAATGGCTAAAACCGACCAGTGCAATATGCAAAAATCACTCTAAAAGTCCATTATATTTCAGTCTTCCTCCCCCAAACCACACCCCTCGACCCCGCACTAGAACGGGCTCGTCGAGTTCCTTACAGCGAGGGGGCAGAAGTTTTGGGTTAGAGGAAATGTTTTTAGAAATTTTGTCATTTTTGAGCATGGAACATCACACTTTCAAAATATTGTACTAGGTAAAGATTTGAAATGACTCAACCCAACCAACTCATAGCGCTTCTCCAAACAGTATAACGTCGGTACAAGTAAAATACACGTAATTTGTCGTGATGTTACAGCACCGATCGCAATCTACAATGTCACTGCATTATTGTGACAGAAACAGTATAAGCAAGATGAAAAAGAGGTTAACAAGTTTGCAGAGAACTGATTGTATCCCATCTTAAGTTTATCTCTTTGATGCGCTTATTCGAGTATGAATATCTGGATATGAGCTCTAGATTTCTGTAATTTCTTAATTGGTCAATAAATCTTGTATTGGTTGGTAGATCATTTTTCACTTTGCAGGAATAAATAAACTTTCTGAAGATAAGCATGCAGAAGTCTGTTATGTTAATGGAAGCGGCATGAATATTTTTTAGGCCTAAAATAAATAACATTTTCTGGGGTTAAAGGAAACTCAATATCACACTTGTTCCCTAAATGTTCTAAAAAATTCAGAAGTACTGGATTCACAACAGAACATTTAAAAAACAAGTGAAGCACTGTCTCCTTTGTATCGCAACAAAAAGAGCACAGTTCCGTTTCAGAGAATTTGCATTTATAAAGTTTTCAATTCGTGTATAAAATTTGATGGACAATTTTGAAATGCAAACTTTGTAAATATGTATCATCCGTGATTGTAAATGGGATTTTATATATAAAATTCCAGTCATTGGAGAGCAAATTCATATCAAAAACCTCATTCCATTTGTTCTGTGCATTAATAGGAGGTGTTGTGTGGAGTTCTAAAAAATTAAAATAAAAAGCCCGAGAGACTTTATTAGTAGATTTTAACAAGTCAATATTTTTGTCCTGAATAAAGGGCAACTTTTTGTTGGATCTGGTTGCAATTTTCCAACATTTAGGTAAAACATTTATAATACATTGAAAAACTAAAAATGGGGCGTTGATGATGTACTTGTTGGAGAAGTCAGCGAAGGTTAGGAGGCCATTGTTTTCAGATACTATGTCATTTATGAAGAAAATGCCTTTTTTATACCAAGTTTTATTGAAAAAAAGTTGTCTGTTAACTTTTATTTGATTATTTAGGAAAAGAGTTTCACCTAGTATTTCTGCGGGGTTGTGGTGCTTTTTGTCCAGGAGCGCCCAGGCCAAAAGAATATCCTTCCAGAATACATTCACATATTTCCCAACCACTTTTAAACCTTGTAAGTACCAAAGTTTATAAGTTCCGAACAATTCTAGTTCGTCGATTACGAGAGTTTTCCACGGAGTCAAGGAGGAAAAGTCCAATAATTTCTTAATCCAAATCATTTTTAAAGCACGACTGAAAGTTTCAACATGAGGAAATTTAATTCCGCCGTTTTCAAAAAGGCCAATTATTGCTGTACGTTTATTTTTTCGACTTTTCTAGACCACAAGAAATTATAAAAAACTGTTTGAATTTTCTTATATAACTCTCTCGGCGGGTTTGGTAAAACCATAAAACAGTGTGTTAGAATTGGTAAAGCCAAAGTTTTTATAACGATATTTTTCCGTTTAATGGTAAATTACGAAATGACCAATCACTTAGTAACGTTTCAATTTTCTGGATTTTATTTGTATAATTGTTTAGTATATAATTGTCAGTAAACAGATTAAATTCAATTCCAAGAATTTTGAAAGCTCTGGAATGATTTCAAACGACTTGCTCGCTTTTTGGAAGTGTTTCACCACAACCCCGATTTCAGCTTATCCATATAACTTCCGTTTTGTCAAAATTAACTTTTAAGCCAGAGATTAGTGAGCATTGTTTAATTATATTCAGGGCATTATCTAAAGAGTATCCATCGTCACTTAAATACAGAGTCATCAGCGTATTGACTTATTAGATATTCCGATATTTTTTAATCTTTATTCCATTTATAATGGGATTATATTTTAAGGACGCGCTAAGAATTTCTACACTAAGAATAAAGAGATATGGCGATAAAGGAATACCTTACCTTACGCCTCGTTCAGTATTGATTGTTTCAGAGCAATGGCCATCATTAAGTACGCAATGTTGCTGTAGAAGGTTTGAAACCACCTTATCATAGAGGGTCCAAAATTTAAAAATTCCATCGTCTTTTGGATAAAACTAGAAATCTATGAGAACTAGGATGCCTGGGATATCTAATTTTTTACATTTTGCAATTAAATCGAAAGTTAATCTAGTACACACCCCAATCTAACGACCCTTCATAAAACCGAGCTGGGTGTCTGAAATTAAATTGGGAAGAACTGTTTTTACTCTGTTAGCAATTGTTGCTGATCCTATTTTTGTATCTACGTTAATTAGGGATATGGGGCGCCAGATTTTATGTTATGTGTCGTTTTGGTTTGTTTTGTTTTGGTATACAAGTAATAATCTCAAGTATCTGTGTAATTGAGAGTTGTTCCAATTCGTAGCCACAATTCAGAAAATTAATTAAATAAGTGCCAATGTCTTTCCTGAAAAAATTATAGAATTCGTCAGTGAAGCCGTCAGAAGCGGGTGTTTTATTGTTTTGCATTGTTTTTAGGACGTTTAGACATTCCGAAGTTGTTAATTGTCCTTTAAGAGATTTGTTTTTCGTCATCACTTAAAAAGGTAAGAAAGGGGCTACTTTTGTCAAAAAAATTCATCCGTATAAAGAGGTTGATTATTGGGTAGTTTTGAAGAATATAGATTTTCGTAGAATGATTTCTGCTCGCTTAGAATCTCAGCAATTTTCGATCCATCATCCTTTACTGACCTGGGTATATTTTTTTCCGTATAGTGTCCTTTCTCTAAGTTGCAGAAATACTTGGTTGGTTTTTCCCCCTCTATTTTCCATTTTGATTTTGCTCTCATTATTATTCCGAAGCTTTTTATCCCTAAAGGTTTTCAGTTCATTTTCAAATGATCTCATTTCTTCTAACACTGACTCATCCCCCTGTCCAGTTTAGTATTTAGAATTGTTAGATGATCTTCTACTTCTTGTTGCCTTTTTGTCCGACTTACGCTTCATAGAAGAGGCGTATGCTATACTTTTTCCTCTAATCATAACATTTAGTGTTTCCCAAAGGCGCTGATCATTAATACTGAAACATTCTGTGTTATCATTTGTATATTGGTTCATCGTTTTAGCTATGATTTGTTTATTAGTAGCTACATAGTCTGAGTCACCGAGTAGGCCATTATTAAACTTCCAAATATCCCTTCTCCTGGACTGGTTATCAAACGATAGTTTTATGCTTACTGGGTGACGGTCGGAGCGATATCTAGTATGAATTTCTCCATTTTGAAAAATAAGTTGTAAGCCTGACGATAATAAAAAGTAGTCTAATCTAGCCATTTTATTTTCAGGACCCCTCCAAGTATAACGTCTTTTCTCTGCATTTTCTAAACTCCAAACATCAAATAATTGTGGAACGTACCAGTCCCCACCTATTATTATTGAATCATTACTTTTGATTTCGATTTTAGAGACTAATTAATCGTACAATTGCGCTCTATCATCATTAGGACCATAGACAACTGACAGGGTTGATCTTCGATCCTTGGTGGTAGCGTCCAGAATTATAAAATTTCCACTCTCGTCTAAAGTACTTTTGTGAATGGTGAATCCCAAAGTGTTTTTGAAAAGTATAGCAACGCCCCTGCTTGAACTTGAGTAAGAACAAAACAAAGCCTCATAACCCCACTCACTCCTCCAACATTTTTCCACTTTTTTACTCGAATGAGTATTCAGCAGGAAAGTTATGTCGAATTTATCCCTACACAGAGAAAAAATATCTCGTCGTTTGTAAGAATCGGAAGATAAGCACGACAATTCATGTTTCCTATTATTATGCTAGCCATTTGGGATTAAATTATGGGTAACGTTAAAAGTACATGTGCAGCTACAGTGTTGTGAATCATTTATTTTTTCTTTTCTAAACTTACGTTTCTGTACAAAATATTTCATGGAAAGACATATAAATCTGAATTTGTTTCTATTAACACAAACAATTAATGAAAACAATAACATTGATGTTGTGAGTCGATGATTACTCAGGTGTTTCTTTTTTTCACCCCACCAGAATGCACCTGCGTTGATTATAACAGTCCTTGTTGGCTAAAAAGCTGTCTTCAATAGACCAACTCTTGCGTATGTTGCATTATCCACATTCAACACAACATATCATTTGTTCAGTTGCAAATTATTGGAGAATGCTCGAAAGCAAAATGAGAAAATGAAGGTACCATGCTAAAGTGAATAATTCATTAGCTCAAGTTTCCTATTAAGACAAAAAATAAAACACATCGTTTGTTTAATGCAGAATTTCGTTATTACAAACTATTGGAGTGTGCCCGCAAGTACTCTCCAACAATTTGTAACAAAGCACAGATGATGAGCAAGTTATGACCAGTGCAGATAATCCAGCCGCCAGCCAGTCAATATCAACAGTCGATGCCAACTTGTGTTGTTATGCCAGCTTATGCTGTTCTATAAACAATCACCATATCAAATATCATTTGTTCAATGCAGAATTGCGTTGTTGCAAATTACTGAAGAGTGCCCACAAGCACTCTCCAGCAGTTCGTAACAAAGCAAAGTTGATGAGCAGATTATGATCAGTGCAGATGGCCCAGTCGTTAATCAGTCAATGTCAACAGCCAATGCCAACTTATGTATGTTGTTTTATCAACAGTAAAAAAACAAATAGAAGTTGTTCAGTGCAGATTTGCGCTATTACAAATCGCTGGTGATTGTCCGCAAGCACTCTTCAGCAATTTGCAACAAAGCAAAGTTGATGAGCAGGTTATGACCAATAAAAGGTTATTAAAAAAATGTGAAAAAATCTGAAATAACTGAAGAAAAAAATCCAAAACAACAAAATAAAACTCTATAATATTTTCACAGTTAATGATTGCATTTTTGCAACAAATTGGGACAAATGTGCATGCTGGTTTTATTAAAATTCACTGGACTAACTTCAATAAAACAAGGCGTACATTACAAAGTGTCACCACTGTCACAATCTGGTAATCAACTGTTCATTAAATGAGTGACCAGTGCTCGCCACTACATTTGCAGAGATGAAACGTAATTGACCTGGGTCCACATCACGCTTTTAAAAGTGCCTTTGGTGACTATTGTACGATGGCACAGATGGTTTGGACAAAACATACACCTTCCACACATTGGGCAAAGCAGCCACGAACAGGCCCAGAGCCAAAAGCAATTATCAAAATATGGGTACCATACTGAGGTCACTAATTCCTTAGCTCAAGTTTCGCATTAAGAAAAAATAAAAGACATCATTTGTTTAATGCAGAATTTCGTTATTACAAACTATTGGAGAGAGCCCGCAAGCAATCTCCAACAAAATGTAACAAAGCACAGTTGACGAGCAAGTTATGACCAGTGTAGATAATCCAGCAATCAAACATACAATGTTAACAGCCGATGCCAACTTAAATTGTTATGTTTAGTCAATATTTGAAGTTCGATCATCGTGACCGTGACACTGATCGTTGTCAACTTGTTTCGACCAATTGAATCTCGTAAAAGTTAAAAAGCAAATTAGGGTTGGTACCCGGCCCATTAACAATGATGTCTTCTTGGCAACGAAGGAAAAAGCAGCAATTATCAACTTATAAAGTGTTTTTAGTTGAATTTTCTGGTTGTTATATGGGAGGTGTGTGATAAAACAAAAAAATATCGCACTCGATTGCTTTGGCCTTGGATATCATGAGAGCCAAAGGCTCTCATGATATCCTGGACCAAAGCAATCTCGTGCGATAATTCGGAACCGATTCAATCGTGTGTACAGTTCTGTATATTTCTGCTCATTATGTCAACGGGGCACACCTCGTGACATATAATACAGACAGTGTCCTTTCCATTATTACAGGAGTCCAGTGGGTACGATTTGCTGATTTTTTCCTGAAAAAAACTTGCAAATTACTGTAAAAACACAGTCGCTAAACATAGAGCCAAAGTGGATAGTTATTTAGTTACTTCCAATCAGCTTGCCATAAAAAAACAAATTTCCTTTTGTAACGTTTAATAAACGAAAACAACAGACAGTTTCAGGAGCTGTCTGTTGTTTTAGTTTATTAAAAGTAACAAAAGGAAATTTGGTTTATTTTCTACTGATGTCATGAATGTTTTCTCAACAATTACATGATTCTCAGTTGGACCTTCCTCGTCCGTCTAATAATTTCAGGGGAGATAACTTTATCGAAAGTCTATTTTCATGACGAGATAAATCAGGAATGAATAGGAATCCCCCAATTACTGCTGCTCATAGGCTTCTGAATACTCCAAGTACATTTTTTTCTCACTGAAAATTCCTACTGCAACTGTGACCTCCAAGTATTTTTACCTTGGTCCCCAAGTGGAATCATTGACGAAAAAATTACTATAGAAAACCCATATGGACCTTAAGAGGTACCAATAACCACTAGTATACAGTAAATTTTAGTTCGTTTTATCATATTTTTTGTTGTTGAGTAAACCGTTGTAATCCACGTATCAGTATGTTATTAGCAGCCACACGTAGTTTTCTTGTTGGCCTTTACTCAGAAGATTTGCTGGGTACCGTTCAAGTTTTATGCACAAGTATATGGACTGTAAGTGTGTGTTGTTTGCCTGGGAGTTTCACAGTGGTGTTGCCATGTATTTGTTTTTTAGGAGTGCAAAAGGAGGAAAGATTCTCCATCAGAAAGTGGAGAAGCTTTGTAATTTGTTTTACCCTCTTAAGATGTCGAGCGTTATTTTTTGGAGGTAAAAGTTCAAAAAAATAACCGAAAGACGATAGTGTGAATAGCTCTGAAAGATCATAGCCGTTATGTTGGGCGAAGGGTTAGAAGTCAGTCCAATAATTGTATGAAGTATTGGGGGACAAGTGGGCCAAGGCTATTGTCTGTCGCAAATGCTCCCAAACCCAACTCCCGTAGCCTCAGCACTGAAGGTGCAGAGAATTTATTTTCAAAATCGTTCAGTACAAAGTCTGGACTGACATAAAGGTTAGTTAGAGTTGACATCTAGAAAGTTGCCACCAAATGAGAAAATGATATTGATAAACCTCCCTTACTCCTCATTTTTTTTCTATGAATCCTGCTGCAACTTGAGGCCATGAAAAGAAATCTCGTTTCTCGGGCAGCTCCCTTCTTATTGAAAAACTGCCTTACATGGAATTCTCTTCAATGGGCTCTGTCAAGCAAGATACAGTACAGTCGCCGTGGGCAGTCACTTTTCCACGTGTCCACAGTGGTTGTGGAAAACCGTGCGCAAATTACCCTTCAACTGCTCACAGAGATTTCTGTGGACAGAGATTTTTCTAGACCGTAGGCATGCTACCTACTTGCACACAGAATTAATAACTAACACGGCGATTCCAGTGGAGTCCACATGATCTGACTTTTTATTACACCACTATAATATTTATGTTACGTAATTTTTCCACACGATAGCAATAAGAAAAGAAATCTGTTAACATCGGAACGAGGTCAAAACGTCAGACTAGTTTCTGTTCTGCCCTGTCAGGACAAATTCACGGGATAATCCAACTGACGAAAATGCAGAAACTAAAAAGCTTTTGGACCATGTGATCTTTATCTACTCATCTGTTTGCCATTTGTTAACCTTTTACCTAACGCTAGGAGTAGACGACACTCGTGAAAAAAATTCTTGTGTAACTAAAAATTTTCATTTTTGGCTTCCAAAACATAGGTTATGACCCCTCAATGGAACGAGCGTGACGCGCTCGTTCGAACGAGGGTTCATAACCTATGTTTTGGAAGCAAAAAATGAAAATATAAAATAGATTGAATGGCGATTTTCGTGTATAGCGCTGGCTGATTTTGGCCGTTACGTTAGATAAAGGGTTAAATAAAGGAGGAATATTTCCACCAATTATGAATTTACCGTCACCAAATAAGGCCTCTCCTCCTCACGGCGTCATTTTTATCTTCCGCTTCCGCAAAGTTCCGGTTCGTTTTCGCGATAGCTACCTCTGTCTTCGAAATTCGAATCAAGAGTTGAGAGTATAATTTCAGAAATACAACTCCTACCCCAAGCATTGGTTATTGGGCCATAATCCACCAGTAATGCAGGGCTTGTTTACCACAATGGACAGGCACTGCTTCACATCCCGGGATCCCCACGGAGGGAGGTCCATTACAGGTGGGGAAGCACCTCTCGAGTATTCGCTTACCAATACCTGATGTTGGTTTTTACCCCTACTCCCCGTGGATATTAATAAAAGTTAGCCCCAGTGGTCTGCATCAGACAAGATAGATCCATTAGTCTCGTGAACACAAGTCGTTTGAAGTTTTTAATCCTTTCAAACGCTGCTGTATATAGTATACACATGCCACTAACTTCTGTAAAACTACTTCAGAACGATTATAGCAGGTCATAAATCATAAACACAAGAGCAGCATTAATTGCCGATCAACATAAGTCAATCAAGTTAATTAATTTAATCATTGATGAATAACAAACAATCTTGCAGAAAAATAATAACAACCAAGAGAATAAAAATGTTTGGTTTATATTTTTTCATTCTTTCACTTTAACCATTAAATATATACATTGTAATTTATCGATAAGGGCCAGGTTAAAAAAAAAAGAAATTAATTTGACGATGCATTTTTTTTGTTCGCTGAACTATCAGAATTACTCCGAAATTATCCACTAAAAAGTGCGACATTCATATTGCACATTTTAGTGAACAATTCCAAAGTAATTTATCGATAGGGCCAGGTAAAAAAAAAACGAAATTAATTGACGATGCATTTTTATTTTACGCTGAACAATCAGAATTACTCCGACATTATCCACTAAATAGGGCGACTTTCATATTACACTTTTTAGTGAATAATTCCGAAGTAATTTATCGATAGGGTCAGGTTAAAAAAAAAAACGAAATTAATTTGACGATGCATTTTTGTTGTACGCTAACCTATCAGAATTACTCCGAAATTATCCACTAAAAAGGGCAACTTTCATATTGCACTTTTTAGTGAATAATTCCGAAGTAATTTATCGATAGGGCCAGGTTAAAAAAAACGAAATTAATTTCACGATGCATTTGTATTCTGCGCTGAACAATCAGAATTAAAAAAGGTTCAAGGCCTGGGGGTGCTGTCATGATTAGCCCCTTTCGCATAAATATATGACATTAAACACAAATAAAAAAATAAATAAATTAATTAAATAAATAAATAAATAAACAAATAAATAAATAAATAAATAAATAAATAAATAAATAAATAAATAAATGGGCCTGAGTACTGGGCGCTAATTACCCCGGGCTGATGTTCCTTTCTCAAAATATTTCCAGGCCGAAAATTCTAGAAGCCGAATGTTCCCCTTCACGCCCGAGCTTAGAGTTGTCAACGAAAGCGAACGAATTGTTCAAGAGTTGATCGAAAATCAGATTCGGTTTAACAGAAAGATCATATCAATACATAATTGCATATCAGCGATATTCGTAGGTGCACTCTTTTATTTGCAACTATTTTTTTCGTTTTGTACACATTTTTTTCGAAGCACTCGTTCGCAATCGACATGGGTTTGTCACTGTATGTCTTGTTTTCACAGTGTGGGTTGTGCTATTCACTTTTCAGATTGAGAAAATGTGACGTAATTTTAACAAGTTATCAATTTTTTCCTTTTTATAAATACAAAAATGACCATATACCTGTGCTTGCAAATTAAAATGATGAAGAAATAAATATTTTTAATCAGAGTCATATTCTATCAAGACGTGTTAAAAATTACTTCCGGTTACATTTCTGTGGGCAGACGGGTTTCGGATTAATTATGTGGACACTGCCGTCCATTATCATCGTTCAGTAATCTTTTCCACAGAAGTCCACAGGCTTTTGCCCACAGAACTACATGCCCACATAAGTCCACAGAAATTGGTATCAAACTTATTTCTGTGGAAAATCAGTGGGCGCCCACTGTGGACATGTGGAAAAGTGACTGCCCACGGCGACTGTACTGTATGGATGGCTATATTTGCAACTGCAGTATGGGAAATCTTCACTGCTATGGCTAACGAAAACTAATCTTTCGGTTCTCAGGCACCGGCGCATTCGTTCTTTCGGCCCGCGTTCGTCATTTTTATTTCGGAGGCAAAATACAAAATGTGCAAAATACCATGTGATTTTAGCGGTATGACATTGCGATTTGCGATGCATTATGTCGTGTTCATTGATACAGAATTGTTATTCTCTTTGCGAAATGCGACACGATTCTCATATGTATACAAAATAAATACTTATTTTACTGGTTGAGGACTAGATTATTTTTGGTGATCTGAATTTGTTCATCAAAAATTGTTCTATTACAAATTATTGGAGAGTGCCAACAGTCTCTCTCCAATAATTTGTAATAGAACAAATTTTATAAACAAACTATTATTTACGTTTAACTGAATACGAAACATGGGTAAGAAAAGTGTTACTTTTGCGCTGGTACCCTCATTTATGTTTGAAAGGTCTGATTGTGGCTTCTAGCATTCAATCAGTTAAAAAAAATCCTTATTATTTCTGATCTCCATTTTATTTGTTCTATATTGATTTTGTGTTGTGTGATCGACGTGACAAAAACATGGAAGCTCTAGTATTTAATTTTAGGCCCTCACAATTTGATTTTAAGCACTAGCGACCATTCCATCAAGAATAAAAAATAAAAACCGCTATCCCTCATTCGTTTTAAAACAAAATGCCCAAGAATCAATTATTTAATTTAGTTTGGCCTAAAAACATTGTTTTTTCCACAAAATAATATAAGGAGTTAAACTATGAATTCCAACTCTTTTTTGTGACTGTTTGGTGGATTAAAGAAGACCACGCACCACCCCCCCCCCCCCTCCCACACCCAATCGTAAAATGGAATGGAAATTGACAGAGGAATGTCTTTAATATGCCTAAATCTACCTATTTGTCTTGGTTAAATTAACATTTAATATTGTGGCCTTACACGATGGAATATACTCCACCTGAATTTATAACGAGTAGTGCTATTTAGCGTAAAGGTCATTTGCAAGCTTAAGGTTAAACTTGAAATGTCTCAACCCATCGTAAACTCTTTCTATATTTCCAAACTTTTCAACAAATATGAATACTGGTACTGTCGATCAGAGAAAAATAGTCTATTTTCACATAATTGTGAGCAGAGGCGTCGCGAAGAGACTAATCGGAGGGGTCTAAACATGATTTGTCCTAGTTCCAACGGACTAATATTTCAATTACACCATCAAGGCATTCCTTCGAAGGAGGCATGCTTTAATGGTGTAGTTGGAATATTAGTCAGTGGTGATTATGGTTAAAAAACTCAAGACTTCTGGGAAATTCATTAGTGAATAAAGTACATGTAGTAGTCGGAAGGTAATTTCTTATTCAATTAACCCGCATTGTACCGGTACTCCAAATTGCTCGTGTCAGCCTCCCAACAGCCCGAAACCTGATCCTATCGATTTCCATTTGTATGTCCGATAGTGCGTGTGACACAAGTCCAAGTATGAAATTAGTCTTTTAAAAAAGTACATGATTATGAGCAAGAGAGATATCACGGACTCCAAACCTGACGAAAATGTAACCATTGGAAAATCAGGAGGGCCACAACCACTACACCCCCTTCTCTCTTAGTTACGCCCCAGATTGTGGGTGCAGGAGCGATATTTCTTCCTGCGGTCAGAACGCGACATGCTTACACAAATGTATTATAAACAAAATATTGCGGTCCAAGAGTGAATCGAGCTAAAAACACAAAAGCAGTAATTTCCTGTGTATTTCTTTTTCGACCCGTGAGATTCTAGGCTGTTGCGGGGGAGGAAAATGGAAAGATGATCTCTTCTGGGTCGTCAACACGGCCGCGATCAGATCAAAATTCTCTGTCTGCTTTTCTTAGTAGAGTACTGTAGTTCATAAAATTTCCCATCTACAGTTTTTGAATGTTGTCATTACATGAGCATTGATTTGGTATTTCAGACAATAGATTGCCACAGTCGCCAATCGTGTAGATGGGACCCGTCGTCCCACCAGTCTCACAGCAGACAAACTCTTTCGGGTAGTGTCACCTTAAAGTGCGTGGACCCTCCAGAATGGTGAAAGACGCTTACAACATTTGGTCTTTTGTGATAGAATAATGTTACATGGAATATCATTAGAAATGGCTCTCCCGGATCATCCCTGTTGAATGTCTCATCCAAGCATCTCATCATTTCAAAGAAGAGTAAATAAGAATTGAGTCGCGGCTGTTGGCTTTAAGAAGAATCATGGATATGCTTGCTTTACATCTAGACAATTAATATTTTGCATCTCTGTAGTTCACAACAATAATTAAAGCACCCCAGGAGGAACAACTCGCCCTTTGGGTCCTCACATTGCTCCCGGACAACAGTACAATGATAACAAAATCAGAGAGAGAGAATTAGATAAAATATGTTTAATTTTGTTTTTTTTGACTCTCGTGGGAGATGATCATTAAAAAATCAAAAACCTGTTTGAGTTGGCTACTCGGCTTCATCCCTATGCCAACTATAGACATGCCTCAAATAGTGACAAGTTCTGGGCCAGAGCCAACCCGAATCGCCAATAATATGAGGGGGTGCCAGAGTTGTAACAGTCCACATGGACTGCTGTTATGTAATACTATCTTTAGAAAAAACGGTGCGATTGGTCCAACAGTGCGGCCAATAATGCCAGGACGTTGACAATCACGTTTATATACTTGGACCTGGTCCTTGTTTTAGGGAAGGTCACGTATTAAAACAGTTAGGATAGAACTCCCTTTAATAATACTCATCCCTATAATTGTTTCATAGCGACATTTTCAACAAGAAACTCGAATTTCTGTGTTTATACATCGTACTGTTGCAGTTTTTCCACGCGTAAATCGAGTAGTTGTTCTTCTTGTATTGGACATCCCGTCGAACATCTCTGCCAGATTATTCCTCTTGCAAAATCAGAATGAGATCAGATCACATACGCCGAGGAGATAAAAGAGATACCAGTTGTTAAAAAGCGCATTCGTATTATAAGCTATTTGTGCATAACTAGCTGGATGAGGCTTCGATGGAAGTATGTAAAGAGTGCTAACTGGTCCGATGTCTCGCTGTACCTTTTAGGTACTCCCCAGCCCAAAGGCACCCTCCCATTAATTGTAACAAGTCAAAGACATGTGAACATATTTCGACAAGTAACAGTAATTTATCACACTACCAATTAAGTGACTCTATATTTCAGTCTATACGCTAGGTTTATTGAAGTTGGTCTTGTTGTGCATCGAAGCCAACATTATAGGCACTATCCACGTGAACAATGGAGTGAAAATTTGATATTTGTTACATCATCTAAATGCATAGGGCGCTCTTATTCTGTGTGTAAATACTTTTGTTGAGATGTATTCCATACATCCGATCCTGCGTAATGTGTGCGGAAGAGAAACAGGTCAGTCCACACGGTTATGCCACTAAACACTTAGTCTCATCATTTTGGGAGATACAGAAGAAATGTATTGCCAGTTACAGTACAGTCGTGTAGTGGCCATAATCCACACGTGGGCAGTGATGTGCATGCGTTTATAAGGTAATAAAAATCAGCATTAGCAAAATTTAAATTAATGAAGCATCGGGTTGTACACGGTGCTTCATTTATTAAATTTTTGATGATTATTCCTATAAATAGTGTTTGGAATCTAATATTATTGAGTCCGTGGAAATATTAACCCTTTACCCAACGTAACGGCCAAAACCGGCCAGCGCTATTCCCAAATATCGCCAATTAATTTTCAAAATATTTTAATTTTTTGTCTCAAAAACATAGGTTATGACCCCTCGTTGGAACGAGCTCTTCGAGCTCGTTCCAACGAGGGGTCATAACCTATGTTTTTGAGACAAAAAATGAAAAAAATTAGTTATTCAAGAATTTTTTTTGCAAGTGTCGTCTGCTTCTAATGTTAGGTAAAGGGCGGCGGTCGTACTGGATCATGTATTTATTCACTGGCGGTATGATCACTTTCAACTTCTAAGGCTATACCATAACCACATGCCAATCCTTTAGGCGCCCACCCAGTACGTTCGTTACCGGTTTTCATTTTACTGAAAAGAAGAATAGTAAACATACATTGCCATTATCCCCGAGGTTTCCATATGGAGTGAGATAGGATAGGTACAAATACCGATTGGTTGTGACTTACCAGTTAAGTGGGAACAGATTCTACTGCACTGAAAGTCAATCATCTTTGGTACTTGGATAACTTTGAAGCAAGTCTCATGCAAATCCAAATGATATTGATTTTGTTGACGTAAGATTCAATGTGTACATTTCACAAGTGATTAAAATGAAATCCACTGTAAAGCAACAATCAACTAATGTTTTAATACACTTCCGGAACAGAACCGCTTAGTTGAAACATCGTCGAATAATGAAAATTTGAACGAATACGCTCGCATGGGCCGATTGTATCCACAAACGTCGTTTGGATACGCAGGTGACTTCCAGACAATTTTGACCCCAAAATACAAGACGACTGTGTCCACAGCTCTGCCTCCGGACACAATAGGCTCGCGGTTCTTTTTTTTTTTTTTTTTTTTTTTCTATTTTTTTAGAGAGGGGTGCGGTGTTGGGGGGGGGGGGGTGGAGATGCCATAATCAGCATTCGGACACAATATGTGTCTTGTGGGCCTATTCTGTCAAAACATATTTCGAATATTTTATTCTTATTATCACTTTATTCTTATTTGTATTTCTTTATTTGTACATGAATATGTGTGTATATGTCAGCGCGCGTTTTCCGTCCTAGCATTTCCTTTAACTTGAATCTTGTTTTACATCGTTACCCATGATAGATCAGAACATTGCTCCTTATCCGAACGTGTGGGTAAGTTTTCTTTCAACCAACAAGGACAAGTACAGGGTTATATGCTATGACTCCACAACCCTACGAATCCTCTTTTTAAATATTATTTTTGAACGGTTATTGGATGGTGCGCCCTGGCACTGGAGCACATGATGTAAAAAATCGGAAACTCCTTTGTGTAATCATCAATATCGGTACCGTTATTTAGTTATACATATGTAGGCACCATGTTATCTATCTATATAATTATACTGTATTTTATTATTCGCTAACCCTGTGAATTATCGCAAATAATAATAACACTTTGGCCAGCCGCTGATTTGTCGCGGTTCTCGGACGAGAAGGCCATGGTTACCCCTGTACTCCCAACTGCCTCCCTATTCCCACGCTTCTCTTCTCCTCCCAACACTCGGAGACGAACTGCTTGATGATATTCCTTGTCCCATTCTTCCCAATCTCTCCGATTAGCAAATTATTATCGCAAAACAATATTTCTCGATATCCATCGACTCGATGGATATCGAGGAATATCCTTCAGTGGCTTTCTAAATAACGTCACGCTACTTAGCATCGCGTCGCCTTGAAGGAACGATCAGCTGATCTTTGTTATTGTTTTGAAACGTACGCATTTGGAGTCGAATTGGGCTGAATATTGTGCAATAAAATGTCTCGTAGCGTATAATAAAAAAGAAAATCTACTCTATTTTAGTCAGTATCTGGAATTATCTCATGGGTGTGGACCTGAAAACTATATTTTTCACGAGCGCTGGCGCGAGTGAAAAATAATATTTTCCGGTCCATACGATAAATTTTTTCAGTAGCTTCCTAAATGACGTTACGCTTCGGCGCATGACTTCGCCTTAAACGTCGTCTTGAAGGAAAGATCAGCAGCTTTTTGTTATTGTCTTGAAAATGTTTGTAGTCGACTTGGGCTGAATATTGCGCAGTTAAATGTCCCGTAGTATATAAAAAAAAAGAAAATCTACGTTGCTTTTCGTGTGGACCGGAAAGTATTATTTTTCACTCGTGCAAGCTCTCGTGAAAAATAAAACTTTCAGGTCCACACTTATGAGATAATTCCCGATATTCAGGGCAGATATCCTCTATATATTTTGCTTAGTTAACAGCATATAGGATTTGGTTTGTGGAGGAATTTAGGAATTTATTTTTACACTTGGAAACTTCTGAAGTCGTTTCGTCACGAAAGTTCCATCTCCGGATACTGCTAAACGTAAACCTGGTAACGACTAGTGAGAATATTTTTCCCTAAATAAAATAAAATACTTCTGTATTCACATGGGTGTTACAGAAAATTTAGACAATAACTCTGCTGCTTAACTCCTCCAACACTGGAATACAGGAAGGTATCATTCGGTCAATACCGCAAACGGGGAAATGAGCGAAACCATCATGGTTTGTTGGGAGGTCCAGTAACAATTTAATCCGCCTGCCCAGCTGTTGGATTATATTATTACCGAGCCTCGCTTCAGACTTTTTGCTCTTTATATCGTCTATTCGTCCATTATCACTTTTTTCTTCACGCACACATTTATGTACACTGCACTGAACGGGTTAAGTTGTGGGCAATCTTGAACTACAATGTGTGGTGTGTTTCTAAAAAGGCGGGGTAACTCACCTTATAAAATCGTCTTTTTGCGCCTCATTCATACTACCAAACTCATCTTTCATTTCACTATCACGATCCCTGATCTCATCATTAACAGCATGCTGAAGAAAACAAGGACATCATATCATATCACTGCTTCTCGTCAAAAATCTAAGAAACTAGCTTGATGCACCTATTGAAAACGAATCGCCTTTCACTGAATACACACCATCCAGTGTTAGATAATAGAACTCAAATGTGGATACATAGAGAGTAATCGCTTGACTGGACTGGTTTCGTGAAATAATTCATGTGAGGTGAGGGACGTTGTACAAACACGAGTGCGCGAATGCGCACAAGTGTTTAACAGTATAGTCCCTCGTCCCGAATGAATTATTTTGTGTAACCAGTCCAGTCAAGCGATTACTCTGTTTATTACATTTCATTTTTAACGATAATTATATTATTTAACTCTTTAACTAACGTAAAGGCCGAAACGGCCAGCTCTATTCTCAAAACTCGCCAAATAATTTTCATTATTTTTCTCCTTTTTATCTCTAAAACATATGTTGTACCCCCTCACTGGAACGAGCTCGTCGAGCTCGTTCCAATGAGGGGTCATAGCCTATATTTTTGAGACAAAAAATGAAAATAATAGTTATTCGAGAATTGTTTTGCAAGTGTCGTCTTCTTTTCATGTTAGGTAAAGGGTTAAAAAAAGCAAACAAAAAAACAATGAAGTCCCCATTACACCCACGGCAAAGTGTCTTCGTTTGCACGCACGTATTGTTACATGACACAATTGTTGATTGCATAATTCAATAATTCCCTTGTGAAGTTATTGTTTATAATCAAACCCGGAAATCCCAGTAAATCACACTTTGGAAAGTAATAAACGATAGTTCCTACAGTTTTCCTATTCCTTTATTGTTCCCGAGTCTTCATCAAAAAGGTTCTCCCAATTTAACCGTCAGGGATCATTTTTAACCTATTTCTCGCCGTCGGTGGGGTGGACTGCTTCTCGCTACTCAAACCACTTCTCTCAAATTTGTATTTATTTATTCTAAGTCCCAATAAAGAACTGTTATCCCCACGAGAGTTGCTAGGATGGTGACTCCATAAGGAGTTGTTTCTAAACCGACAGCAATGCAATTTCAGTGCGCTCTGCACATCATTTATTTATTAATTTATTTATTTATTTATTTATTTATTTATTTATTTATTTATTGGTGTTTAAGGTCACATACTTATGCACAACGGCTAATCGCGACCGTTCTCTGCACTTAAATTAAAAAAATCGTCATCATCTCCAACACAAGAAGTAATAAGCAACATTAATATATTTATTTATTTATTCATTGGTGTTTACGGTCACATACTTATGCACAATGGCTAATCATGACCGTGACAGTTTTATGGGTGGAGAAAGCCGGAGTACCCGGAGAGAACCACCGAGGAACGACGGGCAGCAGCCAGCTCCCCAACATCGTAACTCCGCAATGCAACCACAGGCAGGGTTAGATTGGTTGAAAACATGCTCACCGTCGACGTGCAGTACGCCTTAGTACACAGCGTCATATAGGGAGTCAGGGTTAAGTGCCTTGCCCAAGGACACAACTCGGGAGCACGAATTAGTCGCTGAAATGGTCACCTATCCAACTACTAAGCGCGCCCGACGTTGCTTAACTTCGGTGATCTGACAAGAACCGGTTACTGCGACGCCACCGAGCAGCAACATTAACAGAACACATCCCGGAGAAATACAACATGGCAACAAGAGCATTTCAACAGCCATGTAAATATAAGAGAAAATAACCGAAAACGCAGAAAATGGAGAGTGAAAGGTACCATCCCCAGCGGCCACATGGCAGTCCGCAGTCGCCTATGGCGCCCGAACAAAGATATTTGTTGCTTTGTACAGTAGCGACATCCGAAAAACGGACAGAGTATTTCGGCCGGATCGCAATCTGGTCGACATTCCTTGTTTGCTTTTCATCTCAAATCCCTCCCGAAGCTCCTCTGTCAAAAAAGAAAATCGAAAACATTTCATCTCACGTGCGAGTTTCGTTTCTTTTTCATGCTTTGGTGTTGATTGAGCAATGTTTTATTTGTAGAGTATTTATTCAACTAGTCGAGAAGGACACCTTTCTATTGATCACAACACTGTATGTCTATTTTTATTTTCTTCACAGTTGTAATGCATATTTCTCTCTCTCTCTCTCTCTCTCTCTCTCTCTCTCTCTCTCTCTCTCTCTCTCTCTTTAACATTGTTAAACATTGTTAATCAGATAAACTCTGACTCGTTCGTTGCAAAATAAGTGTGCAATGTTAACAAAGTTTATGCCAGCGGCGAATTAGTGCGAAAAAAATGACGAAAAACTGATGTATTTCGTCGTATGATTGCTGTAAAGCCATAACATACTGCTGCTGAGGTAGGGTGGGGAATAATTCGACAGTCCGTTCGTCCTGTGCAAGGTGTTACTGATTGTGTCGAACACGATGAATACACAATCATAATCACATCATTGAAGAACATGTTTTACAAAAAACAATCGTTAGAACTAACCATGGATACCACTAGAATGAGGAAAAGATAGGTACTATTATTACTTTCCAAAGTGTGATTTACTGGGATTTCCAGGTTTGATTATAAACGATAACTCCACAAGTGAATTATACAAACAACAAATGTGTCATTTATCTGTGCACGCAAACGAAGACGCTTTTCCGTGGGTGTAATGGGGACTTCGTTGTTTTTGTTTTTTAACCCTTTACCTAATATGAAAAAGCAGACGACACTTGCAAAACAAATTCTTGAATAACTATAATTTTCATTTTTTGTCTCACAAACATAGTCTATGACCCTCATTGGAAAGAGCTCGACGAGCTCGTTCCAATGAGGGTCATAACCTATGTTTTAGGGACAAAAAACTGAAAAAAATAAAGAAAATTAACTGGCAATTTTTGAGAATAGCTCTTGTCACTTTTGGCCGTTACGTTAGGCAAATAATAACGTTAAATAATATAATTATCGTTAATAATGAAAAGTACTAAACAGAATAATCGCTTGACTGGACTGGTTACGAGAAATAATTCATTCGAGGCGAGGGACTATATTGTAAAACACTCGTGCGCATTCGAGCACTCGTGTTTGTGCAACGTCCCTCATCTCTCATGAATTATTTCACGTAACCAGCTCAGTCAAGCGATTTGAATTCTTTATTTAACAATATACATGTTACAAGGCTAAGATATAGTGGTGCACAAATATAAACAATGGTGTTTTGCTTTTTTACAATATAATAAATAGTATGCATATTGTAAGGAGGCAACATAGCCAGATTGGCTGTCTTCCTGGTGCCTCCCGAAGAGTAAAATTGGAAAGAAAAATGATGAGAAGGGGAAAATGAGGGGTCGTCTATGAGAGAGACAGTATAGGAGTTAAATTAAAAAACGGATAGAATTAAGAACATATATAAATTAAAAAAAATGGCCGCGATGCGTGAATACTCACATATATGTATCTTAAGAAGTATATTTTAGACTGTCGGATGCTTGCTTTTATCGGGTGAGATCTTGCTGTCATCATACAATTTGGATGCTCAGAGGCAGTTGTGGTGGGTTGCATAGCCTGTGTTGAGTTGGCAGAACTTAACAAAAATACTGTGAATGATGCGCTTTTTGTCGTAGTACGAATTCGACTGATGAGGATGTTAAGTTGGAACGGCAGTCAGAACGGCTAGATTAAGATGTTACGTTAGAGGCAGAACGACAGTCGGAACATACCGGATTTTAGCAGCATACTGAGGTATGATGGGATTCAAGTGAAATTTGGGTAATTCTTTTTATAAATACTGATCTCGACGTAATAGTTTTTATATTGTTACTCAGGCTGTTCCGCAGCTTTGGAAATGAATGCACTGGGAGTTTTCTTGCGAAGCCTGATCTTGTGATACCTCTTATTACTTGACCTGTCTGTCTGGTTATTCTTCCAGAAACACTGTCATATATTTGGAAGTGGTTTGTAAAGCTCACTAGAAGATTTCCATTTTTCCAATCGTACAAAAAAGCTAAGGCATTACGTTTATATAGGTCAAAACATTTCAGAATTCTTCCTTTCTTGAATTAGGAATCTGTGTGCGAATTGAATTTTTTATTGTTGATAATGCGTAAAGCTCGTTTCTGTGGCAGAAAGAGCATATTGCTGTTGTTGGCATGTTCCTATGTGTGAATGCAATATAGCAAATGGCTAAGCACGAGAGCAAAGTACAAGGATCTAAGCGCACTATGGGGAAGGAGTTGTTTTACACTATTCATAGTATATATATCACCCTTCATATTTCAGACGTAATGGCTGTAATATGCTGCTTGAAGTTCAGACATTCGTCAAAATAAACACCTAAAAATTCCACAGCCTTATAGTCAGCTGTATTTGATACCCGTTCAAGTATATAGTTGTTCATGACCAAACATAACTTGGAATTATCTGTTTTAATATGTGAGGGGCTGAAGAGAATATATTTTGTTTTATTTGTGTTTATGGCAATTTTATTTGCCTTACACCATTCACACAGCTTCGCGATTTCGCTATTTACGCGGTGGTGTAACCTATCAATGTTGTTATCTGATGCATAGCCAGTCGTGTCATCCGCAAAATAAAGAACATTCAATGTTGTAGATTTACTGATATCATTAATATAAATAGTAAAAGCAAAGGACCTAGGATAGAACCCTGTGGAACTCCGCACAACGTAACTTGTAATACCGATGCAGTTTCTCCATATTTTACAAGCTGAGCTCATCTGGTGAGGTAACTGCGGAACCACAAATTCGCTGTGCCTTTGATCCCATAGAAGTCTAACTTGTGTAAACGTATATCGTGATTAACAGTGTCAAATGCCTTTGAGAAATCCACAAACAATGACAGCTTACAATCCCTTGTGGCTTTATCATAGTTTGCAGGAACACGATTAAGAAGATGCAACATAGGGTGAAGCTGGATTGACTTTTTCGATGCTGAACAGAATGTTAAATTTCGACAGAAACCCGTGAACTCTATTGAACATGAGCTTTTCAAATATTTCAGAGAAAACGGGTAAAATGCTAATTGGTCTGTAGCTATCAACGTTTTGTGGATTACCAGCTTTGTAAACAGGTATTACTTTGGCAATTTTCATTTTGTCTGGCACAATTTCCCTCAGAAATGAGAGATTTATTATGTGAGTTAGCGGATCTGCAATTACACTTATTACTTCTTGTACTAGTTTTGACAAGATGTCGATGTAATCTTTACTCGTTTTTGCTTTCAATTATTTTGTTACGAATATTACTTCTTCTTTTGATACAGGGAGAGGGGGGCAACAAATATGTTATTTGGATCACTATCAATTAGGAAATCCGAGAAATGTTTATTATTTTATTAATGCGATTACTCTCTATTTAATCAATAAACGGATTTCCCTTGTTTTTCGTGTATGCATGCTCATTAATAATGCTATATAATAAATAGCTCATAAACAAAAACTTTATAAATGGCATTTCGGGGGCTTGTACACCAACCTCAAGAGCGAGCAGATACTAACTAAGCACACCACTCGATCATCGACAGACCTTGAAAAGAGAATTCTAGTTAACCAAGGATATACGAGGCAAGTACAGAGCACATAAAATACTAAATTGTAATTATTAGTATCAGAAGATTACATCACTTAATTCTATACACTGCACTTTACGGGAAATCTGGGATAACGTCTTTTTTAAATTTCCCAAGAGCCATAGAATCAAGAAATGGCACGTCTTTCTTGATTCTATGGCTCTCGGGAAATCGGAAAATTTTTAAAAAGAGACATTCTTGATGATTATTTCTATAATTAGTGTTTGGAATATAATATTATTGCTTTCATGCAAATATTGCCCACCAGTTGAAAGTGACCAATCTACAGCGTACTGTATTACAAAACGTGAGTCCTCATCCGTGAGTGAAATATTCCGCGCAGTTCCTTCCATTTTTTCTCAAACACTATGAGTAGGTGATATTTGCGGATTCAGTATCACTTGTGCACGATTTCGTACATGTACACGTACATCGATGTACACCTCCATAGGATTTAGTGTTAAAATCGTGTACAGGTACACGATTTGTCGTTTTTATGGTGATACAGAATCCGCTTGCGGATTCTATATCACTGGATTCTATATGCACGTCGCTCAAGAGTGAAAAAAATGTATGAAATTTTAAGGAAAAAAAGGTGTACTGTCTGATACAGAATCCGCAAATGGGTTTCCCCCATAGGATTCAGTGTTAAATCGCGAACAAAAAACGTGTTGCGGATTCTGTATCAGCATCAAAAAGGTGGTTGCAGATTCTGTATCATCCGTATCTGTACACGATTTTAATACTGAATCCCTATGGAGGCGTACACGGAAACCCATTTGCGGATTCTACATCAGAAATCGACTTATGTACGGCACATGGAAAAGAGGTGATACTGAACCCGCAAAACCACGATGAGAGGTAAAAACTGACACTCATGTTTTTGTTCTGGTGTGAATGAAGGTTTTCGTTCAAAAGAGTCGACCATAAAACATGAGTGTCAGTTTTTGTTCTGGTGTGAATGAAGGTTTTCGTTCAAAAGAGTCGACTATAAAACATGAGTGTCAGTTTTTGTTCTGGTGTGAATGAAGGTTTTCGTTCAAAAGAGTCGACTATAAAACATGAGTGTCAGTTTTTGTTCTGGTGTGAAGGAAGGTTTTCGTTCAAAAGAGTCGACTATAAAATATAATCTGTAAAAAAAAATAGACATTCATGTTTTGTTTCAATGTAAACGAAAAAAAAAATTGAGTTTAGAAAAATTAGAAAAAATCGGAGGTAAAAAATCGTTTGTTTACGTTTTGTTACTGCGAATTTTGTGAAATAAATTTTAATAAAACACTTTATAGAATGTTCCATTCAAACAAAAATAGTTCGTAGAATTGACACTCATGTTTTTGTTGTGGTGTGAATGAAGGTTTTCGTTTAAAGGATCGTTTTAATAATAGATAATAAAACGCATTTTTCTACTCAATTAGGTTTGAGTGGTAAATTTTTAATATATTCGTGATAATGTTCGGAGATGTGAATGAATCCTTTTAACAGACGTAATTATTCTCAAATGCGTTAAATCAGAAACTGGTTTCTTATGTACTAAAACTTTTAAACTTTTTCAAAGTTCTCTCAGTTCGACACTGAGTGAATGATTTTGAGATATGAATGAATCCTTTTAACAGACGTAATTATTCTCAAAGGCGTTAAATCAGAAACCGGTTTCTTATGTACTAAAACTTTTAAACTTTTTCAAAGTTCTCTCAGTTTGATACTGAGTGAATAATTTTGAGATATGAATGAAGTCCTTTTAACAGACATAATTATTCTCAAATGCGTTAAATCAGAAACCGGTTTCTTATGCGCTAAAACTTTTAAACTTTTCAAGTTCTCCCAGTTCGACACTGAGTGAATAATCGGTGATGCGATTTTTAACGCGTTTGGAGGCAAAAAGCATTTATATGGGTTTTATCGTGTAAAATGTTAGTTTTTCTCAACTGGTTTTTTAGTTATTATATTAAAGACAGAAGATTTTTATTTACTTAAAACATAAAATATAATTATACATTTAATTGCGCCTTTACGACAAGCCTAGTGATTACATGGAACAGGATTACAACAATTACGGCGACTTTCTGGTTCAGACCAACGCCATGAAGAGAAATAACGATGACGGAGAGACGAGACCTAAAGCCAACAGAGGTTACAAGTGGATGAAAGTGGTGAAACCTATATGGAATTCGCATAAGAAGTTCGTCGAATCGGTGACTGGCAAAGGGGTGGAAACCACTTTTCTTCCGAGCGATTCTGACGCTCTGTCTCAGAGATTGAGTTTGTTGATGGCAAGCAGACGTGCTGGTAACACAGGGTTAGATAATCAGATAGTTACTATATCTGACGAATTGTTAAGACAGAAGGTTTTGAATAAAAAACATTATAAAAGGCTGATGAACGAATTGAAGGACTGATGTATATAATAAGTAGAGAGAAACAAACAAAGTATATAAAATAAAAAATAGTAAATTTTACACTAGAATAATAAAAGTATTTAAACAACAAACGATTTACCAGTGAAAACAAATATATATTATAAAAATAGAAAATATGTTGGTGATAAAGAACAGGGGATACGTCAGAACTTACGTTCAAGGCGGTTCTGGTATCGTCGATTCTATAATACGAGCGTTCACGAGCGATGCGGGTAGAAAACTCGCATCGACCGCGTTTGAGGTCGGTAAGAAGACGGCTTTGAATGCTGGTAAGAAAGCCGCTTCCGAAGCCAGTGGCAGGATAGCTTCTGTGGCTGGCAAGAGGCCAGCCAACGCGTTGATCGACAAGTTGCTCAGTCCGCCGGCGAAGCGAGCTGCGTTAGAGCGAACGCCAAAAAGTTGGAAAGATTTTAAGGATGGTGGTACCCATACAAGATTTAGCCAAAATGACGAGTGGATATGGATTGAAGAGAACTCGCGACGGTGTAATATAAATAAATAATAATATTAAAAACTGAGTTTGAAAAAACATAAAAAATTGTGTTTGAAAAAAATCTAAAATAACAAACAAAAAAAAATAAAACAAAGATGAACATTAAAGATATGTCTTGTAACGACGCCGCGATCAAGAGGTCGAATAACGAGTTCTTTTCCAAAAGCATAAGAGGCTTGATAGTGGGAAAATCGAACTGTGGATAGACCAATCTGTTGATGAATCTGTTGTCCCGACCCGACTGGTTGGATTACGACAGATTGGTTGTGTTTGGCAAGAGCTTGTTTCAACCCGAATACAGATTGCTTCGAGAGTGCATGGATCGTAGATTGCCCAAGGACGTCATAGCCAGAATCTTTGACAGTAGGGAGGAATTCGACAAAAGTGAAGCTCCTCTTTCAAATATTTTGGACGGTGCGGCGATGGAATTGATGAAGAGAAATGCATCTTCGAACATTGAGTGTCGATTTTATGAGAACACTAGCGACGTTCCGGATCCTAGAGAATTGAAATCGGAAGATAAGAATCTCATGATTTTCGACGATCTGCTTTTGGAGAGACAGAACCGATGCGAATCGTATTACGTTAGCGGTCGACACAGCAACGTGGACTGTTTCTACCTGTCGCAGAATTATTTTTGATTGCCCAGACAGACGATAAGGGAGAACGCTAATTTTCTATGTCTCTTTCGCCAAGATCTCAAGAATCTCAATCACATCTACGGCGATCACATCGCAAACGACATGAGCGTGGCGGAATTCAGGAGATTCTGCAAGAGGGTTTGGGATGGAGGACTTTACAATTTCGTCGTGATCGATTTGACTAGCGAATTTAATTGTGGAAAATATCGGTGCGGATTCGACAAGTTTTATGTTTCTGATGATAATAAGATAGAGCGTGAAAATAAAAAAAATTAGAAAATAATAAATCTTCAAATAATTAGTTTTGAAAAAATAAAAATAAAATTAAATATAATGTTCGAACAAGGAGAATTGTTAGAATGGATAGCTGAGAATACAGCTGCAAAACAATCCATTCAAATCGTGGTGAGTGGCGATTCGACTCGATTCGCGACGTAATTCGAACCTTCCATCGAATTGAATAGAGAGAAAAGATACGAGATGGCGTTGGTGAATCTGGAGACTTATTATTCCTTTCCCAACGTCACCGAAAAGAATAACTCGTTCAAGTATTCCGACGGGGTGGATTGGTTGGAGATTCGAATTCCCAAAGGAAGTTACGACATAGACGATTTGAACAATTACATTCAGACGCGAATGAAGACGGATGGAAACGGAAGCAACAAGATCAGACTCACTCCCAATCCTAATACCTTACAGGCGATGTTGGATTTGGAAGATAATTTTCGAGTGGATTTCAATATGGATGATTCTATAGGCAAGATGTTGGGATTTGATCGAAAGATGTATCGAGACCACGCGGCATCTGAAAATACGGTTGACATTCTCACAGTCAATAGCATTCTGGTGAACGTGGATGTGATTGCTGGAAGCTACGTGAATGGTAGCGCTCAACCGACGATCTATTCCTTCTTTCCAAATGTGTCACTGGGTTATAAGATCGTGGAGCGACCTCGAAATTTAGTTTATCTACCAGTGATTTTAGACACGTTGTATAGCCTCAAAACCACGTTGACGGATCAAAATGGTGAACTGTTAGATCTTCGTGGAGAGAGGGTGACGATACGATTTCAAATAAGAGAAATATAAAAGCAAAAAAAAAAAAATATTGTGTATATATATATAAATAACAAAAATAAAATAAACGCAATATTAATTTTAAAAAAATTATTTAATATATATAATTATCATTAAAACAAAAAAACAATTGAAGAAAATATATTTAAAAAAAAAAGAATTATGACAAAATACTTGGTTAAAAACGTGAACATATCCGCAGGACAGAGGAAGAAACTTAAGAGAGCGTTTACAACTCAAGGCGAGACGGTGAGATTCAAATTCACTCACGAAGATCTGACGAGTGGCGGTCAGGATTTGATCGCCTGGACCAGAAGTCAAAGCAAAAGGATGGAGAAAGTGATTCGTGATGGAAGAGGGTTGACGGTGAGATTGAGTCCCGCTCAATTGAGATACAATTTGAGAATGAAAGGCGGTTTCCTACCGCTATTGGCAGGAATCGCTGCAAAAGCATTACCCTTCGCCGCAAAGGCATTACCCTTTCTTGGAAAGACTCTCGGCGTGGGAGCTCTCACAGGACTCGCGAGTTCGGCAGTTGAGAAATTAATGGGTGGCAGCGGACTGTTTTTGAAGAAGGGAGGAGCCGTGTGTCGCGTCCACGTAGACGACAGTGGTAAAGGATTGTATCTAGAACCCGTTAGAGGTGACAACTCTTTGAGTGGAAACGGTCTCTATCTGAAGAGTGGACGGAACGTTGAGCGACTCAGCAAGGGTTTGTTGTTTGGTGAGAATTCGCCATTTAAGAATATACCGATTTTGAATATGTTATTATAATGTAAAAAAAATTATATAAATATAAAATATAAATCATAGAAAGTATAAAATAATATATGAAATGGATAAAAAGGTGGAAAAACAATTAGACGATAATGATGAATATCGCGAGATAGAGTGCGAAAAAGATGTGGAAAAACGATTAGACGCTAATGATGGATATCTTAGGAAAGAACTGATAAAAGAGTTAAATAAAGATCGGGATATGCGGTTGAAATTTAAAAGAATGAGACGTTTTCCACCATTACCACTATCTTCTGAAGAGAATGGTAATGGTGTGAGTGTTACCGAGAGATGCACAACATTCGTTCATAATTATGATTCAGATACACAAATGTGTTCTTATAAAACGTAGCATATCACAAAAAAAAAAGAAAAGAAGAATCAACGCTGAAATTTAAGAAAAAAGGAAAAGTTATTATAATATATGGGTAATAGTGAAGAAGGAAAACAAAAAAAAACAAAAAAAAAAAGTAATGAGATCTAAAGATGATCTCATTACTTTTTTTTTTTCCTTCTTCTTCACTAAAAATCAATCTATCTATTGTTTATATTTCCAAGTCTGTTATTAGCATGTTGACACTCACCTTTTGTCCTTTGTCACAAATGTGTTGAATGTTTATCTTTACTTTTTTGAGTTTTTTTACTTCTGTCAACGCGCTCTCACCACCCGATTTGTTCACGAGTTCAAGTGAGATGTTTGGAAATATGTAACTTCCATGGGGCAACGACAAATCGTCCTCGTCGAATTCTCTATCTTTGGCGATGACAATATTCTGTAGATCGCTTTGGTAGTCGTAAAACAAATCAAGCGTGGCTTCGTTCAATTTCAAAGGCATGCTATATTTGTCGTATTTGTGCTCTAAGCCCTTCGTCTCGACCTCATTCAATTCGATGGGACCGTGTCGTTGTAATCTATAGATTTTAGAACCAAATTTCTTATACGTTTCGACTCATTTCAATTTCAATTCGCATCTTTTAGGTGTTGTTGTCATGATCGATTATTTGGTTTTTTTTGTTTTATGAATTATTGCAAATAATATATATCTTTAAATTTTGTATTTAAATAATAATTTGTTAAAAAGTTTGTTTTTTTTTTTGCTCTTTATATATATATGAAAAAAAGTTTTTTTTAATTTTTAATTTTCTTTAATGTAAAAATTTTTTTTCTCTTTATATATAAAATAAAAGCTTTAAATTTTAACATCCTTTTTTTCTCGTATTAATTCAATTTTTTTTTTTACGTTAAGGAACATAAAAAATTGAATTAATTTCATCAAAAAAAAAAAAAAAATTTTCTCATTAAAGAAAAAAATTAAAATTAAAAAAATCTTTTTTTATATATAAAGAGTAAAAAAACAAAACTTTTTTAACAAATTATTTAAATACAAAATTCAAAAAAAAAATATTCTTACAAATGGAGCAAACAAATAAAAAAATGGAAAATTTAAATGCGAAAACCATACCTCAGTTAAACGAGATTTGTAAACTATTAAAAATTCCACATTTCAGAAATCATAGAACTAAATCAAAAAAAATTGAAGTCATACAGGAATATTTGCAAAATGATGGAAAGGCAAACGTAATGTCGATAGCAACAACGTCAAAAAATGCATCGGTTGTGAAAAATGAGAAGAAGAAAAAGATAGTAAAAGGAATCGAAATGCCGACATCGAAAAAAACCAAAAACGTTTCGATTGTGAAAAATTAGAAGATGACTAAACGAGAAGCCATTGAAGAACTTCAAGTTTCAAAAGAAAAGAAAAGAAAAACTAAAACGAAAACGAGTGATGCACTTCAGATTCTAGACAAACGAGATATATCGAGTGAAATTCAACGAGCAATCGACGAAGGGAAAGGAGAAGAATATGTAACACGACTCATCATGGAACTATTCCAATCGAAGCCCGTAGTATGGGAGAGTGTGATCAAAGGCATTTTTAAAACTTTCAATGTGGTTTCCTCATTCAAGAAAATCAATCCAAAATTGTTTATGGAACGGGTGAAGAAAAAAGTATTGGATTTGTTTTGCGAACACATGAACGTGGGACAAAAAATTAAGATGATACTCCATTGCATGATGAATAAAATCGATGTGATGTCTGGCGAGAGCATCGTGAAAAATGCATATTTCAGATCTAACGTTGAACCCATATTGCGAAGTTTAGATTTATCAGACGTTTTCGAAAAGATGAAAGACAAGATGTTGACGTCTCTCACGAATTATCAACATGAAGGTAGTAATTGGACGTTCAATGAGGTGTTGAAACTCGAAATTCATATAACTAAAAACGTTTCATTGAAAGGATCTTCCTACGTGGAATTACCATATTTCTTAGCTAAAAACACTCCGTGGTCAATGTAGGAAATAAAGATGATCAGTGTTTTAAATGGGCAGTCACTTCCGCTTTATACCCTGTCAAAATGAACTCCGATAGAGTTTCTCATTACGAGGAGACTTCTAAAAATCTCGATTGGACCGGAGTGACTTTTCCAACAGAGTTAAAACACATCGAACGTTTCGAGGCTCAAAATCCCACCATAGCAGTGAACATCTTGGGATACGACGATGAAAAACGAATGATCTATCCTCTCAGACAGACTTCGTATCTCGAAAGAGAAAAGACGATTATTTTATTATTGATTTCGAATGGTGACAATCGTCATTATTGTTGGGTTAAACATCCGAGCCGAATACTGTCGAGACAAAATAATAGACATAAAGGAAAGATATGTTTATGTTGCAACTGCATGAACGCGTTTCACAGCGAAAAATCGTTAGAGAAACATCAGGAATATTGCAATGAAAATCAAGGTGTCGTCACTGAAATGCCCAAACCCAACACCATCGTGAAGTTTGAAAATCGCAATAGAAGGTTAAAAGTACCATTCGTCGTGTACGCCGATTTCGAATGTTTCACCGCGAAAATGAGTTCCTGCCAACCTAATGCTCTTCAAAGTTATGTCGAAAGATATCAGAAACACACGCCTTTGGGTTATTGCATTTACGTGAAATGCACTTTCGACTCGCAACACAACATGGGTCCCTTCACCTACATGAAACAGTGCGAAGACGACGACGTGGCTCAAAGGTTCGTGGAAGAGTTAAAATCGAAAATTCAAATGTTATACGACAAATTCAAAACTCCGGCAAAAATGATCATCATGTGCGAGCAACATGACGAAAATAACAGAGCCACCGAATGTCACATAAGCAGACAATCATTTGACGAGAATTCGGAGGAAAATAAGAAGGTTAGAGACAATGATCATTACATGGGACTGTATCGCAGTCCGGCTCACAGCAAGTGTAACTTGAAATATCGAGACGCCATTTTCTATCCGGTGACATTTCACAATCTCTCGGGTTACGACAGTCATCTGTTCATGAAAAATCTCGGCACCTCCCACGAAGAATTAAATTGCATCACGAACAGCAAAGAAAGATACATTTCATTCACGAAATGGAAGCTCATGGAGAAGAAAAGAGTAATCAACGGAGAGACGTTGGAAGAAAAAATGAAATCCATTCATAGAGGCATACGTTTCATCGACAGTTTTAAATTCATGTCGACTGCTCTGGAAAAATTAGTTGATAACATGAGCAAGGATAAATTTAAAATCACGAGCGAACATTTCGGAGAACGAGTAGACGTTATGTTGAGGAAAGGAGTCTATCCTTACGATTACATGAATGATCTAAAGAGATTCGACGACACCACACTATCTTCAAAAGAAGATTTTTATTCAAAATTATACGAATCCGACATTTCCGATGAGAATTACGAACATGCCAAAAACGTGTGGAAATCATTCGATATGAAAACCATGAGAGATTATCATGATCTCTATCTGAAGACCGACGTTCTGCTCTTGGCAGACGTGTTCGAAAATTTTCGAGACGTCTGTCATCGAAATTACGATCTGGATCCCGCTTGGTATTTCACCGCACCCGGTCTGGCGTGGGACGCTCTGTTGAAGACCACCGAAGTCCAATTGGAATTATTATCTGACGTGGACATGTTGCTCATGTTTGAAAGGGCTGCGAGAGGTGGCGTCTCGATAATCTCCCACAGATATTCTGAAGCTAACAATCCCTACATGAAAGAAGGTTTCGATTCAAAACGGTCAAATAAATACATACAGTATTGGGACGCTAATAATCTGTATGGTTGGGCTATGAGTCATCCTTTACCAATTGGATATTTTGAATAGGTGACGGAACAGGAAGAGATGCAAAAATGGAGAGACTATCCTTGCATTTTAGAAGTCAATTTGAACTATCCGGAAGAATTACACGATCTACACAATGATTATCCACTGGCTCCTGAACAAATGGAACTGAACGAAGGAGACGAGGAAAAACTCATTCCAAATTTATTTAACAAACATAAGTACGTCGTCTACAGTGAGAATTTGAAACAATACGTCAATTACGGGATGAAATTAGTCGACATACATCGCGTCATTTGATTCGACGAAGAGCCTTGGATGAAAAAATACATCGATCTCAACACGAATCTCAGAATTCGAGCTGAGAACGATTTCGAAAAAGATTTCTTCAAACTCATGAACAGCTGCGTGTATGCTAAATCGATGGAAAACATCAGGAAGAGAACCGACGTTCGACTCATCACATCTGAGAAAAAAGCAAAAAATTAGTGGTTAAACCCAATTACAAACACCGAACCATATTCGACGAAAATCTAGTGGCCGTTCACATGCAAAAGACGCACCTGAAGTTCGACAAACCGTATTATCTTGGACCGATCATCTTAGATATCAGCAAGCGATTGATGTACGAGTTTCACTACGATTACGTCAAACGAAAATTTGGTGATAAAGCGACTTGCATACTGAAATAGTCAACAAGATTTCGCTGACGGCCGACGACGATAAGAGATTCGTGTTAGATGATAAAATAAGCACTTTGGCACGCGGACATTGGATTTTGTATCTAATTTTAGACAATAGGATTTCAGATATGATTGTGGATGATAGGATTCCAGATATGATTAAGGATGATAGGATTCCAGAAAATCAAGAGGAATTAAATGGATTCAAGATTATGGAAGTCAAGGAATTAGACGGATTGAAGATTATCGAAGTCGATAGAGTTAGTTTAAAAAGAAAAAGAAAAAAAAAATAACGTCATTTTAGTTAATTATAATAAAATAATTAAATAAAAAAAAAAATATATACGCATTTATGAATAAGAAAATAGAGATATCCATAGAAGGTGTCGTCTTACCTAACGAACCCCTATCCAACATTGATCTGTTGAATGCGGTGAAGGATTTGAAAATCAAAGATTTTCTAGGCGTGTTTTCTAGAGATGCCTTGCCGAAGAGAAGACCTCGACAATTGGAATGCGGAATTTTAAATCTAGATGATTTATCAGGTGAAGGAACTCACTGGGTGGCGTGGTTCAAGAACGGGAAGAAGAATTATTATTTTGACAGCTACGGAATCTCACCACCGAAAGAAATAAAGAACTATTTCAACAAATCGATGGTTCGTTACAACATGGAACTAGTGCAATAACCAGATCAAGTGTTTTGCGGTCACCTGTGCCTTTACGTTCTCAAGAGATGGTCTGAAGGAGATCGGTTTCAAGACATTCTCAATGATTTACATTAGAGAGAGATTTTTTTTTTTTTTTATAGCATATAAAGGTAAAAAAAATTATTAAAAAAATTTTAATCGAATGAAAACTAAAAATCAAAATAAATAAAATAATTCATTTTTAATAAACTGCGTTTGAAATATATTTTTTAAAAACAAAAAATCTCAAAACAACATGCCAGTCGATAAATTTGGTAGAAGTGATGATGAAAAAGTCAACCTAAAAAAGAAGAGGAAGACGCTCGAAGTTGATGATGGTTACGACGTTGCCAACTTGGATGAACGTTACGTTCGGAGATACGAACCTCGAGAGGAACCTTTGAACATGAACGATAAGAAGCTCTACAATCTTCCCGAGCTGATAGATGTCGCAGATGCTGTGACTAAAAAATACGCCGATTTCAAACGAATCATGCTAGATAATTACGTGGATAAAACCATGACCGACGATCTCGATCTGAAAAGTAAACATTTGGTGAACGTCGCAAATCCCATAGATCCCATGGATGCCGCGACCAAGAAATATGCAGATGACTCGCACGCGAGATTCAGCGAACACCTGAGAAATAGATACGTTCAGAAAACGATGCACTCGGAATTGAACGTCAATTCTAACAAGATAAGGAACGTGGCCACTCCCATGAATCCCAAGGACGTGGCGACCAAACACTACGTAGATCTGGAACAGAGAAAGTCTGACAGACGAGACATGAAATCCGATCTGAATGCGGCATTCCACAAGACATTGAATCTGTCAAAGGTCGACGACACGGATGCGGACTCAACCACAACAAGGGCTACATAGATTCTGCCGTGATACGATCACAAGAATACATAGAATCACAAGTGGACGATCTCTACCTGAACAAACAATCTGGCGGAACCATGGAGGGTGGTATCGACATGAACGGTGAGAATTTATTCGGTCTCAGTCACGATCCCGAATTCGATTCCAGCATGGTCATCAGGAAGTACGTGGATGACAACTCGGTCTGGAGAAAGGGCGACATCATTGAAGGTAAACTAGACATGGGCGGACACGTGCTCACAAATCTACCGGATCCCGTGAACATGACGGATGCCTGCACCCTGATTTCGGTGGTGGAAAGAGTCAAATATGCTAGACCAGTGATCACCATGCAGGCCGAGGAGGCTGGCACCTTAGAGGAGGGAAAAACCGAGTGGTCTTTTCGGAACCAGACGTAGCGGATTGAAACATGGTCAGGTGGGGTATCCCATGCCATCGGGAGGTGAAATCATTCAAATGGCTCTGGCTTCCTCGGATTTGAATAACAGAGCGGTCGTCAATCTCGTGGTGAATGGAGTAGAGAGCGATAAGAAATACAGCGTCGGAAAGACTGAGAATCAACACGCCTCTCAAAGTGAACGCCGCAGACAGGATTAATTTCGTTACAAAAACCAATAATCCCAAAGCCACCACTTCCGTGGTGAGTCTACTGATCGAACTATTTCCTTTGAACAAACAGTGAACGTGTGGAAAATAATTAATTAAAAAAAATAATGTGTGATTATTAAAAACAAAAAAAAAAGTAATGTGATTTAGAAAGATGTTCAATCTCTCTAGATCTCATTACTTTTATTTTTTTTTTTTGGTTTTGTTTTAATACGTTATTTCTCATAATGTTTCATCTCGTGAAATTGGATCACCTATCCTTTTTTTTAATAATTACTTTTTTTATTTTTGTTTTATTTTTTTTCACACATGTCTCTCATCGAATGATCGACATCTTATTTCCATCCGATTCGATTTGAAATTCTCTGTCTGACAGGACCAGGGTGAAAGCTTCAGTTTTTCTCGGCACGTTCCTATCGAATTGCATCTCGATCTGAATATCTAAGACGCTACTCTTGAGTCGTTCACTCTGTTTACTGACGTCGAATACGAACATGGGATACATTGACTTGTATTCGCCGGGAGATATGTTTTAGTTGCTCAACAATTCGTCTAGACCGTGATACTTCTTTCTAAAATCAGCGGCATCGCCATACAGTCTGCAGAAATCGTTCTTGTCGAACGACGCATTGTAATCGATTGCTGGATATCTCGTGGCGTTCAGAAACACTTGCATGTTTCTCAAATGGCAGTGATCGAACAGCGATGCATTCTTTTCCTGAGACCCATCCCTATCGGTCTGAAACGCAACCATGATGAAACGCGGTCTCTCGGAAGCGGATTTCACCATCAATCTCCAATCGAAGTGATTCGTGGAGAGAGGAATGCTAGCCGTGTCGCACTGTCTCACTCTAAATCCCACGGGTAATTTACTCTTGGATTCTATGATCTTGTAGAGACGCGCTTTTTCCATGATCGAAGGCTCCACGTGCGGAACGAACCACGATAATTTGTGTAGAGTTATCTTACCTGCATCGGTCGCAGTGAGTCTCACTATTGCGTCGTCGTTTCCTTTTCGAATCAACGTCAGATTGTGTTTGAATCCGTACATGATCTTGTTGTAATCATCCGCAAATCCGAAGATGTATTTCAAAGGTATCCTGAACGAAAACGTTCCTTTAGGTCTGGATGTCTTGACGACGTAGTCGAATATCGCGGCGGCGCCGGCGCTAGCAGGGTCGATGTTGTCTTTCACCCACAACTGATTAAGTCCTCTGGATTTCGAAAAATCATCAGGATACGTCAAGAGTCCGAACATCGTGGTGGCCTGACCGGGATGAAACTCAGATTCTATCTCTTGTCCGGATAGCTTGTATTTTATATTACTGAATAGATGCATGATGCCATTATTGGCTAGAGTAACCGTGTCGTCGTCGGCGTAGTCGCTCCCATCTTCCTTGGTGAGACGTCCCTGCACCACTATGTAACTCTCGCTAGGATGTATGAATAGATCTTGAGTTTCAACGTTGATTCTTATCTCTCCCGCATTGTTCAAACTCGTTTCGGTTACCGGTTCGTATTCGTGAACCTCATATTCTTGAATACTTTCATCTTTCACTATGCTTTGTGCTATATCTAGTATATTTGTCATTTTTAAAGGGTTTTTTGTTTTTTTTGTTTATTAATTAGCTTGCTTTTTTTATCTAAAAATAGTTTTAATTATTTTTATTATTATTTTTCTCTCCTATATATATATGTGTGTAAACAAGAAAATGTTAAAGAGAGTAAATAAAAGAAATTTGTTTTTTTTATCAAAACGTTGTCTTCTGTAATTGTTGTTCGTAAAACTTTCCGATGATCTCTTCTCCATCCAAAGCTTCGATTTCGTAAGTCACCGGATCGGTGTGAAATATTTTGATTATCACGAAGATTTCCGAGGTCCATCGAGGAGTATAACCCTTTTCGAAGTGCTTCTTATAAGCGTAGATTCTCACTCGATCACCGACCGCAAATTTCGGCGTTCTAGACTTCTTCCTAATCTTAGATCTTTCAGGATATAGATTCGCGTAGACCTGTTTTTCATTTCGAGGATCGCTAGGTTCCACGGGAGTCATCTTGATCGATCTGTGTCGCGTGTTGCTGTAATCTTTAACCAGACCGTTCAGAGCGTATATGTATTTCTTGGTCGAATTCGCCGTGAAGTACCTATGCATCTTTTCCTTCATCGTTCGATTCCAACGTTCCACCACGCTGGCTTTCTCTTCGTTTTCGATTGAGTAGAGTTCGACCAATCGATGAACATGCTTGTTGTAGAATTCCTTTCACTTATCCACCCGCAATTTACTCGGTTTTCGAGAAGACGAGTCGAGCACGCTCTTCAGAGCCTCAGCGACGCAAGGTCCCGATTTATTCTTCAAAGCTCTGATCCAACCGTATTTGGAAAACACGTCGATGACCGTCAATAGATATTTAACACCCTCATTCCACCTCGAAAACGATCTCATGTCGACCAAGTCGGCAGACCAAATATCATCCAAACCCTTCACAAACACCCCTTCTCTTTCGAAATTTACGCACGATGGGTTTGTGTAACTCCTCGGCCAATTCGCTCGTCAATAATCGTTTCTTCTTCTTTTCAGATGCGCTTTTTTTAACGCTCCATCCGAATCGACGTTTCGCACCGATCAGATTGCCAACCAGCGAACGTTCTATCTTCTCTCTCCTGGTCGGATTCGATATGCCTCTCAATTTCCCCAACATGTTTTTATCGCAGACATCGTTACGAGTCTTGGTGTCGGGATGTCCGGCGTAGCACAGATCGTGATCATACGCGGCCGCGTCCACCCTATTCACAGGTTTGCTCCAAGATTTAGGAGTCAGATCGGCGTTGAGCCTCTTGCTCAATTTCGTTCCAGGTCCCGTGAAACTGTGACCAGGCAGATGCATTTCGAAAGGTAGATTATTGATCATTTTATTCACGATGCCTTTACCTTTGCTCGCGTTCTTTTTTTTTTTTTTTTTGATGAATCGATTCTTGATAGAACCACACACGTCGCAAATTCCGCGAAGCATCTGTCTATCGTTTTTAGTTCGTACTTCTTGAGAATTATTCGTCTCGGTAACTCTCTTACACTTTACGCAATACATTTTTAAGAGTTATTTAAATTAATTTCGTTTTTATTTTATATATAAATTTAATATTTTTTTTTTTAAATTCTGTTCTTATTATATATATTTTTTTTCAATCGCTGCTCTTGAGTTCTATCATCTTACTGAATTCCTCCCTGGCCTCTTTTCTCCCCTTTTCCACGAGAGAATCCTTCATCTCTTCTTTGATGATCTGACGAGTCTTGATTCTCACGGCTTCTTTCGTGGCTTCGTATTTCGTTTTCTCACTCAATATCGTGAAGTATTCTCCGTCCGATATCCTACCGTCTTTCAACGCCATCGAGATCATTTCGGATATCGTGTCGACCTTGGAGTCGGCCAAGACGCGAATCTTGTCGTGTTTCCTCGCCTTCAGATATAATTTCCTACTCAAAAAGTTTCCGAGCGTGCTAAACAATCCGGCGGCGAGAGCCACTCCTTCTACGGTCAATACGATCGGAATGCCGACCGCGGTCGACAACAATCCGATGCCGGCCGCGTGTAAACCCATGGAAATCGTGATGAGTGTCGTGTCGATCGCGTTGACGAATTTCACGAAACGCGAATACTTCTTCTTGCGAGAACGGCGAGAATCTCTCTCTCGAGTTAAATACGATTGGATTCTATTGATTTAATTGATGCGATACCTCTCTCCTCTTTCTTTTTCTTCTAGCGACGGTGCCGTCGGCAAAACGCCGTTCGGCTTCTCATCCTCGTCGTCATCTGACGTCGGATACAATTTATTTTTGGTTCTCATTTTTGTGGGTTTTTTTTCTTTCTAATATTTGATAAAAAAATTTATGTGTGTATTTATTTTTATTTTCTATTCTCCCTTATTTTTATATCAACGAGAAAACTTAGACGTATGCTTCATTGAACAATAATTTCATGATGCATCCCTTGTCTTCTAAAGTCAGACTTCTGCGCGCCAATTTCAGTTCTTCCGAAACAGTGGGCTTGTCTCGATCCTTACAGAAGACTAATCTCTTCCAAAGCGTGATCACATCGTCGAATCTAACGCGTTCGAACGCCGGTTCGAAATACTTGACGACCATATCTTCCCTTTCCATCGTCAGACACGAATGATTCTCGTGATCGAAGTCTTGATGATCCCGACATCCGACGCATCGTTCTAACAAGATGGGACGTAGTTCTTCGTTCACGCAGATTGCGTATGCTCTCATCAGCATGTTTAAAAGAAACCTCGCTCTAATAGTCTGGGAAGCGCTCATGATTTACGTATTTTTTTTTATTATCTATTCGATTTGATATATTTATTTTTTTAAATAACTATTTTATTTATATTTTTTTCTCTCCTATATATATATCAATCACTTTATTTTATTTCCTCGGGAAACGTGACAATGGGTTTGCGGGTTCAGTATCACCTCTTTTCCATGTGCCGTACATAAGTCGATTTCTGATGTAGAATCCGCAAATGGGTTGTACGCCTCCATAGGGATTCAGTATTAAAATCGTGTACAGATACGGATGATACAGAATCTGCAACCACCTTTTTGATGCTGATACAGAATCCGCAACACGTTTTTTGCTCGCGATTTAACACTGAATCCTATGGGGGAAACCCATTTGCGGATTCTGTATCAAACAGTACACCTTTTTTCCTTAAAATTTCATACATTTTTTTTACTCTTGAGCGACGTGTATATAAAATCCAGTGATATAGAATCCGCAAGCGGATTCTGTATCACCATAAAAAACGACAAATCGTGTACCTGTACACGATTTTAACACTAAATCCTATGGAGGTGTACATCGATGTACGTGTACATGTACGAAATCGTGTACAAGTGAGACTGAATCCGCAAATATCACCTACTACTATGTATTGATGAAAACACAAATTGAAGCATTTGTCATTAGGCCTACAAAAGTTCAAATCTGTTTCTCAGGCCCTCCCGCATGGTCATTTTGGCTGCCGCATGCTCTCTTTTTATAAGCAATAAAAATGAAATGGTTCATATCTGATATTTTACCTAAGTTAATGAAACTGATAAATTTGTCCCTTGAGTGCAACTGGGCTTTGCAATGATTTAGCATTGCGGAGCCTCTTTGCACTCTAGGGATGAAACATTTAACTACCCATGCTATTCTGTGGACTATGAGGCCTAAAACACAAAGAAAACCAAGAATATGAACTTTCGATGACAAACGAATAATTACAAAAATAGAAAATGAAATAAAAAACTGGCCGAACACTTGCAATTTTACAAAACAAAATGGCCTAAGAAACACATGATCTACTTTGTGTAGCCTTACCAGTGATAATGTATTACACAGTGGATCACTCCACAAAGACTATGGGCGAACTTTTGCACCCAAGAAATTTTCTTTTTCAAAATTCTTGAATAAAAAGGGGTAAAAGTTTATTGTAGGCTTACCGCATGATTCGTAGAGGGCCATCTCGCTGACGAAATATCTACAGTGTACGTCACCTCCCTGGAAATTTCAAAAAAGCTGATTAGTAAAATGAGATTAAGGTACCATTTTATAGAATCGTCTTGAACAGACAGACCAATCATGCAATAGACAACAAGAGGCCCCAGGTGGGCTGAGGGCGCTCTCCTGACATGGCAGCCTAAGTATCAACCCAGAGAATTGATTTCAACAAGTTGCATCTGCTCCTCCTAAGAAAAGCTTATACCAAATATCCAAACATTCTGACCAGTGGATCTAAAAAAAAAAGATTTTTAAAGAATATTCCTCATATTGAACTATGTTATAATTCGGGCTCCCACAGGAAGCCCATATATGAACCCAGGGACTTGGCTTTAACAAACTTGAATCTCCCCCCCCCCCCCCCCCCAAGGATGCTGCACACCAAATATCAAAACATTCCGACTCCTAGATCTGAAGAAGAAGATTTTTAAAGAAAATTCCTCATTTTGAACTAAGTTACAATTCGAGCTCCCACAGTGAGTCCAAATATGGACCTAGGGACATGGCTTGAACAAACTTGAATCGCACCCCCCTAAGGATGCTGCATACCAAATATCAAAATATTCCGACTGCTGGATCTGAAGAAGAAGATTTTTAAAGAAAATTCCTCATTTTGAACTAAGTTATCATTCGGGCTCCAACGGTAAGCCCAAATATGGACCTAGGGACATGGCTTGAACAAACTTAAATCTCACACCCCCCCCCCCCCCCCCTAAGGCTGCTGCATACCAAATATCAAAACATTCCGACTGCTGGATCTGAAGAAGATTTTTAAAGAAAATTCCTCATTTTAAAAAAGTTATAATTCGGGCTACCACAGTGAGCCCAAATATGAACCCAGGGACTTGGCTTGAATAGACTTGAATCTCCCCCCCCCCCCCCGCCCCTAAGCATGGTGCATACCCAATATCAACAGATTCTGCCTGTTGGATCTTGAGAAGAAGATTTTCAAAGACATTTGCCTGAAATGCACTAAGTTCAAATTTGGGCTCCAATACTGAGCCCAAATATAAACCCAGGGGGCCGATTTGAACAAATTTGAATCAGATGCACCCCACAATGTTGCATACCAAATATCAAAAGATTCTGCCCGCTGGATCTGGAGAAGAGGAGTTTTTAAGAAATTTGCCTGAAATGCACTAAGTTCGAATTCAGGCTTCTATCGTGAGCCCAAATATGAATCCAGGGGGCCGATTTGAACAAACGTGAATCAGATCCACCCCACACTGTTGCATACCAAATATCAAAAGATTCTGCCTGCTGGATCTGAAGAAGAAGATTTTTGAAGAAATTTGCCTGAAATGCACTAAGTTCTAATTCGAGATTCTATAGTGAGCCCAAATATGAATCTAGGGGGCCGATTTGAACACACTTGAATCAGATCCACCCCACAATATTGTATACCAAATATCAAAAGATTCTGCCTGCTGGATCTGGAGAAGAAGATTTTTTAAGAAATTTTCCTGAAATGCACTAAGTTCGAAATCAGGCTCCTATACTGAGCCCAAATATGAACCCAAGGGGGGGGGGGGGGGCCGATTTGAATAAACTTGAATCAGATCCACCCTACAATGTTGCTTACCAAATATCAAAAGATTCTGCCTGCTGAATCTGGAGAAGAAGATTTTTTAATGTTTTTCCCATTGCCTACAGTGTTAAAAAGTGCTGACTCAGCACTTTTTTCAAAGTCCTGAAAAAAGTACCTTGTGATCAAACCGATAGGGATTTTTTTAACCATTCTATTCTACTGGATAAAAGTAAGCTTTATACAAAATAAGAATCCTCTGTGCCGTGTAGTTTTGGAGATATGGCAGTTTTAAGGTTTTTCCTATTTTTAGCTCCCGAGGTTCCCACGGGGCAATGAGAAAATTTTTTTGGCATCAATCAACTACTTATGACCTATTATCATCTCATATCAAATTTGGTTTAAATCGACACTCACGGTTCTGAAAATATAAATTTTAGGCGTGGCCATAACGAAGGCAAATAATGCCCGACAATCTTCTCTTGAACAAACTTGATTCTAAACCTCAAAAGGACTCTGTTTACCACAGATCAAGTCGCTGCTACTGGTGGTTCATTAGAAGAAGATGTCCCTATATAACCACTATTTACATGAAATTTAATTAAAATGTGGCCAGTGGTTTAGGAGAAAGAGGCTCAAACAGCACCTTCACGCAGGACGACGGACGGACGGACGGACGGGCGGACGACGGACGAAGAGTGATCAGAAAAGCTTACCCTGACTTTCAGTCAGGTGAGCCAAAAATGTTTATGCTGAGGTAATATTGGTTAACGAGTATATTCCAGAATGTTTGCAAATGTCCACTGACTTGAGAACTGGCACTTCACGAGACACAGCCAGAGGACATATTAAGTTTCAACCTGGTCTAATTATTCATTCACACTGGGATACATTCGGATAACGAATAATTTCCTTATTAGCTCTTTCCACGTAATAAGCCAACTACTCCAGCACCACTTTTGTAGCATTAGGAATTTAACCATCTGCATGCTGGTGTGTAAATTTCAAGAACTATTTTTCCTAAAATGCAACTAGAAAGTTAACAATTCAATCTGGCTTGGCAAAGCTTCGGATTGAAATGAATTATCTCTCGGTTTATCGTAATATGAATGCGGGACGGTTGTGTTCAGTTGCACAGGCAACTAAGCACACCCATCCCGCATTCATATTCCGATAAACCGACAGATAATTCATTTTAATTGTTATAATTTAATTCTGAGTATACGCTTGTTTTACAATGTGCCATTACTCTGCCAAGGTCTCCGTCATTTATATCACTGCAATCATATCACCTTTTTCAGCATATGGCAGTTTTATTATTTTTAACGCAGGCTAATACACGGGGTCTCGAATATTGACGAGAAAAACTAGTGTGAACAAACACGGGAGTGTTATGTAATAAAGCACCTTCAGCAATTATTATATAATCGCACAGTTAGAAATACAGATAAGTTTTCTATTTCACAAATGGTGGGACAAAACAGAACATTAATACAATGGGGAAAGTATTCAATAAGTTATGATAAACTCACCTCGACCAACCATATGCAAACAAAAATTATCATTAAAGAAAATTAAATTATACAAGATTGAACCCGTGAATTTACTAGTTGCAATATGTGAATGTTTGCTGCTGGACATTTTGATATTTTGACCCTGGGACGCAGAGGGTTAACACGATATAATGAGTAACACTAATAGTAACATAACAATTACATAGCTTTACAGGGCGTTAAGTATTATTAGTGGCCAGAGTCTAGGAGGGCCTCTCTCATCCCTTGCACAAGGTACTGGCCCCTTGGTGCTATAAAAAATTAAATTGAATAGCGCAAACCACTGGAGCACGTATTTGCGAGGATGAAAAGCGACTGATCCGACCTGAACATAAAGATATACAAAAAGTAAAAAATGAAGATTAAGATATAGACAAACCAGAAATATTTATGAAGAAAATTTCGGTTAATTTCAGTTATTAGTACGTTTCAATATAGGCAGTGATTGTAATCCTTTACCTGACACGAAAAACAAAATTCTAATATAAATACGTTTGTTCAGTTTTTGTGTCAAAAGCATAGCTGATGGCCCCATTGGAACGAGTTAAACGAGCTCGTTCCAATGAGGTGTCTTAAGCTATAATGAAAACTGAATGGTAATTTTTGAGAAAATAGCTGACCTGTTTTGGTCGGTACGTTGTGTAAAGATATATGTAAACAAATTCAGGAATATTTTACTTGCTTTGGGCCTATTATTCGTCAGTCAGCGATGGGTGTTTTTTCCTTCTCACTACACATGTCGAGTCAACGTTACTGGAATGTCGATCAAAGAATGGGTGTCTCAGCACGGTTTTCGTTACTGACTGAAAATAAATCCGAATCATTAAATAAAATAATTTATTACTTCCAATGTTTGATGTATTGTGATTTCCGGGTTTCATTATAAACGATAATTTCACAAGTGAATTATGCAATCACCAATCGGGCCATGTATCCGTGAGCGCAAACGAAGACGCTTTGCCGTGGGTGTATTTTGTTTTTTTAACCCTTTACCTAACATGAAAAGCAGACGACACTTGCAAATCAAATTCTTGAATAACTATTATTTTCATTTTTTGTCTCAAAAACATAGGTTATAACCCCTCATTGGAACGAGCTCGACGAGCTAGTTCCAATGAGGTGTCATAACCTATGTTTTAGAGACAAAAAATGAAAATTAATTGGCGATTTTTGAGAATAGTGCTGGCCGGTTTTGGTCGTTAGGTTAGGTAAAGGGTTAAATAATATAATTATCGTTAATAATGAAATGTAATAAACAGAGTAATCTCTTGACTGGACTGGTTACGTGACATAATTCATTCGAGTCGAGGATCTATATTGTAAAACACTCGTGCGCATTCACGAACTCGTCTTTGTGCAACGTCCCTCACCTCTCATGAATTATTTCACGTAAGCAGTCCAGTCAAGCGATTACTCTCTATATTATTCTACCTGTCTGACAAAATGTTGAGCGATTTATTTTATGCAATATACTTGTACTATAAACACCATAATTTGCTTTTCTGGTGCGATATCGAACTGATAAATGAACAAAATACACAAAACAAAAGCAAAACACAAAAAACATCAGAATAGAGAAAAGCCAGAACGGATTTTCATATTACACTCATTCGTTCCAACAGCCTTTTCCTTTTTTTTTGCCCTGCAATGTCATTCTGCTTCCTAATAAGAGATAGCATTGAATTTAGACAGACGCCATGGAACGTTTCAATTCTTACGCAAGGTTACGAAACTAAAAAAAGTTTTTGGAATGTCGTAATATGAGAATTTCATCTCAATTAACCTTTAATAAACTATTAGCAGTAGAACCACTGATCTTCTATAGTGAAGTGCAGCACTAAAATAATTTACCTTTTCAACGTTAGATCACTATATGGTACACAGTCTCATAAAACACCTTATTCGGCGAAATGAGATAATCCATACTGCATTTACGGGGAAGTACAGTAATAATTTAATCCTACAGCTCTGTAGAGTTATTGGATAATATTATTACTGATCCACACCACAAATGTATTGTTCAGTTGCCGTCTTATTGTCAATCGCAAAATATTCATTCATACAAATATTCATGTTTATTTATTGGATATGATTTTCCTTCCCAGAATTGCCGATTATACAAGCTCGGCAAACCACAAATTCGGCTGATATGGATCCGATCTCGGTTGATGTGAACAACGCTAGAGTTTCCCCCCTTGATGTGTTAATAGACGCAACCAACTTGTTAACTTCGAAATCATTCACAGTTATTCGTCGAACGTGATCAGGAAAACTAGCGTGACTGGACATAATGAAGTAGATGAAAGCAAGCTGAGTTTTTGTATTTTGAAAAGTTAATGATGGCAAAAAGTAATGATTAGGTGTGTGAAGAGAAGGAAGAAGGGAGTTACACAGAAGTTGTGAGCGAAGATTCGTCGAACTGGAGCAAGAGAAGTTCGAATAGCTGAACTTAGGGAAGAGGGAACTTCTGACTTTGTGAAAAGAATGAGAAACAATAACAACGTGGGAAAACTGGAACAGATCTGAGAACATTTTGTAATTATTTGTTTTGGTTTAATGGCTTGTAACATATCGGCCGCGATATCAGCCCTCATTAACTGCACATCATCCTTGCAACTTCGGTTTCAGGCCGATATGAAGTTACTGCCGGCTGATATATCCTCCGATATAAATGCAACCAAGTGATATAGTCTATATTTCAACAATCTTTCACAGAGGCAAGTCCCTTTTTTCGTGGAAACAGTACAATTGAAAATCGTTAGCACCTTTATCACATTAACACATCAATCACAAGGTTGTTTTTAAGTTTAGCAGTTGTGTTTAACATTACAGTTTCTAGTTCACGTTTAGTATCCATTAGGCTTCTGTGATCAGTGGCGTGATGCCCATCCAAGACGGTTAGGGCGTCTCCTAAGAGCCCCCAGCAATTGCGCGTTTTAGGGGCCCCGACAATTCCAAACATTTGGGGGAAAAACATTATTAAGGGCCTCAAAACAGTGCTGTAGTTGAAGCATTGAGCTTGGGTGCTTTAATGCCAGCTTGCATCAAGAATCGGGGCGATGTTCCTTGAAACCAATTACGGGGTTGTGTACGTAGCACATGGCAACATGAGACAGTAGTTCAAATGACGAAACAATTTCAATTTTAATTCAATTACAAACCTGGATGTATTCTGTACAAGTTGTTACATCAAACAGTCGAAGCAGTATACAAAACCAACCAATGTCAACATAACTCCTTCTCAGTTAAGGCCCTAATCGACTAACGAAGGGGTGAACACGAAAACGAACGAAAGGACAAGCGAAAATCACCCATCAGGAAAATTTTCCGGTTGTTCCCGGTGCTTCATTAATTAATATTTTAACTATTACACGTATAATTATGTTTGGAATCCAATATTATTGCTTCCGCAGACATATCGCCCACCCGTGAAAAGCGACCAGCCCACGACGGCCATACTGTAACCACTAACCATCATTGGAACTTCTTAAGCTAGTCAAGGCCGGATGGATATTATACTGATTTACTGAATAGAATGTATGTACCCAGTTAGTGTGCTAGAATATAGTGTTATAATCTACGAAAACATTTTTGTATGTGGCCAAAGGGCCCCAATATTACTGTTACGCCACTGTATGTGATGTTTTGCAGACTTTATGGCAAAATTTGACCGACCACACTAATGTTACTGGAGTGATAACTGTTTAATACCAATGTCAGCATTCAATACAAAATTTGGTTATTAAATTAGGTCGGTTTGTAAATGAAGTCACTTTAGCACACGTTTGTTATTCGAGTGTTTCTTTCTATAAATCTATTTAGCTGCCTGTGTTTAATCTGTTTTTCGAATGTGCATGTGTTGTGGAAGTCCAGCTTGGTTGCAATGTGTTCATGTGTTCAATAGAACAGTAATGTTATAATATAATAGTCCCTATGTGCTTTCATATTTAATTCTGGAGTCTCAGAGTTTCCCGGTGGACATGGATAAGAGGTTCAGTCCTAATTTTTCGAGCGTTTATGGGAAGTTTATGGGAAGAAAGTGCCTTAATCAAATGTGCAACGCATCCTTTCGTCTACCTCAGATATTTAGATGCCATTTTTATCATTTGGGAACATTTAAAAAAAATATTTTGATGAAGTTTTAAGTAACCATGATCCAAACATAAAATAAAAGCTACTACTAGTCACGATTCTGTTGATTTTCTCGATGTGACCGTGTATGTAGGCAAACAATTTCAGTCATTCAAATTATAAAATGAATTTTAAACTAACTGGTTCTCATCAATTGTTACATACAAAATCATTTCATCCGTCACATACATTTAAGAGTATCATCAAATCACCGAAAATTTGTTTCCACGCAATATCACCGTAAATTTCAATTGGGCTTTTTCCATCCTATTTAGCGCCCTTCGCCCGGGGAGGGGGGGGGGGGGGGTACTCTCTGCGTGTTTGCGAAGGCTGCAATCTAAGACTCTGGAAACAAACTGGGAACTCCTGCAGAAAGTAATGATTTCAAGCCACCGAAAATGAAAACAACAGATCGTTTTAGAACTTCACCGACGCCACATTGAATTGGAGAATGTTTTATCGTAGACTGTGAAATTTTATGTCTGATCATAAAGAAGAATTTTACTCTGAAGAAATGAAAAATCCTTATCAGATCCGTAACTTCCCCGTTGGGTTTCAGCCAATGTTGTTTACCTTATCACTTGTAAACGTTGTGGGAAACCGATTGTAGGTCAAACTCAAAATCCATTCCGAACGCGCGATACTCTGGAAGACACACACACACACACACACACACACACACACACACACACACACACACACACACACACGCACGCACGCACGCACGCACGCACGCACACGCGCACGCGCCTAAATCCTCTCAGAAACACAAGAACATTCTCAAACACATAAATGTATATGAGGGAAAGAGAAAAGAAAAACAGCATTACGTGAAGCCATGTTTCATGACTTTTTTAATAAAATTTACCTGCATGGTTGCTTACATATATCAAGACACGACAAATTATTTGTCTGGAAAGAAGTGAAGACATCGTTTACACATGTGTCTGGAAGGAAAAAAAATCACTATCAAAACCTGCCAGCATTACATGTAAACACACACAATTCCACCACGCACAGACACACTCAATACCACAATCACACTGTGAACATACCAAAATTAATCAAAACATGCGTGCGTGTATAATGGATAGCGTTTAACCGGAGCTCTTCCAAGAAAATCAACAAATGTAAGGATCGAATACCGGTTGCATGAGAAATAGGAATGGAGAAAGGGCTACTACATTTCGGTTGTGATCACGGCTGGTGGCTTCCAGGGAAGGTAGATGTGAGTGCTGTCTGAAAAGTTGTAAGAACTCATAAAAAGAGATATTGTACATCTGGTGCCAGAAGATGTCTTGTAGAACCATTTGAAGCACATTGGTACGGGTGTAGCAGATCTTGCCTTGCAGCGAAGCAGAGTCAGCGCACCTGTGCATTGCCCTCCTCCAGCACACAATTATACAAATAAGACTTGTAAATAAAAGAGTGTGTGGATCGAACTAGGATATTGTCGACACAATTTAAATTTCTGACTTAGTTCTCATAAGCTCACTGTTCAAATGAGCCGGACAAACACGCGTGAACACGTATCTATATAAATCGACAGTTTGGACAAGCTCCAATACAGACACACACAAACAAACAATACCGATGCACATATTCGGAAACATTGGAAATCCACACCACATTCTCCCGTGAACACTGAAAATAATGAATAGAAACAAAAACATGTAGAATAAAATCTACACTTTGGATGAAGTGTGAACAAGTATCAATAAGGCTTCGTTAAAAAGTACGATTGTGGTCGTAATCCACGCGTGGGCAGTGATGTCCACGCATGCATTTACCACGTAATAAAAATCATCATTAACAAAATTTTAATTGATGAAGCACCGGATACAACCCAGTGATTCATTAATTAAAATTTTGCTCCTGATTTTTTTATGATTATTCCTATAATTAGTGTTTGAAATTTAATAGTATTGCGACCGTGGAAATTTTGCCAACGCGTGGAAAGTGACCCGTCCACAGCGACCACACTGTAACACAGTTTGAAAGGAGCCAATGTAAATTGCCACGTCTTTAAAACTGCTCATGATTCGCTTTTGTCATTTATAATCACACGTAAAAGATACAAAATTCTGTAAAAAACAAATGTAAATGACCTATAGGAATGGCCCTTGAATATGTCTTTACAGAGCATCATCATTTCATATACTGTGATGATGTCGGGGTGCTGGCAAGCCCATAATTGAATAGCAGTTTTGGAGATGGTGGCGAGGATTTGTCGATTCTATACATGCATGCCTCCCCCATGTTCCTTATTACATTTTTGGCAGCTCCACGAAGCCCACGAAATTAACAACTGACATGGTAGATGTCAGATACGCCCACTGTTCCATCGATGTAATGGTGACGAGGAGTGTACTGAGCGATTTGTGTATAGAATCTAAGAAACGACCAAACTTAGTGTTTGATTTTAAACCTTGTCCATGTTCTCTACCCCAAACTAGGCAGGCGTTTTTAAAGCCACGTGCACAAGTTTGGTCCTGAATTATCTTAGCAACGACTTTCCAGTCGTTACACTTCCCGGGGGGTGTGTAATGACCTGATGGTTCTTGTAAAGAGAGTTCGTTGTTGTAAAATAAAACTGACCGGACCCCACCGTGTTTAATAAAAACGAGGTAGTTGGAAGGGAGGATTTTGGAATAATCCGAGTAAGATAAACGAACGCGCAGCCTTTAGGACGGTTGGTGGCTCGCTTATGGTAATTTTAGTCGTTGTCATGTCGCTTTCTGTAATTTTACATTCTCCACAACAACTGAGCATCCCATTTGATTCGATTAACAGTCGTACGCAATACCCAAAGCAAACACAAGCCAGCAATGAACCATAACGGCGACCTCCATCAATAGTCCAGGCACATTGGACATAAAAATGAGAAAGTAAGGAAAAAAATCGGAGAAAGCTGATTTTTTTATATGTTTCCGGGACACACATTGCGGATAAAGTGTGAAAAGTCCCCGCGAATCCGAGTTGAGCTTTTTTAGTTATAGCGTTTTTTTGATGAAAAATTTTTTTTTTTTTTAAATTCGACCCAGCTCCATATTTCTCATTCTTATTCGCCTTTGTAGGGTGAGAATCATAAATATCGTGCTGAATTATATTGAGAATACATATCCCCAACAGAAAATGCCAACTTTGTACCAATCCTCACACTCAATGGTGAAATATTCACGAAAATGTACAAAATTACGAAAAAAAATTTATTGTTTTCATACACACAACGGTACACAACGTCCATTAAATCAAATCTACGACTACTTTGGGAGTTAAATTATATATCAAAAATTGCAGAAAAGCAGTGGCTTTATAATGATATATAACAATAGTCATTTATTCCATAATGAACTGGTGAAACGTGTGAAATATTAACCATACCCCCTAAACTCAAATTCAAACGGCATCGACTTTTCTCATTCAAATACCGTATTATAGCATCATTGTTTCAATTTCCATGTTCGATTAAATCACATAATGTGGTGTTCGCCTACACTCAAGATGCATTGGCATGTAATGTGTGCACGCCCTTGATGTTTTCGTTAGACTCGGCGGCTTCCATATGATTATGTCATATTTAGGGGCAATTGGTTCGATCATGGCTGGTAGCGGCTTGGATGAACTTTGGGGGACTGTTTATGCTGGTGGGTCAATCCATCATTTGATCAGTGGTCATGCATATTCAAGAGCAGTTCGTGCCCATTTGCTAACACAAATTGCCATTACAAAACTTGTGTTTGAAGAAAGCCGAACACTAGATAACATAGACTGCACAGAAGTCAATGAAATATTCTGTGGACTTGCCAGAGGTGACTGTACAACAGCTGACGCTGTCAATCAAGAAAGTGTCAACCATCTACTGTCAAAATTACACGAACTGCTCCAGAATGCGTCCGTAGGACGCACAGGAAAGCTTTGGGTACAATACTACGAGCAAATAGGTCTTCTCCGGTTGTTCTTGAGAGCAGAGCGCACAGGCGACTGGGAACTCCACACATATTGTGTTCGCAATATGATTCCAGTATTTCACGCAGGTGGTAATTTTGCATACGCAAAAAGTTCTCATCTCTATTTGCAGCAGATGAATGAGCTAACAGAAATAATGCAACAGGATGATTTGAAGTTGTTCACTGAGAAAGGTTACTTTACCATAAGGCGCTCAGATAAATTCTGGGACGGGATATATTCTGATCAGACCATAGAGCAGTGTTTAATGAGAATGTTCAAGCTCCCTGGTGGTCTCGCACATGGCAGGGGAATAACCGATAGCACTGTTGCGAAATGGGTACATGGACTACCTCTTTGCCTTCCGATATGTAATGCTCTCGAAAATTTTGTTCATGTTCACACTGGTCATGGCGAACAACATCGGGATCTCCGTCAAAGTTCACAATTGACTCATGCCAATGATATCACCAAATTATTGAACTGGCTCAGAGTGCATTCCCCCTTTCAGAATAGAGATCCACTACAATTAGTCTCTATAGCGACCGGGCTTGTGGCCGACGAAACTGTGAACTGTGACCAAGTACGCAAAATTGGTGAATGTTGCGTATCGAATGTTGTAAGCAAAACGTTCAACAGCATCAAACTACGACGTGTTGACACTGTGAAGTCTTTCGCATCGATGGCAAATAGCATCAAAGTCCGTGGAAGTAAGGTAGTGATTGACCCCACAATTCTGTTCAACCGCACCACATGTGTTATTCAATCACAAGCAGAGATGGAAGAGTATCTCAAATATGAACTCGCCCCGAAACCACCAGCATTGTTTGATTCTGCTGGAATGAGGAAGACACAGAAAAGCACGCTCGGTAAGATCCTCAAAACATACGGTTCCGAGCAAACTAAAATCCCAGAACATTCTCTGTTTGTTGTAGATGGTGGATTTTTATTGAGGGCAGTTGTATGGCCTAAACAGTCGTCATATAAGGACATATGTACATCATATTCCAATTATCTAGTGAGACATTTTGGGGCGAACGTCGTGGTTGTTTTTGATGGTTATGCTTGTACAATGTCGACAAAGGGCATGGAACAAGCCCGTAGATCTAAAGACAGGTATTCCATTGATATCAATATCTCACCCGAGTTACCAGCCACCACACCCCAATCCGATTTCCTTGCAAATGCCAAGAACAAAACCCAACTAATCGATCTTCTAATGCAGGAGCTATCTGCTATCAATATTCAACAATGTTGTCGTTGTGGGAACAGACACAGACTTGTTAGTCATTCTTACCTCTCGAGTTCAACCGGGATGTAATATTCACATGATGTATTCCATTACCCCAAACTTACTAGTTTCAGTTAGTGAAATAGCAACCAAAATGGGTGACCATAGAAGCAACCTCCTTGTAGCACATTCTATAAGTGGTTGTGACACTACTTCTGCACTCTTTCGAGTTGGTAAGAAGAAAGTATTCAGTACAATTGTCTCCGATGTTACTAGCGACTCACAACAGTATGTCAACACAATTTTGGCGGATGACAGTACACCAAGTGCAGTAGCCGCTGCCGGGGAACAACTTCTCCTGATCTTATACGGGAGTAAAACTGTTTCCTCTCTCGACCAATATAGATATGTCACTTACAAGCGTTATGTAGCAAAATCTAAACTGAATAAACCCATCGACCTAGCCTCACTCCCACCAAGCAGCGATGCTGCACAACAACATGTCTACAGATGTTATCTCCAGGTCCAACAATGTCTGGGCACTTCGCTTCCTCCGACGGATTGGGGGTGGTCGCTAGACAATGGACTTTTTGTACCGATTGCAGCCACAAAGCCATGTGCCCCCGATAACCTACTGAATCTGATCATTTGTGGTTGCAAGAGTGCTTGTACAAAAAGGTGTGGGTGTAAGAAGGCAGGACTCTCTTGCTCAGGTTTGTGTAATTGCAGTTCGGATTCTTGTAACAACCACAGAAACACTGTCCTGTCGGAAATTTCTGAGTTCGATGAATAATATGTATATAGGTCATGTCATTTCTGTATATAGCGTTGATAATAGTCAATGTAACTTAATCCATGTTGATTGATTTGTACATTCTGTAAATATTATTTATTGATTTTTGTACATTCTGTAAATATTATTTATTGATCTAATGCTGCCAGACACAGACGTGTCTGTTCGGTCCCAAGCCCGAAAATAGTTGAGTTCTCATGCTGACGAATTTTATGCCAAAAGGGGAACTCGGCCAGAAGCAGAGGGGGTCTTCCATAATGTCTATTTTATAAGCAATGATAAAAGTCTTCAAATGGTGGTGGATTTTTTATCGTCTGTCCAACTAACATCCCGTTCTGTACTACGACCCTTTGGGCAAATCCGTTAGGAAAATCGTCATTTTTTGCGTAAATCCGATACTTTTTTGTGAATTTTCAATAATTTTTTTTCGCAGAAATTGTCACAGAATGCACATTTTCCTCTAGGTAAATGTATATTAGACATTATGTAGCTCGAAATACGCGTAAACAAAAAATACAGTTGGATCAATTCGAGGTTACAAAGTTCGTGCGATTTTTTTTGATTTTTTTCAAACGCGTTTTCGAAAAAAGGCTGTAGAAAAAAAAGCTCAACTGGGATTTTAGGGGACTTTTGTCTAATCGTTCAGTGACATGTACTCGACATTCCCTGAAAAAATCAGCTTTCTCCGATTTTTTTCCCTAGTGAAACCTAATGTTCTTGGGCTAATAGCATTCATTAGCTTGAACAAGGATGTGCCACATCACTGAGACCGGGTCACTTGTATGCCGTAACAAATGTTGTTTTTTCTGTTTTCAGATTCTGTTTAAGCGAAAAACAAGATTCGTTGGATGGTTCAACCGCCAAATTTTCAAAGAACAGTGGAAGACTTGTGTTATGTGCTGGATGTGGGGTGGTGCTTTATTTCCGAATGAAACATCTTTCGAGTTATATCGAACAAGCAAATTAATGTATGGATATATACCTTGTGTATAACTGAGGAGTAACCAACCACATAAACTAAATGAAATTCACAACAGAAGTTATGCCAATACGCCCACTGTGTATACGCATATATGTACACGCGTCCTCGTAATGTAAAGTTGACGTGGATGCATGTAGTTGTTACGAACCTAGCTGGAAGTATCAGTCGATTTGAACAACCTGACAGCATGCGGCAAGTGACGCAGAGCCGCGTAGTGGCGATGTTTTACAGCACGCTAGCAGGTTGTTCAAATTCATGAATACATCCAGCTAGCTTGGTAACTTACTTACTCCTGCCTTTTGTTCAATCAATGCAACGCACGGACTCCGGCACACTGAGTACACGAGAGGTAGTCAAGTGACGTCACTTGAACACTCAGCTCATTATTCTATCAGGTAATTCAAGTTGGTTACTACCCAGGAAATGACAAAAAAAGCCACGGTGCATGGAAGTTTGTTATATATGTAACTCCATGCACAACACAACCCGATATGATTCTCTGTGTGTGTTTTCCTTTTCTTGTTTGTCCTGAGAAGCAAAACAAATGTGACGTATGTGTATTTATACGATGATTTCCTATTCTACTATATATAAAAAGCCTATGATATAATTTTAGCTTTAGAACACGGCAGTAATGGGATTTCAAAAGTTAAAATTTACTCCTACAGTGCAACTACATCCAAGTGGACCTTTGGTGACCTCGACTTGAATGCAAACTTGTCGAAATTTATTACTCATCGCCTCGCGAAGAGTGAAATGAGTCTCACAATTATTTAGTACGTTTTAAATGAATTTATCTCAAAAGATACCAAAAATTAACAAACATGCGTTGCCTCATAACTCAAAGTAGTATGCTTTTCAATGAAAAGGCCCCGTGATTTTCGTGTTTCTTTTTCGATTTCGTTTCGGCGATAAAATTGCCAGCAGAAGTTCCACCCACCGGTGCTCGTGTAAACAAAAACAGAATCGCACGTGTGGATATTGATTTATTCAACATTTAAACTCATATTGATCTGACGATCATGGTATAAATAAAATATACCCAAAGCAGCTTGATGTACCAAATGTTCGTCATTCGTGGTGAAGTGGTGTTAGCCGCGCGCCAAAGTCTCGCGGTTAACACCACTTCACCACTCGTGGTGAACATTTGGCACACCAAGCGACTATGGGTATATTCTATATTTTATTCATTGTAATATACCTTGTATGTCATTTGTATAATTGCATATCGGTACACTTCCTCCGTGTTCTGCTAAAAGATCAGCGAGAGCTTTTCCTTCACACCTGTATAGGTAACTGCAGCATGTACATTTTGAAATTAAATGCTTCTGAACACACGTTTTAAAACAAGCCTGTAAGTCAGAAAAAGAATCACAATAATTTTCAACTTATTTTTTGTTTCGTTGATAATGAACATACTTTACTTTCAAAAACCATAAGGCGAAGCAAATAAATGGTTCGATTCAGGTTACATGCAATGGGAAAATATGGTCGTTTGGTCAGGATTCTTTTTATTTTAATATTTTATTTTCCCGTACAGTCACTAAACCCTTTACCCAAAGTAACGAACGAAACCGACCAGTCCGATCTGCAAAAAACATCATTCACATTTTATTATTTTTTAAGTTTGTTGTGTCTCCAAACAGAGCCTCTGGTCCCACATTAGAACGAGCTCATTCACACGAGAGGCATAAGCTATCTTATGGAGGCCAAAAAAATTAAAAGTCATACAAGAAAAGTTTTTCAAGTGTCGTCCGCTCTTCGCATTAGATGGACGTTAAAGGGTATTGCCCATTTTCGTGGTGCACAAGTATTTGACACCAGGCATGTATGTTTCTCCAGAAATTTTTTTAAATAGATAGAATTTTTATGGCAAGAGCTCATAAAAAGTTTAGGGTTGTGCCTGAAAATTAGAATAGTTCGGGAAATCTGAAACATTTCAATTTTTCTCTGCCTTACACAAATATGAGTAGTTGATAATTCATATGGTAAATTTGAATTAAATTAATAAAAGATCCATACTTTATTAAAAGAAAGTGAAGACGTATAATTCACCGAAGTCATCTCCGATAATGAATATCAATTTTGTCAGTGGTCCAATATTCCACATCTTGAGACGAAAAGATTTAAATTATAGTCCACTCGTATCGGCTGCCACTGAGATGTAACTGTTTCTGCATAACAAGTACAGTTAAAACTAGAAGTCCTGTCATGAAATGCGCACAAATACCACGTCGATCTGCGCGTTAATCTACGCGTTATGACCATAGTAAGGCTATCAAATTTTGTACATATGGCCTGTGCACAAGCAATGTTTCAGCCAATGGACCTCCGGGTAACCCGGAGGTCCATTGGCAGAAACATTACCTGTGTTTGCTGTGAGTAACCAGGAGAACCAGCCATGGTTTGGATGCCATTCGATATGGCAATTGCGCGCAATTCCAACGCGCAATTAAGCCTAGATACGCGCACAGTTCGTGACAGGACTTCTAGTTTTAACTGTAATATGATTCAACAACCAAATCAAGCTGTACAATGAGCACGAATACACATTGTAAATTATTATCACTTTATAGGGCACTCCCTGGCGAATATTTTCATTTTCGGGGGCTGCACAAAACTCATATGTTTCCGTTTACATCCGGGTTCCCGGGCAATAATGAAAAAATCGTTTCAATATGGCCCGGCGGCCCGCACATCCCCGGATGTAGGGGAGGTAACACTGCTTTGAGTTTGAATATTTGGAGCAGAGAGATGTGATGGCGGAATTTTGTGATCTTTGGCGTGAAAGAATTAAGATATGCATTCGCATTTAACGCATGAGTTAGTTGCTGACAATGATTGTGTGGGAATTTCACACCTCTACTACACTGAAAAATGCTATCAATATGTAAATGATGAAAAAATAGCAATCTTGATTTTTCTTGGTTTAACATGTAACCTCTTTGAAATGTGATAATAATACAAATAACATTATTTTTTTTACGGGCGTTATGGTTCATTAACAGCCCAACGAAAATGATTAACAGCCCTTGGGCCTATTAGTGGCCATCGACTTCGTCTCGGACCACTAATAGACCCTTGGGCTGTTAATCATTTTCGTAGGGCCGTTAATGAACCATAAGGCCCTCAAAAATAATGTTATTGTATAATTATATTTCAAAATCCAATGAGTAAAGGACAGATCAACATCTTAGCAAATCAAGTTCAGTTACCGCATTTAGTTCAGTACAGCTCATCAGGATGTAGTCCAAACAAAAACAATCCTGACGCCACCTCCTTCACCCACTCCCTTTCTGGTTATAACGACTTCCCGCGAAGAGCATCAAGATAAAGTTGTTATAACAATTTACCAACTCATTTTAATGGTCTGCTAAGTCGTTATAACAACTTTAAAAAATATTGCCCCCATGTCCTAAATACGCTGCAATGCGTGAGTTTAAAATCGCTAACCTTCTCAAGGACAAAACGAAAACAATGGTCTTTTGAAAGTTTCGAAACGAAACTTGAGTAGTTTTAAGGCTATACACCGAATGAATTAAAACATAAACGTTTTTGTGGATGTGCAAGTTTTCAATAACGCATTCTCAAAACTACAATTTAAGTTAAATTTCGTTCATACTGTCAATTTATTTTGGAACCTCATCAGAGTACAGCAGTAAGGAAAATAAGACAAAAATTTTAGAATTTCTTTTGTGAAAAAATATGCACCTCATTCAAAACAAATTATGAAAAATGCGCCTAAAGAATGAATGAATTGTGTGTCATAATACTGTCTCAATTTTTCAGCAGACCTATCGCATTGGGTCGAGCCCTCTATGGTCCACCTGATTTGAACATAAGAAGAACGGGAAATGCCCACCGAGAAACTTGTTTTTATAAACTAAGGGTTTAAAAACTGCGTATTCGCACAAAACATTTTGTGGAAACCCACTCTCTTTTAACTCTGAAGGATCCTGGCAATTTTCCAAACTTTCTCCAATACCACAAACTGTGGGTCTAGTGGCTTAACAGTGATATGTAGACAAATCATTGATCATAAACAACTGCCAGGGTAATTTGATCAAGTTGGGCTTTCCTCTTCGAAGAAGCAAGTTAACTTAGAACGTGGGGCATGAGGATAGGACCTTGAGAAACGGATTTTCTATCCTCATATCGAATCCATTCGGAATGGAGGGTGGGGGGTGGGGGGTGATATGGACATCGAATCCGAATCGACGAGGAAATAAAGCGAAACAATGTTCTTCAAATCACATATTTTCAAAATTTCCAAATTGTCATGCATGTCCTTGTGGCTTGTGCGTGCTCCGGGTTGGATGAGTACCAAACTGCAGAGATCACAAGTTACATTCCTACAGCACTACTTATAAAGTGGAACACGGAATTCTCGTGCTGCACCTTACAAGTACTGTTGTAATAATGTAGCTTTCAAGGCAGACAAGCATGCCGATACGCCGATTGAACCGAAAGCGAAACAACCAACTAGTCTTCTTTGGGCGGCACAATTCCTCCGACAGAATACATTTATTTGCCATCGTCCCTTCGTGAAAAAAGACGACTTATCCGATTTGTAAATATAAGGACAAGGAAGCCGATTCGATCTCGACGTAACATGTAAGGCTGTCGAGCATAACGATAAGCCGACGACTGAACCGAAAACGCAACAACCAATTATTCTTTTATGCTGAAGGCATGATTCCTCCGATAGAATACATTTATTCATTTGCTGTCGTCCCTTTGTGACAAAACATGAGGTATTCGATTCGAAAATATAAGTACAAGGAAACCGATGCGATGGTCATCCCGAATCAGACCACTGATGTCGACATCTGTTAGAATCTTGGAAGCTTCGGAGAGCCCAAGATGATGATTAAACTTTTGAAACAAAATACTGTTATACTTAATTGTGCAGGAAAAATTTCATAACCTGCCGCCTCTATCTTGTGTAAGGCAGAACATTAATTTCATAACTCCCTACAGATGTGTGTAAACATTGTCTTCTTCGTATTTCTCCATTAAGCTTAGAAAGGTAAGGTTACAATTTACGAAAATTCTCGCATCTACGTAAGAGAACGAGTGATCGTCATTGGATACATTCACTATTACCTTTACTGCCAATAGGGCCTTTCAGTCGAGCCTGTAGTGACGTACACAGCTTTTTTGGAGGGGCGGACGTAAAATTTTAAACAAAAATTAGCTTTGCACACCTACGCCGTGTGTAAAGGTGGCACACTACTTAGCCGTTCATCATTATTTTATGTCAATATTCCCAAGCCTCATCACCTGCTGTTTTCTCACCTAACGTATTCATTTTCGAAATAATTGATTTCTAACAGAATTGATACATGTATATTATCACTATTATGCTATGTAAAATGTCTCAGAGTCGAACTATTGTTTCTAAGGATATATCTCGATGTGCCGAGATACAGCCTTAGAAACAAGAGGGAGATAGTGATACATTTTAGATGGGTGTCAAAAGGAACACTGGTTCTCTGGGCAATTGGACGAAGGGGTACACATGATGCGTAGGGTTACATACGAGCCGCGAGGAGGATCCCCTCTCGTAGGTGGGGATCCTATAAGCCTCCCACGGAAAAGGTTTCATTCTTGAAGTGTCAAATGACGAGGGGTCCTAGATTTTGTGCCGCAAATTACTCTATTGGACAAAACCGAATTTGTGGGTTTCCATGTGCAGACTTTATGTATATTACACAAGCATGCATTCAAGCTGTTTTAGCGACGGAACATTGTTTAAGAGGCGCGGGTACCGCCCGCCTACCCCAACAATGACATTTGATATTTTGTTCATCGCTCTAGATCATTAATATGATATAAGCGGTACATAGAACAAGAATATATTCACATAAAATAATATGATGAAGGACGGTGAGAGGTGTAAAAAAAATCTGTCCGGCTAAGGATCGAGCCCAATCCACTAGACTAGATGGGTGTGAACCCACATAGGTTCGATTGTCGTCCACGCAGATAGGTCGGCAGAGGTCAATCCACAACCCGCCCGTTTCTAATCTGTATGCGGAAAATCAGAAAGACAAATGGCTGTACGTAAGGTAGGAATAACCATTAACGCGCGATAATGGCCGTAATTGTATGTTATTGTACATGCATTCGACATATTCTTGTGGCGATTAGGACATGCTAACTTGGCCAACCTTCCAGATATACGGTTGTGCATAGACTCGTCGATTAATAAGAGCTTCACGTGTTTGAATAATAGAAACACACACTAATGTAATTTACAAGTGACCAATAGTAAACTCTTCACATCAACTGTGAACCTTGCGACTGCTATCACGAGGAGCACTGTCCGAAGATTTTACGAGCAGTCTGAAATCACCCACAATGTAATTTTGTCAAAAGAGTATGCCCATCTTTTCTTATCGTAAGATTATGACTACTGGCATTGAAGAGGAGAGAAAAGATAGTAAATTCCAGGTGAAGATCTGCTATAATCTAATTCACAAGCTCTTACAAAGGTCCAACCATCGCATATCCTCCCGTGAGTCAGATTGGGTATGCTACTAAAATACAAAGTGATGTTTCATTAAAAATCATTATATAAGTGTGCGATACCCCTGTAAAAACGAAGGTCCTTACCCGAAAATGCGGTTAAATGGCAAGGAAGACAATAAGGATTCTACAGTAAAATGTCGATGAGACTTTGACAACAGTCACAATAAGATTTTTTCGGTTAGAGTTCACCTTTTAGAATATAGGGTTTATTGACCAAAGCTCTAAAACACTGGTACTGTACTTGGGTACCGTGCTCCCTTTTCCACAACTGTGTTTGTTACGTACTGCTGAGTGGGGATGAGTTGATTTCTACAGAGAATCAATGGCGCTATTATCTGTACTACACCAGCAGAGAGAAAACCATTGTACTGTATATTCAATACTCGTGTAGCCACTTTCTGTCTGTCCGTCCGTCCGTCCGCCCATCTGTCTGTCTATTTGTCTGTATGTCTCTTTTGTATGTGTAATCGATAGGAGGGTATTAACTAGTCTGTTTTTGGTAATCCGTGAATCAGGTTAAATAATATTAGTTCGGGGGTGGAGATGTTTTAAGGTGAGCAAATGTTAGTGTAGACGACATCTCAACGTTTACACAACTTAAGAAGATCAGTGGTGTTTGAGTGCAGAAATAAGTTTTTATATTTATGTAGGGTTGGGTAACTGTGAATGTATGTCGGTAAAAGGGACTTTCGAGAAATTTTAAAGAATCCCCAAACCATAATATAGTGATATTCGTTACCGACAGAGTTGGAGCCACACAGCGAACAAAGGCGTTCGTTCATCAGTAGGAATAGTGTTCCATCTACCTGTTTCAATTGGAAGTTGGTGTTTTGAAGTTCGGAATTTGACTAGCTTGAAATAAAACTTAGGAGGCACTTTGCTGAAGTAAGTTTCAATACCGAAGTTGTCTTTGAAATAGATATAATGTCGTAAATTGAGGACTCGAATATTTCAGACGACCACATCTGCTGAAACTGGTCTTGGAGGGTTCGTTTGACCGTTTCCTTTAAAACTTCAGCTGAGAGGCACGACTGCTTATCCCAGATGTAAGTCAGTCCACTTGAATTTAATATATCATGGATTGATCTTAGCCATGAATTGCGAGATTGGTTACTGTTATACAAAGTTAGCAAATATCTTTACATTATGTGACTTAATTTGTTTGGATTACTATTTATAAGCTTTGCCCAAAACGCAATCATTCGACATTTTACCTTAATTGATGCGTTGCTGTTTTGGGTTTCACCTTCAATATGAATTTAATATATTCCAAAGATTTATTTGGCAGGCCATGGAAAGAGAAAAATGCCGCTCTTTGTGTATTATCGAGTACATTGCTTTAGTTGCACGTGCAACTTGATTACGCGTTGCGCTGGAGAATATGCCAGCTCTGGATAACGTGATGCCTAAGTAACTGAAATTGTATACTTTTTCAATTTCGTTACCATCCATGTAAATTCGGGTACAACTCTGTCTTCGCTGCCGAATATCAATTTTTTTTGCTTTTCGGGTATTAACAGTTAATTGTCTTTCTCTACAATAAAGTGTGAATATATCAAGGGCTAATTGGATACTTTTAGCCGTTTCGGCGAAGATCATATTGGCGTCAGCGTAAAGGAATACAAGGAGTTTACCAAACATATACATTTCATGAGCTATATGTTCTTCCATAGATGGCAACCCCAGAACATTATGTTTAGTGAGAAAGTCTTGAAGGTCATTTGGATGCATGGAGAAGAGGACGCCTAGGTTGCATCGGAAAGTATCTAAGTCTCTGTCTCCTATTCTAAACAGAGGTTTAACTCCACTATACATATTATGTATTACATTGAAGCATTTTCCATCTATTCTAGAACTCATATTTTTTTTCCAAAGGCCTGCATGCCACCGTATCAAACGCTTGTTTGAAGTCGAAGAAAGTGCAAAATAATCTTTTCTTGAGGCTTTTCATTGACGTTGTCAAAAAGTATAACACTAACGCGTTGTCGGTAGTTGAATACCCATGTCTGAAACCGCTTCGCTTTTCTTTCAAAATACCAGTCTGTTCTTTGTAAGTCGTTAAGCGCGTATTTTGTATCTTTGTAAACAATTTACCGAAGCAACTGAGAAGTGTAAACGGTCTATAATTTTGCGGCCATTTTGGATCACATTTATTTTTATAAATTGGTTTCACTATACCAAACAGACAGTTTTGTGGGATTACACCGATGTCGAGAACCAAATTGAATAAGACAAGGTACACAGGCAATATTATATTTATAGAGCATTTAATATGTTCGTTTCTAATGCGATCAGCGCCACCGGCTTTATCAACTTTGAGAGATTTTACTGCGTTCATTATCTATTCATTTTTATAACTGGTTGTTTCAATGTGGCTGTGTTCATCGGATTCTGTCTCGTTTGACATGTTCATATCTCTTAGAAACGCGAACATGTTGGACGCACCTACTTCAGGCCTAGGATCATCATTGGGCGTCTTAAGTATTTTCCAGTATTCGTATGGGAGCCGTGTACGCGACTGGGAAAGCTTTTTGGTCATTTTTAACTTGTACTGTTTTTCGGTTGTACATAATACTTTTTTATATTCTTTACTTTTTTCAATAGGTTTTTGGAAGTCGCACTTTTAACTGTATGGTTATATGCACCCGTTATATGCACAACTCGCGATATGGCATTGTCTGTTGAACCAGGGTCGTTGACTCGGCATTCGATATTTTATCTTTTCTTGTGTCCCGAAGCAATGGAGAGCAGCTTTAACGACGGATGAACCACATGGTTATTTCTCTGCTTTCCTCCCCTCTCGAAGGCCTTGACCTGGGACGAGATGAAATTATACAGCACTTACACATACATACACATTACACACACATATCTACATGCACAAGTACAAATATATGTGTATATATATATACATATACATATATATATATATACTTTTTGTAAACAGCCCTTAACCCTGACATCGACGCAGTGAGGAGTTGGGGAAAGAGAAGATAGATGAACTGGCCTGGAGTTGCAAGAAGTATAATTATTTCCACGTTTTTCGTTTTGATATTTCATCATTACGTAACAACTTGCAATATATACCTACAATAAATGACACGTAGCATTAACCCGGTGTGACTCTCCTTGCAAGGAAACGTTATAACGAAAGGTAGAAAGGGCGTTTGCCTTTACGTCGAAAGATTTTGTATGCGTATAAAATGCAAGGAAGAGGGCCATGAATGCGAGATGTTCAAAACGTAATGACTTTTCCTTGCGTTAATTCACTTCTATTTTTCCTACTCGCGCGCCAGTTTTAGTGCCAGCACCGGCACACACACAAGCGCATGCTTATATAGATGGGTTGGGAACGGATATCTATGTGGAAGTGAGTAATTTTGTCCTCCTTTCCTGAACAGTTATAAGCACACAGGGTTTTGAAATTTAGAAAGCCAGAGAAAAAGATCAGTGTGTGAATATGTATTTGCTATTACATTTTGTACTCTTGGCCCTATATTCGAGGTTTTGGTGGTACTGGTGGGTTTTGGTTTTAGATTTAGCCGTGAGAAGTTTTTAGAAGGCGTTTTATCTTTTTGATAAATTTTGCCAGTTTACAGGTTTGGCTGATCTTTGAGTTCGAGAACGGACTTTGTAGTTTCAACATGCTCGAATGTCGCCAAAAGTAGGGTTTTATATATTCCTTGCGTATATAATGTAATTTTTTACAAACTAAAATAAAGTGGTATTCATCTCCTAATTCGCATTCGCACAAGTTACATTTTCTTTGAGATAATTCTGCAAACGTCCAGCTACCCGTTTCTATGGGAAGCCTGTGATTTCTAACCCTAAACTGAAGAAGAGGGGTTGCCAAAGATAGGGGCAATTGTTTAAGGTAATCTTCGAAGCCGAAATCTGTTTTTATTGATCTATAAAATTGATACTTATTCGAGTTATTCATTGCCGTTCTCCATTCTTGCAAAAATATATCTTTAAGTCTTTCCTTTATTATGGAGTCAAAATGTTTCGGGTTAATTATGCTCTGATTAGCCCAAATGTAGCCCAAGCCAAGACTATTTAAAAGTCTAGATCTTTCCCCGGAGCTTTCCCATTTTTTAGTTTTTTAACGGCCTTATCTATTTCCTCAATTGTGATGGCTTCGTTTATTTCCGTTTTGTCAATGTTATCTGATGGGTTTACACGGTGGTTTGTATTGCAAGCTTCGTCTTCTCTGTCGTCTACATTTTTATAATACTCGTAAAACTCATTCAGCGACGGGGCTCTATTCTCAGTTTTTTGTTTATTAAGAAATCTATAGATTTTCCAGAATTCTCTGCTATTTTGTGTTTTGACATGGCGGACTTTCTCCTTAAGATGCCTATTATAATGAATTTTACTTTGCTTAAATGTGTATTTATATTGACTTCTCAACGATTTTAGTAAATTTTTATTTTCGATAGTACGTTCTGATATCAAACGTTTTTTTATGTGTCTTATTTTCCTGCGTAGCCTATTACATTCCACACTAATACAGGGTGTTCTTGCATTGCGTTCTTTCGAGACATGATTGATTTTATTTATTCGTTTTACATCAAACGTTTTCTTGGCGCCTGATAGGTAAAGATTACATATCTCTTTGTTTATGTCTTCAATATCGTCTAAGTTAGCATTTCCCGATCTCTCCAAAATACCTATTTTTCCTCCAGTTGCTTAACGAGTGATTGGTTTATGTTATCTTGGTATTTCCTTAGCCTGTTTGGGTCCCACTTCCTGATGGTAATATCACTCTGGGTACAGTGTGAGTTCGAACGAAATAGTTTTGGGTATTCTCGTTTAAGTGACTGCAAGTACCGTTAACATGAACCGTTAATTGCTCTGTATCACAACCTATTGTACTTGTTTGGTCAACATCGCAGTCAGCAATGAGCGTCTGAAAGTAGTTCATTAAAATCATCGACCATGAAGTCGGTCATGTGCTCGGTGAACTCAGTTGTGCAGATCAGATAATCGATTATACTTACCCCTTCACATGTTGCCACACACACATTCTGTCCCTTCCAAACCTCCCGTTGATGATTAATAAATTATTATTTTTACATGTATTTGTTAACTTTCTCCCAAAATTATTAGTAGTTTTGTCCTTACTTGTCCTCTTGATGGAGATTTTCTGATGGTCCCGGGGGGAAATTTTGCCTTTCACGTCTTCGGAGAGTTCGTTGAATTCTCCAACTCGTGAGTTGAAATCGCCTATCAGGGCCACGAAGTTTGTTTCGTTTAATTTATCCGATATTGATACATATAACTTATCATATTTGGACCCTTCAAATGGTTAGTATTATAATTCCCAGGAATGCTTCCGATTGTCCCAGTTTAAATTTAACCCATATGATGTGTTCATTATCATCAGGTATAACGGAGAAATGATGTCTATATGTCACCCTCACTGCTATGCATATGCCCACAGATCTAATCTCGGCTAGCCTCTGGTGATTTTTAACACTGCAGACATAAAACCCAGGTATATCGATTACTTCAATTTCGTCTGTCTTTATTTCTTGAAAGCAAATAACGTCGAAATCACAGATGTATTCGATAAATTCCGGGTCCCTGAGCTTTGACATTAAACTACAAACATTTAAAGAAAGGAATTTGAGAGTTACACTTCTCCAGCAAACCTAGCCCCCATGGCCACTTGTAACATGTGCACTACTGTCTGACAGATTTGAAGGGTGACATAGAACCCGATAGGGTGGTGGCGTTGGAGGGAAATATTGTCCATTGTCTATAAACAGGCGGTCTGCAACTACTTTCGTTTTGTGACCTTTTGATTTTGCGTCTTTAGCGAGAGGTAAAATAACTGATTTTCTATTGTCTGCTACAATTTTTGGAAAATGCTCGTTGACAAAGTAGTCTGTGTCTTTGAGAAGGTGAGATCTATTTCGTACACACTCTCGGTCTTTGTAGTATGCGAACATGGCCACAATTGATCTTGTTTTATGTGGTTGCTTTCTCACTAGCCTATGCAATCTTTCAAAGTATATTGGCCTGTCTATTTTCATTTCGTTTTTAATGAAGTCTGTCGGGAGGTCCTCAGAGGAGATGTTATCAGTCTCTATTTCTCTTATAACCGAAATAGCAGACTGTCGCGCATGGAATGCATTTTTAGGTCAATGAAGGACTCATTAATAGCCGATTGTCTCTCTGCATGGATGATAAACTCTCACGGACTTGATTCCCCTCGCTTTGCAGATAACTCACTGAACGTTCCATGTCTCTGTTGTTTTTTTTTCAGGTCACACACATCACTTTTTATAGCTTCGGTATCGTTCTCAAGATTGTTAACCCTTTCGCATAGTTTTTCAACACAGGTCTCAATTCCATTTAACTTATTGTGAATTTGTTTAAATTCAGACTTCAATTCGTCCATGACATCTAGCCGCGTCGTGATTTTTTCCAATATACTATATATATTACTTAATTCAAAAGAACATCCCATACAAGCACCGTGGGTGTCGTGGGAGAAAGATTGGTTGTTTTCTTTTTGAACTGTAATGTTATGGTTTAGTTCAAAATAAACAGGGGTGCGTTCCACATCCATTTCCACAATAGATTTCCGAAGACTATCAGCATTTTCTTAATCTATACTCACTGAACTATCTCCCTCTATTTGTGAAGTGTTTTTGATACCGTGGGGATTTACAAAATCAATATCACTGTTACTTACAATTCGCAGACTATCCGCGATTGTCGATGGTCGATCTTTCAGCCTAGGTGAGTAAGTGCCTACTGAAAAAGGTGAACTGACCACATCCATATCCGCCATTATTCTCTTCTCTAACTTCTCTAATTACGATCATATGAATTCCATAAAGACTTCCTTCTAATGTTCTCTCGTAGGCTTTCTCTCACACTAACACAAAATAACTAATATCTAAAAGACCTTTTTTAAACTTATATATCAGTTCCGCCCCACAGGTGGTATCGCAGTATTTTTGACAGAAAAAATCACAATTTAGCAGGAGACATTTCGAAAACGGTCTTCACTCCAACACGGACTTGCTCAACTCCTCTCTATATGTATAAACATGTTGGTGATAAAAGTTTCAGTTTACAGTTCTCAACTGGTTTGATAATAACTTGATGTACTAGCCTCTTAGTTTCAGATTTCATTTTCACACTCATAAAACGCAGCAGCTTTCGCTGGAAACTGTGCATACGGCTACAATGTAATTTTCAGACACCCAAATCAAACTTAATAAGCGTGTTTGTTCACAGTTACAAATAGATTTTGTGCTGTAAAAGGTGTGTTGTTTCAACATGAATGCTTCCAGTGATTTAAATATAGAAACATGAAAGTAATGTATTTTAACCCTTTACCTAACACGAAAAGCAGACTACACTTGCAAAAAAAATTCTTGAATAACTAATTTTTTTCATTTTTTGTCTCAAAAACATAGGTTAAGACCCCTCACTGGAACGAGCTCGTTCCAACGAGGGGTCCTAAAATATGTTTTTGAGACAAAAAATGAAAAAAACAATGAAAATTAATTGACGATTTTTGAGAATAGCACTGGCCGGTTTTTTCCGTTACTTTGGGTAAAGGGTTAATATTTTAATTCATTTTACTTTGGAGAAAAGTTTTATCCTCTTCTATATATAGAAACATATACGGTCTCTTGCAAACGCCTTTCGATTGTGTGTGTGTGTTCTATAAATAATAAAGTAAATAGATTGTAACTGTACACGCGCATATATACTGCAGTTGCAGAAAACGGATATTGTGTCAGAGGCCCTTGATACCCGATGCATACAGCAATTACAGATTTAATACACACTTATTCTAAGGTAATGACTGACACTTGACAGTTACATCAGTTCGTTTCTTTTGAAGCGCACCAACCAATGCTACAGGTCTGAAAATGTCCCAACAAACTTGATCAGTTTCTATATCCCCCTCGCTCCTTCTCCTTTTGGCTTCAACCCTCACGGTCGACGAAAAAAAATCTTATTTGTACTCACGTTTTCAGAATAGTGTACCTTCAAATGCGGCTCATCAGAGTAGACATTATGCATGTCATTTTGTTCTTCGGTACATTCACCGTACGGTGGCTCAGTCCTCTCTATCCGTTTCTGAAGACAAGAAGAAAGTTTCTGAATCAGACGACTTTTGAAAAGCAAACGATTAAAAAAATTGAACAGATTTGAAACATCATATTCCTTTTGTAAAAGAAATTTTACATCTGGTTCTTAAAATATACACCGTGACAGAAATTTCTTATGGTTGTTTATTGTTGTTTGTTTGGGGCTTTAATGATACATTCAACAGCCAGGTAAACATGGTGTCGGACAGTTTCACTGGTTGAGGAAACCGGAGTAGCCAGAGAGAACCACCACACAGCAGCCATATTCTTTAACTTACTAACTCTGCACGAGCAGAACTGGAAGCGGTTGAAGTGGAGTGCACCATCGACGTACAGCAGGCATTAACCCTTTACCTAACCTGAAAAGCAGACGACACTTGCAAAAATAATTCTTGAATAACTACTTTTTTTCATTTTGTGTCTCAAAAACATAGGTTATGACCCCTCGTGGGGTCATAACCTATGCTTTTGAGACAAAAAATGAAAAAAATAATGAAAATTAATTGGCGATTTTTGAGAATAGCGCTGGCCGGTTTTGACCGTTACGTTAGGTAAAGGGTTAATACACAGCGGCATGCACCGTGCCTCCACAATGCATTCGGGATTAAGTGTCTTGGCCAAACAACATTTTAAGGTTATTGAGCTGATACTGTAGTGTTTGGCTCTTGCATACTACTTTTTGATGCTTCGACGATGCGAAATGCATTCCGAGGAGAAACGAATATTCAATAGAGGACCATTGACCTATTAGCAACCTCGAATAGAAGACGGAATTTGCAAAAATATTCTAGAAAATATTTTTTCTTCAAAATATAGTTGACGGCCCTCATTGGAACGAGCACGATCCAGCGAATGGAGATCGGCTGTTTTGAGGCAAGCAATGAAAAAAAGATAATAAATAACAAAATTTGAATGGCGATTCTTGTGAAGCGCCCTGGCGGAAGGGTTAAAGTATCGTTGGGGTGGTGGTTTGCTCAAACTAGCACTGTAGTGATTCGTTTTGACATACGTTTTGTCGATGCTTCATAGACGATAGGGAAAATAGACTTGTGAGGGTTACGAGAAAAGGACATTGAACATAGTCCCATTAAAGTGTCGCTGTAATAATGGTGGCTGTGGAATGGACATCCTTCCATCAAGGGTAATGGACCTGCCATTCATGTTATATAGAAGATATCTAATGATTTGTGATATGACATATATACCTTTATGGAGTTTTATAAATCGATTTTGAGTCTAGCTGGAGCGAGACATGGATCAAATGTAATGACAGGGTCCATGCATTTCGAATAAGACTGCAAAGGAATTTTATATTATTCATATCACATGAACGCCCTGTTGAAAAGGTATCTTGGTTTCAAGTGGAACTCTCCAAAAAGATGAAACTGCTCCAATATTGCAACTACCTCAAAACCTGTGATCGTACAACATAGGTTGCTCATTTATGGATACAACACAGGATTTGGATTGGTAACTATGGATAAACTGAAGTTGGTGCTTTATGGTGCATTTTCGACCAACCATTCACCCCTTTTAACCCTTTACCTAACATGAAAAGCAGACGGCACTTGCAAAAAAATTCTTGAATAACTATTTTTTGTCTCAAAAACATAGGTTATGGCCCCTCTTTGGAACGAGCTCGTCGAGCTCGTTCCAATGAGGGGCCATAACCTATGTTTTTGAAACAAAAAAGGAAAAAACAATGAAAATTAATTGGCGATTTTTTAAAATAGCGCTGGCCGGTTTTGGTTGTTACGTTGGGTAAAGGGTTAAGAGATATTCATAACTTTTTTGATGAGAGGAAGATTAGTGATTCGATGAAAAGGCAACTCAGTAAACAACATCAGGAAATGGGGATTTTAAATCTTGTAATTTTACGGCCCTGTCACAGATGCAACAGAGATCAAAGCATGGAACGATTGAGCGTTAACTGGTACAGTACAAAAATGGTAATGTACGGCCCTACCAAAGGCCGGAAAATAATCATAGATTCACACTCGACAGACAAGGATTGATAAACATATTTTATCTGTGACAGTTAGTTGTTGATGTTTATTTAAAAATTATTCTATTAAACTTGTGTCATTATACTCTTTGCAATCTATTCCTTATCGGGGATTATTTCCCGACGCGGATATTTTTGACAAACAACGTATCTTACGCTTACGCTGTACAGTAATTGCCTGCTTTAAAGAAGTCGTTCCTGGTTTCAGGTTCCATTTAAGTGTCCCTTGTGGGTGTTTCGGATCATATAATAAATAGAATCTCCAACTCGTCCCAGTTTATAACGTGATTTACAAACTGAGTTCAGTAAATCAGGTCTGGGCCGCGCTTTAGCAAGGTGCAAACTTAATCCACTAGACGAGTAAATTTATGTAACAATAAATTTGCCTTGTCACAATACATTCTGACAAAATAAAGCCATATGAGTTAAATTATTTATATCTAAGAGACATACGAAGCAGATGCGTGGAATATGGAAACTTTTTAATAAGAAACTGGCATTTTCCAGTAGGTGCCAATATGGAGATCGAAGACTCTCCCACAAAACCAACCGATTTTTACTAAGAAAGGCGTTGAAAGTAATTTTGTACATATAGATGAGCTTTGAAAATTGAAACTCGTTCTGATATTTTTTAAAATATGTGCAAATTTAAAACTATTGTTTTATTTTTTTTCTGCCTTCTGGTTGTTTTCTCAGTTTTGTATTGATCGTTTTCAAAGCGGCTCTATTATGTAATTACACAATTATGTGCAGTAAAAGCCGAGAAGAACTATATTTTATAACATATGCTGATCGATCCTATAATAAATAGACCACAAATGTAATCAAATATCGTTCTTCGATTTCTCAAAAGTTGCTGCGAATTTGTGGCAACAATAGCTGTTATAACATCCGGTTTTCAGTAGTGAAGGCAGGCATTAAATAGACTGGGCTTTGAGGTCACTTTCAGAACTAATGCTATGGGAACCCACGGGTCAGAACTATACAGGCTGGTGCAGCAATATACGAACTGAATATCTCTAATGGGAATCCACTATGGTAAAATTGATAAAAATATATCGGGCGGCTGAATGTCTCCAGAATATTTAGAGTGCATGTCTTGTATTTGATGGTTCATGCAATCTCTTTCGACGCAAACTAAATAACGTTTTGCTCGATTCCAGTAACAAATTTTCCCGCAGGTTTAGCTGTATCCGGACAATTACCCCGCGATGAGATGAGTTTCAAAAGTTGATCATATTCTGTTTTAGACTTCGGAAAATACATGGACTACGTATTATTTTTTTTTTTCATTTCACTCTTTTAGCAAGATGTTCTATATATTGCAAGCTACATTAACTCTTTACCTAACATGAAAAGCAGACGACACTTGAAAAAAATTCTTGAATAACTATTTTTTGTCTCAAAAACATAGGCTATGACCCCTCGTTAGAACGAGCTCGACGAGCTCGTTCCAACGAGGGGTCATAGCCTATGTTTTTGAGACAAAAAATGAAAAAAAAAATAATTAAAATTAATTGTCGATTTTTGAGAATAGCGCTGGCCGGTTTTGGCCGTTACGTTGAGTAAAATGTTAATAAAGACATTACATCCTCTCCATATAGTTTCCAATTAAATATTGTTGTCATTTACACCAACGTAGACCTACTGCTTGGATATTGTAGTTTCTTGATTCTCTGCTGAATTTCGAGCTTTCAAAAAAAGGGAACACTCCGGTACCAAAACTTGACGACGAGTGGTGAAATAAATAATTTGCCGAACATACAGAGAAACCTAGCACACGGACACTCATTGAGTGGACAATTACCCATTTTCCTGATGACGTGACAGACTGATATACCGCTAATTCTAATCGTAAGTGAGATAAAAAAAAACACGGCCGTGTGTGGGACCTCGATATGACGTAATTTTATTAAGTAGGATGACGATTTAGTAATGGGGATTGAATGTGTGCGGTTGACCAATCAATACTGGAAATGTGCAGACCCAAGGCTACCCGTTGGAAAGGGTAAATTGATATACCTCGAAGTATATAGACTCTTTAAATTATCGTTATAGAACCGACATAGAATATGCCATGATCGATCAAGGGTTTAAAAACTGAATAAAAATGTTGTGTCCAACATTTACGTACCGTTGCTATGGCAATAGATGTTTTTGTTCCTGGTGCTATACTGTATCCACTGTCTTCAGGAAATGGCATTGCACTCTGATTATGGATTAACAATTTGATTCCAGCGCTATCTGACTTTTCTTCAATGTATTCCATGTATTGCTCTATGTAAATTTCTAACGTTAAACCTGTAAACAAAAACTTGCAAATGTAAAATAGTAAAAAAAAAAAACACGGGAAAAATCTTTTCAGGAGCGGTGATGCGATAGCTGTGCGACGTTCCTGACATGTAGTACTATCGCAAATCTATCAGTTAACCCTTTAACTAAAACGGCCAGACTACACTTTGTAAAATATTTTTTGAATAACTTGAAAAATTAATTGTTTGCTTGAACTCCTTCCAACCCGTCGTATCGTAATTTAAGTTTAGGATGCCAAAACTGAAGAATAATAAAATTTGAATGGCGAGTTGTTCGAACAGCGCAAGCTGTATTTGGTCGTCACGTTGTGAGAAGCTTTAAATTCACGAGTGCTGCGCACAAGTAGAGCAATAGGAAAATATATGTTTGTAAACCTTTTGTGATCGACGCTATTCACTCCACATAATATAGTACGGTCGCCGTGGACTGGTCACTTTCCAAGAGTGGACAATATTTCCACGGACGCAATAATATTAGATTCCAAACACTGATTAGAGGAATAATCATAAAAAATTTAATTAATGGAGCACCGGGTACAACCCTGTGCTTCATTAGTAAAATTTTGCTGATGATGATTTTTATTACCTGGTAAACGAATGCGTGGAAATCACTGCCCACGCGTGGATTATGGCCACTTCACGGCGGCTGTAGTGTAGATATATATACACCTAGAACTTGATTAAGCACCCTCTGAAATGTTTCATGACAGTGAAGTTGCTGTTACTAATTATTACGTTTTAATTATAGTTGTGCCACGTGCAACATGATGTTTCTGGTTGATAGCGTAATTCACATACATCCCCTCGTCCACATGAAGCATGCTTCCAATGCATGTCACAAAAAACACTATCATCCACATCAATAACTGGGTATAAAACAAGAAAAATTAGCATTTCTCTTGTCAATAAATGTTGACATCGCAAGGAGGAGACCTCTCGGAGGCACTAAGATGGTAAATTGTTGGCATGCATACAACAGGCATGTCATTCAAAGCTATTGGAAGGCAACTTGACTATAGTCATTCTGTCATCAGCAGCCTTGTCCGAAAACATAAAAAATGATGTTAAGGACCAACCAAGGCCTGGACACCCCCCAACCCCCCCCCCCCCCCCCCCCAAAGACCTCTCCTCGGGAAGATCGTAGTCGGACACACCTTGTTAGGCTTGAACTTTTCGCTTCAAGTGGGGTTTTGTAACGTCTTTGACTTCCCAACAGGCATTTTTGCAACAGAACTTTCCGAAACCGTCTCAAAGCACTGGGTATGGGGTCCATAGGGGTTATCAAGCGTCCATCTCTGCCCGGTCAGCATCAAAGACGACGTTTGGGCTGGTGTATGGCACGACAACATTGGAATCCCAAGACGTTGAGGAGAGTCCATTGGTAGAGACGAGAGTAGGTTCGAGCTTCACGTCACAGGTGGTCGCGTGAGAGTGTGAAGGCACAGAAATACTGCTTACGTACCCAGGAACATCAGACCTATTGTTCTTTATGATAGAAGATCAGTAATGATCTAGGGATGCCTCTCTCGAGATTTTAAACTTGATATGGTGACTGTACGTGGGAATCTCAATGGTCATCAGTACATCCGGGACATCTTCAATCCGGTCGTCGCGCCTCATTTTTGGCAACCACCCGTTGGCTACTCTCCCTGTATTCATGGACGACAGAGCAAGGCCACATCGTTCCCATATTGTGAGAGCATTCCTTCAGAACGACGCTTTTACAACACTAACTTGGCCTGCAGTGAGCCCTAATTTGAATCCCTTCGAACACATCTGGGGCTTTTTTGTACGTCGTTTGCAAGCAAGGGATCCGCCTGTACAGAAGTTGGCCTAATTGGAATGCTGCATTGCATGAGAAGTGGCAGCAGTTGCCTCTTGACCGTATCAGAAGGCTCACTGGTAGCATTAGGAGGATGGTTTAGGCTGTCATCCGAGTACGCAGTGGAAACACTCACTACTAACGTCAGACACTGCTATTGTATTCAGGAGATCACAGTTATATTTTTTTCAATAACTACCGGCATTGTTTCATCATGAACAGTTCCAGCGCCATACTTGTCGAGAAAACATTTTTCCATCAAAAACATTAGTGACAGATATGTGTAATTAGCGCCATTAAAATACTGCATATTTTCATCATTGTGTTGTCTTTCATTTGTCAATATATCGTTTTTTTTACTCACACAATCACTTTTGACCATTTGAAAGATAGCATGAAAGTAATGGCAGTTTCTATTAACAACACGAAGAAAACACGGGGGGTGCTTAATTAAGTTCTGTGTGTATATCAAAAATATACAAAGGTACAGAACACGCAATTTTAAAACATAATAATATATTTTCTTTCCATTGAAATCAAAATTGAACAGTTTGGTGTTTTCCCGAATACCCATGCAGGGACACTGGAAAGATATGGCAATACTCTTCGCACTTTTGTATCACTTGGCCGTCAGGTGGATTAATCATGTCTGTTGACATTTGCTGAGGAAATCTAGAAACAAAATTAGTTAGACACGGCAGCTGACAGAGAAAAACTCGGTTACCATTTTGTTTCGCTTTTACGTTCAGACCAAGAGATGTGCTGTTCTAACGAGAGCAGATTCCATCACTGCTGTATCTTTATATTACTTTTTAAAGGCCAATCGACTTTAATTCTGGCGTGGTGACCACATATCTCTTTTTTACAAATTCTCGTCGTCAATCTCAGACGTGTGACACCAAAGATTCGGTTTATTGGCACTAAACATCCGCGTAATCCAATTGGCTACTATTCGTGCAAAAGTAACTGGATACTGAAATTATTTCACGTGTGATGCCAAATAACAAAACATGTTCACGTAGAGCTATGCCACGTGTCGGAATATATTACTTGTTTTTCCCACACGTGAAGCGATTTTGGTCTTTATTCTAAAACAGAAGATTGTTTACACTTTTGCAGATTTAAGAGGTAATTGCAAAAACTGATGAGCATCCAATTATGCACCTGACCTTCCAGTGGATTATTCTCATTCGACCGGCAAGGAGAAGCAATTTAATGTCACACGTACGGCAACAGTTTGTTTCTAACTAATTTAGATGCAGTGTACATCTTAAATGGAATTGCTGTTGTTTTAGTATTGACGCTCACCTCACTATGCCGAAGGCAAAACTTTTGGTTCTCTTTTGCAAGCAAACGTGGAATGAAGTGGAGAGGGAAAACGATTTATCTGCTGCCATTGAAATGAGGTGAAGAGGACACAATATTTTTCTGCTGCCGGTGACAACAGAAAAATATTTCGCCCCCCCCCCACTTCATTTTGCCTGACCACACCCCTGTATGAACCCCGTTGACGGATGGAAAAGCAAATTAAGTTTGTTCATATGCGTTTTCCACTCAAATATTTTCAAGTTTATTATATAATTTTATCCAAGCTGAATAGAATATTTAATTAATCATATCACAGCACTGTTGGGATTTCAAGGGTATTTGAACTGTTCACATGGAACGAGGTTTTAAATTTTAATAATAATAAGCATTATTTGTTTCACTTGTGAAGTATTCACTATGTGCGGGGTTAATTTCTTGTTCATTCGAAAATTTCTTTATTTTGTAAGGCCCAGCAAGCAGATACGGAATGTAGTCGGTAAAGGTTTGATGTGCGAAACTGTCGCACTTCTCTCCAGAACAATTGCTGTGGAGTGAACGCCAACTTATGTTGTATCATTCGTTTCAGTATAAACACGAAACGTTGTTAACTTGTTACCCATGTTTTAAGCCAAATATGGCTATAAAAGTATCATTATTATTATTATTATTATTAATTATTATTATTATTATTATTATTATTATTATTATTATTATTATTATTATTATTATTATTATTATTATTATTGAATTGCACATACATCGTACCCTGTGTTTCAATGTGTTCTATGTGCCTACTGGCACATAGAACACATTGGAACTCAGGGGTCGACATGGTAGAAGGCGAGACAAAATTGTTATATAGGGAACATTCCGGGGTATAGAGAGATTTAATACCTGTATGCCGACTGTAAAGCCGACATTGAAGTATTAAATCCCCATGCCTCCTGAATGTCTCCCTGGGCATCGTATAGTGCACACAGAAAATTAGTAGAATAATTTTGTTGAATGCTATGAAACTTTGAAACACAAATAAAGATATTGATGTGCAGAACAGTTATGAAGGTAATGACATGTTTTGAACTATTCTTAAGAAAACCCATTAGAAAGGTACTCAGAAATTGTACACGACACGCCAGACAATGGGGTGGGTGGAGTGGGGAAATGCCATTTCCCGGAAAATCGTTTCAACTTCTCAATACAAAATTACGATTTTGTTAGAAATGACTCGTGCTACAATCTGATTAGTACCAGGTGGTACTTTTGAAGTCCCACGGTCCAAATTACTCTCGTAAATTTACTTGATATTATCCTGGGACATTTCCCGATTTCCGGTTCTGAGCGTAATTTCATTCCCGTTCCCGTTACAATAGAAAGGCGGGAATATATTAAACACTAATGTACATACATATTTGTTATGTATTTTAGTTCCTCCCGGACGTCGTTAATCTTAGTTTCCAGGCCCGATATTTCTGGTGCTCTTTCTGTCTAAGTACGATTAAAATTCCTAGTTAATCTTTGACAAACGCACTCCTCCAAAGTGTAGTATCACAAAAAATAAGACACACATTTCTCCCAGCACACACACACGCATACTCAACGACAATGCACGTACATAAAACGACCTCTCCGTTCAAAACACTTACCGTAAGTAGGTCCGGTTCTATGTACTATGTGCTCAGGATACAGTGTTCCGGCATTGAACGTGTAACAGTTTCCGAATTTGAAATTCAACGAATGGGAAAAATTCCTGTAAAACAGAAGAATTACCACCATGTTAACTAACGGACCGATATCCACATTAAAATTGAATTTTTTTTTCGAGTTCCCACCATTTTTCAAATAATAACGAGAGGATACAGTCATACAATATTGGACACCTAAAGTTTGAATACCGGAAATATTTTGTCGAGTGGTGGTTTGGAAGAATATCGTACACCTGACTAATACCCTCTTTACAGTACTGCAATTACAACAAAGGCAAGGAGCGCGGTGCATCAGTGGTAAACTGTTGGACTTCTATGATAGATGTCCCGAGTTCGATCCCCGCCCGTGTCGACCCGCGTTGTGTCTTTGGGCATGGCACTTTATCCCGGTTGCCTACATGATGGCACGATGACGCTGTGTACTAAGGCGAACTGCACGTCGATGGTGCACATGTCTTCAATCGCTGTAATCCTGCTCGAACGGAGCTTGAACAGAGTTAGAATGTTGAGGAGCTGACCGTTGCTCGTCGATGCTCCGTGCTTCTCTCCGGGTACTCCGGCTTCCCCCACCCGTAAAACTGTCACGGTCACGATTAGCCATTGTGCATAAGTATGTGACCTTAAACACCAATAAATAAATAAATAACAACAAAGGCAGAGAATTTTGACCAGAAAATTACTCTTACCAACAGCATTGTAGAATCCGCCCTATCGAAAAGCAATCCGAAAGCTTTGAATATCCGGTTTGTTTTCATCTGTCTTTCTTGATTACTGTCTTTATTTCCAAATATTTTATTCAAGAAAATTATACAGGCAAAAATAACTCAATTCCAGCCCCTGGTCGAAAAAACAACCAACAAAAGGTACCATACTAAATGCATATCATCAATGGAATATAATATTTAGAATCTGAAACCAGCGAGATATGCTAGAAATACAGTTTTTTAACCCTTTACCCAACATGGTAAGCAGACGACACTTGCAAAAAAAATTCTTCAATAACTAATTTTTTTCACTCTTTGTACCAAAAATATAGGTTTTGACTCCTCGTTGGAACGAGCTCGTTCAGCTCGTTCCAACGAGGATTCATAACCTATATTTTTGAGACAACAAATGAAAAAATAATGAAAATTAATTGGCAATTTTTTTAGAATAGCGCTGGTCGGTTTTCCCGCTACGTTGGGTAAAGGGTTAATGCATACATTACAGCCACCGTAAAGTGGTGGTAATCCACGCGTGGGCAGTGAAGCATATACCAGGGGACAATGCTATAAAACTTCTACAGTTGTATTTTCAGAATTGTAATTTTTATTTATGCAAATAACTAATTGAGATGTATCATTTTGCCCCTTGGCAAATTGCCATATCTTTGTAAATGCTAATGATTTATTTCCGCCATTTATATTCACTTGTAGAAACTACAATTCGGGAAATACAATTGTAAAAGTTTAAAAAGGTATCAAAAATCATGATCAGCAAACTTTTAATAAATATAAGTAAATGCTTCATTTATTAGAGTTGTGATGATTGTTCCTATAATTAGTGTTTGAAATCTAATATTATTGGGTCCTTTGAAATATTGACCACGTGTGGAAAATGACCAGTCCACGGCGACCGAACTGCAGTTATAATTCATTAAACTTACATCCGTCCACACTGATATCCACTAAATGTACAAGATAACAGCATTGATTCAAGTGAATGTCCCATCTGTGTTCTTTCGCTGGCGTTCATGGTCATATATTCGGTAAAAAAGTCAAAATCTACCTTGACATCTTCGTTCAGTGTTGTAAAAAAATTCGGGATGCTTTCTGCAAGACTGGCCTCATTGGTGTCCCCATAGGTATCACCATAGGCATTATTTGGAGAACCGTAATCCGTGAAATCCGGATAATCATTGTTGTCATATGCCTGTGAAAAATAAAATAAAATTACATGCATAATAATTTGCCTTGTAGTAATCAAAGTTTGATCTGGTATTCAGGCAGTGAAAAAGGGTCAATATTATAGTTGGGGAGATCGAAAAAGCGCCAGTAACCAGAATTGTGAAATAGTGGGTGAATGAATACTGGGCGATTAGGAGGGAGATTGTGTGATAGTGAGGATGAAGCTGATATAGACCTCCTCGTTAGGGGCCGCGACAAATTAGCGGAAGATCAAAGACGTTACGTATCTCATAAGGAATTCAATAATAGAAAAATAATCCCGCCGTGAATAAATTGAATTTTTCTGTGGAATCACCTATGCTGCGCCTATAATGTTCTTTATTATGTCAGCTCTTGAGGTCAACCAATCAGCGTGAATAAATCAGGTGGCGGCCTTTGAAGCCACATCAGGTCGATGATGACGTCATTGGTGAACCCATATGAAATCAATATTGGGTGTGTATCCACCATACTGTTTTTAGAAATAAAATACAACCGCTTCGTCTCAAAAACAGCAAACGTTCTAAATCGTCTGTTGAATCTGATTAAAGTTTCATTAAACTCACTTGAACAAAAAGAAATAATCTGTTTACAATATGTGTCCCATATTGTGAAACGTATTTCGATCAATAACCCCATTGCTGGATAGACTTACTCCCCTTACATTGTCTGTTTGTTTTTATTTTCACAAATAAATTACCGAGCCGACAGGGTGTGTGGGGGGGAGGGGGTCAGTAGAAAATTTGCAGACGTCAAGTCCCATTTTTCGGTTTATTCCTTTTTTACACCCACCAAACACCTTGTGCAATTTTTCTACTGCTATTTTCACACACCCACCTCTGCTTTCCCCTCGAAATTTCGAATTGCTTTGACAATCATCATAATAGGTATGGATAGTTTGCTGATTAGTTTGAGTCTACCAGTGATTCCAGGTACTTGTCACAACTTTTTATTACCCATAAAGGTTAGTTTCCCTTCCCGTTTGCAAAATGGGGCTTCAGAAATCTTAAAAAAAACTCACCAGCTCAATGTCTATGAAAGTATGAATGATGGCCTAAGATATGCTCAATCCCATTACCCTGATTTGACGAAAATAAAATATGTTTAAATTATTTCCCTGATTTGTTCCATACAGATTATCACCACAGTGTATTTCTCCGGGAATTCAGATCAAGTCGAGTTGTAGGAGCAGAATAGTATTTCAACGAGCCCGTTAGGACGAGTCGAAATGCTATTCTGTGCCTAGAACGAGACTTGATCAGAATTTCCGGAGACACACATTGTGGTGATGATAAATTTATCTCACAATATTGACCACAAAATGTGTTATAAAACTATTTTAAGAGGAACTTTTTCATTTGCCTTATCGATGGAAAGACGCAAATCGAAAAATAGAAAAGCGTTCATTGATCTCCATATTGAGGTCAGTGATGACGTTAAACTTCAGAGAAAATTACGTCACATGGATTCATATTACTGAATACTGTCTTGCGAAGTGGAGCAACTGTGTGTTTCGCCAACGTGAATTTGGCTGCTACTTTTGCAATAATTACTGGTGAATTAAATATCCCTGTTGGTGTAAAGGTTTATTATATTTTAAAATATGCCGTTCATCGTTTATTGAGATGGAGTTTTCCACATTTCATAGCGAAAGCTCATCCTTGAAGTTCAAGAGAGAAGCCTCGACTCGAGCGTTCAGGAAAATCCCAGTAATATGCTACAAACCAGCCCAAGATGCCGAAAAATGCGCATAATTTAACTATTCGTTGAGTTAACTTCCCCAGTGACAGTTTAGCATGCCGTGCATAATAAATACGTTACAGGGCGTTTAGTTTGCAGATACAGTGTCAACATCATTGAATATTAAATCGTGACTAGGTCATGCAACAATATTTGAAATTTTAAAGCGTGTTGGAACTGTTAACCAAGTTGAAACAGGGCAGTTATCACAATCGTTTCACTAGCACTCCCTCTCCGTCATAAAACAAAACAATGACAATGAGTAAACAACAGAAAATAATCTCAAATATCCTTTTAACATCTGAGTGAATAAGTGAATAGAATATTAGTTGATATTAGCACATTTTTACATTAATTCATGTTGCATCTGGTGCACTATAAAGCATTTTTCCAAACAAATTGTCCGGCATATTTTCTACACTGAGAACCAGACATCCACCCCTGCATCAACATGTATTATTTGTGACATTTGCACAGATTTCACCTCATATTAATACTTATAAAGGCTCCTTGTGTTGCAGTTAACCTATTAGGGTTGATTTACACCATCATCTCAGCGGTTTGGAACATAATGTTATATTCTGATGTATTTCAAAAAATTATGAAAAACTGCATAATTTGAGAACGTACGTTTCTAGCGCACCCATGAGACCCACCCCATACATAACGTCTCGCAAATTTTTGCTCCCCACCTCTCCCCATGGGGCCGATTAATTAAAGGGGCATACCGGTTTTTGTCCGCTGACATAATAAATACGTTACGGGATGTTTAGTGGTCGGATATGGAGTCATGTGAGGCGAAGTGAGATCTGTATTAAGCGAGGCTAACGCCTCGCCTAATATTGATCTCACTTCGCCTCACATGACACCATACACGACGTAACTTATAACATTTATTAGAGTTCACCACCTGGTTCTAGACATGCTGCAAACGTCAAACTGAGGTGCCATTTTGGAGATATGTAGGCGAATAGACAATGCAAACTTGGACCCAACGAGCCAATTTGCTGTTTGTCGACAGTGTTCACGCTGGTCAGAATTTTTATTTTTTTTTGGTACGAAGTGGAAATTTTGTTTGGTGACAAATGATTTTTTTTTTTGTACCAAATGAAAGATTTTAGTGATAAATGGTATCTGATTGTAAATGAGAACAAATTAGCCAGGTATCGCCCGTTGAGTGAAACAAGGCGCCACAATGCAGATGGCGTCTTGTTGAACTCAAAGTACACTACAAAAAATTACCGTAATTTTTTACGGTCATATGACTGGCAGCTAGTTTCCAAGCATATGATCGTAAGCATTACGTCAAACTGTCAAAATGTTTTAACTGTCATTTGCCGTATATTCCTGTAATTTCTTTTCACGGCTTGCCGTTATTTGTACGGACATATGCCTGCAAACTAGCTACCGGTCATATGACCGAAAAAATTTCAACCATCATTTGCCTTATTTTCCCGTAAAAATTACCATCAAAATAATTACGGTCAAAATGACTGGAGGCAGAGTTCCAGCCACATGGCCCTTAATCAACTGAAAACCATAATTTAATTCCAACCATCATTAACCGCATTTTACATTGAACCAATAAAAGCATGGGTATACCGGCCTTAGCGGAGATCCGTGGCCACAAGCCATAAGATCCATCGAATATCGGTGACGCATTATGAACAGTCTGCTATTCTGCATGATTACCGAAGCAATTATACGCATAAAAAATTGACGTTATTTGATTTTCATGTCCAAAACTGCAATGAACATGATTCACTTGGCCACAAACTTACAAATTGATAGTAATACGTTGTTGTTCGTCTTCAAAAGCATCGGGCGTTCTTCTTGGAAATGACGACTTCCATATTGGCATATGGCGAGGCCGATCCCATAATTCACCATTTTTACCGCCGTGCGACGTAATTGGACAGCGTGACGGGAAAAATACGTTCATTGGATCAAATTCGCGGGTTTTCCTACGGCAACACCGTTAAAATTAATTTACGGCCTCGAGACTGTTGTATTTGAGAGTCATCTGCCAGTAGTCAACCGTAGAATTACAGTAATTTTTTACAGTGTACGGTATTTTAATTTAGTATTAAGTGGCTTCCTTTAGTATTTCAGTTGCAAAATAAACTCAAAAATAATAAAAGATAGATAATAAAAATGTAAAAGGCTATTTTTACAAAACTTTCATGATTATCATTTAATGACTTTTTATTCACTTCAAGTAAACTCGCAGCAAATGGTTTTTTATCTTCCCGGAAGATTACAAAAAGATTAAGCAAGAAAAAAAAGATTAGGTATCAAAGAAAGGTCTCGATAATAATCAGATAAAATGGATAAACTGTCGATCAAGTGGACCCACAACAAAGACCCGTGCTTTGGGGGTAATCCAGGGAACTCTCATTCCCGGGTTCCCGTTCCGAAAGTCGGTTGCGTAACCCGGGAAATCCGTAGCATGGAACCTAGAATCACCGGATTTGTTGAACTGAAGTTTTTTAAATTGAAAATCTAATCCAAGGTGACTTTGTAAAGTTTCGTCAACCCTTCCATGTCTGAACGTTTTTACAATCCTGATACCTGGTCAACCCCTTTAACCTAATCGATAGAACTCTCAATCAGTTCAGGAGGACCCTTCTCTTCAACAGCAAGATCTTCACTCGCTTGAAAGTTCAAACTCGTCTACATTTTGAGAATCACTGGCATCACTCACTATTGACTACGACACTACCTCCTGCAACATCAACTCCTTCGCTGGCATCACCTGTATCCTCTGCTTCAAGCAGAGATTTTGAAAATGAAGATGAGTTGGAAGCGGGTTTGTGTTTTCACATTTCTCTTTGGAAAAGAAGTTTTCCGTATGGAGATGGCAGATGGCCAATAAAATGTGTTCATTTTCACGAAAGAAATACGTCTTGTTACTCTCGTAAATTTACTTGATATTATCCGTGACATGTCCCAGTCCCCGGTTCCTATTGTCAATTTCATTCCCATTCCCGGTACTGTAGAAAACCGGGAATATATACTGAGTCAACAAAGAAAGTATAAAAAACTTTGAGGCTCAATTTTTTTAGTATTATCGACTTTAATCCCAAACAAATTATTGTAAATTCATATTTCCAGTCCAGCTGTATGAATTTGCATAATTTCATGTTCTGACTGTTGCCAGCGTCATGTCAGGACGTCGCAATTCAGACATGGGTTGAAATGAAAAGTTCACACATGCAGTCAATAGCGTGTATGTCCACCGTTTTCCTCTTGGATGGCAAGACATCGCCGGCGCATAGACCTGATAAGTCTCTCGTTGTCGCCCTGTGGTATTGCGTTCCACTCCTGCCTTAGAGCATTACGTAAATCGACTAAGGTGTGAAGAGCATGAAGTCGTACTCGACGGTCCAATTGATCCCAAAGATGCTCGATTGGCGACAAATCTGGCGAAAGTGTGTGTGTGGGGGGAGGGAGGGGGGGTAGGGAAGAAGTTCGATGCTCTGCTCCTCAAGAAAGTCACGACAGATACGCGTCACGTGACATCGAGCATTGTCTTGCTGGAATAACTGCAATCCGACGTTAGCGTTGAACAATGGGACAATATCAACGTTAAGAATTTCGTCCATATATTGCTGTCCATTCAGATTACCATCGATCAAGATCAACTGTGTTCGATGGTGCAAGGAAATTTCTTCCCAAATGAGACGGTAAATAACGGCCACAGTGACTCAGAAACTCAGCAGCGAGCTCATCTGGAGATATCCCAGCCCCATGCATACCAATGACACGCAACCTCTGATTTTCGGTTAACCTTGGTATTTTTTAAAATGTCGGAAGACAAATACTTGCGTGTTTTCTCGATAATCCAGGCTCTCTAGCACAACATAGCACAAAGAAAATCGTCGTTCAGCCATTCAGTTTGACATCATGTGCTATTTTGAAATCCGTAGCAAAATTGTATACGGTTGGGTGGACAACAACAACATGGCATTAAACTCTTTGCACGACTTCTTGTCCACAAACATGCAACATTAGAACTATTATATTTCATCCTTCGTGCTAGTTTTTCACATTTGTTTCTATTATACATTCTTTTTTGACTCAGTATATTAAATCCTAGCTGTGATTATGGGAGTTGCCTCCACATCACTTGATATGAGTGAATTATGTCTCACCTGAGTCGTGTGATAGCGCTTTTATCGAAAACAACGCTTCGAAATAATAAAACCATAAAACATTTGCAACCTACCAAAAGGATATACTGGGTGCCAAATTTTGGTGGCAAATACTGCATTTTTTGTGACAAACTACGTTTATTAGTGCAATTGGCATCCGACAGCGTGGACACTGTTAATGGACCACCTGTAACTTCCAGAGGTGGACTGACCGTATGGCCACCGGAAAAATTGCCAGTAGCCCCCTCCCCCCTATTTGGTGTCCCATGGCCCCAAAATTTATGTAGCCCAACACATGTTGGTGCATGGAATTTCGTGAAAATGACCAAAAGTCGAAATGGGTCTCACTGCAGAGAATGCTGGTATATCGGCAGTCCACATAAAAGGACATTTCGATTTTCCAGCAGTCATCACCACGATTTTGCCTTCGATATTGATGTGGTGTTAAGCATCAATAAATAAATAAACGCATGCAGTTTAGTCTGCCACTGATCGCTCACTTGCAAAAAACAGCGTTCTTTTGGTTTGTAAAATCAAAACTCTCTCCTAGTGGGCCGAACTATTATTCTACCGGTGGGTCCTTCCCCAGTACAACCATTTTTGCCGAATGAGCGAAGAAAATGAGACAAAAATGCCATTGAATCGTCCTCTGTGTGGACTGTCATTGATCGCAGAGATGCAAGGATGCAGCGTTCGTTCAGATTGAAAAATAAAACTTTTCTCCGGGGTTGGAGCGTCCCTGATGCATTTCTCGGTATTTTTTCTTGGCCCGGTCCGCACCTGGTAGCCTCCATCTGCATGTACAGCTAATTTCTTTTAATGGAACCTCAAGTTTGTGGTAGACAGGTTAGTATGCGTATTCAGACAGAACACAATGCGGGTAGAGTAAGGGCCACAGAATCTACGACCCGATTTTGGAGTTTTTGAAGTGTTTTACGAGTGCCGTAGGCGTGAGTTGGGTATGGGAACACCTCCAACAAGGGTCGTTGATACCTGTCCCTCGGAATTGAATCATGACTTTTCGACTGATCACGTGCAAATTCCAGGAACAGGGAAGTCTTTCATGGGGAATTTGCGCGTGATCACTTTGTTTCTCCACCTCGTGGATTTCGAACAGTCATGATTAAATTCTTATGTTTAATCCCTTGATAAAAACAGAATTATTTTATTCCCGGATATGATAATTAAGCCCCTGATTTGTTTGTCCAAGAATAGCCACGTATTCAATCTTCCACGATTGATCGCGATTTTTTTTAAATCGCTCTGAATCGGCTTTTCTCACGACCTTACTCGACCTTCACGCGATCTTCATACCACCTTGTACGGTTCATCACGATTGTGGTAAGAATCTACTAAGATTTCCCAAGCTGATTCAGTACGAATCGATACGACATTGTATGGTGCCCGCACGACACCGGTACAAACTAGTAAGATGATGCAAGACCAAGAAAGAATCCTCGACAGTCAGAATAGAATGATTTCAGAGCCGCTGATTATAATCTATATAAATGATCTAGATAAAGAACACTACAAGAATACTTGGAATAGGGTCAGAACTAACAAGAATAGACCAGAAATAATAATAATAATAATAAGCAAAGCTGTTCCAACTAATAGGCTCTTCTACGCTACTGGAGTATACTCCAGAACAAAGGAACATGGCTAGGTAGAGGAAAACTATTGCATATATAGATAGAAGCAGAGAATTCTGAAAGAATTCGAAATAGTAAAAGTTGGGATAGATTTTGGTGATTTGGAGAGATTGTCGGGTTGTTTGTGGTAATGAGATTTACTCCGATTCAATCGAACACACCCTCTGAACATACCCCGTCCTATTGCAGAAAAATTGGGTAACATAGCAACCACATGCTACCATAGAAACCAAGATGGCGGCCTCCAGTATACAAAATGGACGACGGAAACACGTATCACCCTAACAACATGCGCTGCGCATGCGCACTAACACCACGTATCACTATGGAGATGACGTCACAACATGGCCGCTCACGTGGGTTACCATGACAACACAACATGGCGCCACTAGGTCACGTGACATTACGTCACTTCCGGGGTCCCCCAACCTGGAGGTGTAGGGGAACATGACATACTACTTTCATATATTGAGACATTATTTTCTCACACCTTATTGGAGTTCACAAATATGCACTCTAATGAATTGTAATAAAATAATATTAATGAACAAAAATGCTTATTTATTTAGGAGGTTATGAAATAAATTATGTATTTGTGCTTAATTATTGGTTTCCAGTTTTCAAAAGAGCCTAAATATTAAGCACGGCATCACATCACTCAATTTTGTAATTTCCTACAAATTTGTTATTCTCCCATTTTTCTATTGCTTGAGATTTTTATAGATTTCATGAAACCAACATACCTGTTGACACATCATATAACGAGACACCTGCATGTGTCCTCATAATTTACAGAATGAGGCTCATTGAGCAGTTGAAATTTTTTATTTATTAAAATATTCTCTCCAGCAAAGCCATATGATGTGACTAACTTGGTGGAAGAAACTCATTCCAGTGAAGGGTCACGTCATATAGTTTTTAAGGATTTTTTTGTCATTTTGAGATGAGAAAATGTATTTTTTGCTCTTATTGTTAAAATTTGTGAAAATATATGTTTTCTATTTCAAAGTTTGATCGAAGCGAGCGCTTGTACCCAGTTGTTAATTTCGTCAAAATAATTGCATCGTCGCTTCACGCAGACGATACGTTTCAACAAATTTCATTGCCGAAAAACATAATTTATAAGAAAAGATACACCATAACAATATAGTAAATAAAATTTACCGAAAAGCCTTGACTCTGAGACAGCATTCGATCGAGGAAAACAGAATTTGTTTGCGTTCACAACCGTCTATTCATAGGACATAAAAGGAAATTACGGGATTTAAAAATAGACTGTGGAAAAACTGTAGAGCGTAATATCAATGCGCAATGTTCGAATGTTGCGTGATCAACTGGTATTAACCCTTTACCCAACGTAACGGCCAAAACCGGCCAGCGCTATTCTCAAAAATTGCCAATTAATTTTCATTATTTTTTTCATTTTTTGTCTCAAAAACATAGGTTATGACCCCTCATTGGAACGAGCTCGTTGAGCTCGTTCTAATGAGGGGTCAAAACCTATGTTTTTGAGACAAAAAATGAAAAAAATTAGTTATTCAAGAATTATTTTTGCAAGTATCGTCTGCCTTTCAGGTTAGGTAAAGGGTTAATGGGATACATCAGATGATCAACTGGTGTTCAAGGGGAAATACCACCACCTGGGAATCCACTGCCAATACCGTGTTCATTGAAGAAAATGTCAGCTGTCGTGTAAACATTCTATTTTGAATCATTTCGTTCACGTCATAACGTCAGCTAGGTACCTAATGACCAATCAGACGCGTTCTTACATCCCGTTTTACAGGTAGGCCGGATACCACGCGTTGTGTATCTAGCAGATTTCTCGATGTATGTATTGTACTGGAAAACGTTGAAAACGCACTGCACTCATGGTATAGTACATTCGCTGTGGACTGGTCGTAATCCACGCGTGGGCAGTGGATGTCCACGCATACGTTTACCAGGTAATAAAAATCATGAGCAGCAAAATTTTAATTAATGAAGCACCGGGTTGTGTCCGTAGAAATATCGACTACCCGTTGAAAGTGACCAGTCTGCGGCGACCGAACTGTATACAGGTGGATAACCACATACTGGATAAAATCGCCTTGTGTCTGTTGTATACATATAAACAAGTCGGTGTGCAAGAGTCTAATGGTTACGCTCCTTGTATACCAATGTTCCTCACGAAGATTCACTGGTAGCTATAAACAACAGGCTCATCGATTCAGACTTAACATGTACATCTAAGGATACCCCTGTTAAGTTAGTTGAGTTCGTGTTCAAGCATAATTCTTTGACGTTCAACAGCGATTATTATTTAAAAAGATGGGGGGGGGGGGGGGGTAGCATGTAATCTACCATTTCACCTCCGTGTGCTAAGTTGTTCAAGTGTGATCTCGAGAAAAATGTCACTGGTAAACGTGGGTTCAAACTGCAGATGTACTGAAGGTTTTTTGATGACATTTTTCTACTGTTTGGAAAACAACATTGATAGGTTGAATGAGTTTGTTGAAAATATCAAGAAATCCCACTATAAAACTGAACATGGGACATTCCAACGAAAATATTTATTTTATTTACGTCAAAATCAATATTTCCAACGGATACCTATCTACGGAGGTATACCGCAACCCTACAGAACGATACACTTACTTGAATCCAAAAGGTTTCCATCCGGACCACGCACATTTCTTGACAGTTGTCAAAGGTTTATTAATACGAGCAAACACTATCTGGTTCTCCTCATTGCGTTTCAGGCGGACCAGACGGTAGAGCTGAAACGGTTTACCGATTAATCGATTAATCAATGATCAACTGTACTATATGGATTAATAAAGGAACAAACTTGCCCAAAACAGGAAAGCATTGTCACAGTGACTCACACCAATTATATGAGACAGTGTAAAACATGCAAGTTACTTGCTGACATTCTTGTTTATTGCATGATCATCACACTCTATCTTAGGCTGGAAATGGTCATTCTTAACCCTTCACCCATTGCGGGTAGCAGACGATACTTGCAAAATAAATTCATGAATTACAAAAACATTTCATTTTTTTATCTCAACGAGCTTGTTGCAATAAGGGGTTATAAGCTATGTTTTTGAGACAAAAATTGAAAACATAATAAATTTGAATGGAGGTTTTTGTATATAGGCCTAGTCGGTTTTGTTTGTTACGCTGGGTAAAGGGTTCATGCAGTAAATCATCCACGATATGGCAATTATTCAGATATCTGTTTGGACAAGTGATTAATCGGTTAACCAAGGTTACCCCACGCGATTAATCGATCAATAAAACCCCTTAACCGTTTCAGCTCTACCAGATGGCGTTGGCTCATGTTACTAAACCTTTCTGGTCGATCAGTCGGCAGAGAAAAGAGTGAAGTATCCACAAGAAAGGTAAAGTTGGTAGAATGGGCGTTTCTTACCTCTAGTAAGTACAGGTGTAAATAAAATATACCAGAGCGCGCAGTGGATAGAACAGGCCAAAAAAATAAAGCAATTTGATGAAAGACGTGTCCCCTACTATCAGAGTACTTTCCTGCATGGACCTGCGAATCATCGGCATATTGACTAATTAAAAATTCCTTGCCGTTAATATTGAAACTTCTTTATTTTCATATTCATAATTCAGAGAATTTGTTGAAAAAGTACCGATGTCTTTCCAAAAATATTTATAGAAATCGGCCGTGAAGCTATCTGAACCTGGTGATTTATTATTTTTCATCATTCTTATGGAAGTTGCACATTCCGTTAATGTAAGAGAACTTTCTAGCGGTTCAGTATCATCATTAACTAAAACATTCAAACAAGAATTTCCTATATCAAAAAAAAGATTGCTTCGGTACTTTGCAGGTCTTCCGAATTGGTAGTTTTGGAGATGTAAAGATTTTTATAAAAAACTTCTTTTTGTTCCGATAAAATATCAGTTAAATTACTTGTTTCTGACCCATCAGCCTTGACAAGTTTAGGGATAATCTCGGTGTAGTGTCTTTTTTCTAGATTGCAGAAGTATTTAGTTGGTTTCTCGCCTTCCACTTTCCATTTTGCCTAACAACGGAGGATGATTCCACGTATCCTTTTGTCCCGAATTGATTTGAATTCCGTTTCAAGTGATTAAATTTCTTGAGTTTTTTAATCATTTCCCATAAGTTCGTTCAGTTGTTTCAGTTTAAATTCTAATACCGATTCCCGTTTGTCAGCCATTCGTTTCACATTTGTTGAATATGATATCGTTTTCCCGCGTATCATAAGCTTCAAGGTTTCCCAAAATAGTTTATCATTAATCGTTAATTTATTATTATTATTATTATTATTATTATTATTATTATTATTATTATTATTATTATTATTATTATTATTATTATTATTAATAGAATATTGTTCGATTGATATTCCCGATCAGTGAGAAGGCTATTGTTAAATTTCAAAAAACGTTTTCCTCTTGGTTGGCTGGTGAGGGACAAACTGATACTAATGGAATTGTGGTCTGATTTATATCTGATTTGGATGTCAGTTTGTTTAAAAAATATTTGTAGGTCAGAAGACATAAGGAAGTAGTCTTCCCCATTTTATGCCCGGGGCCTCTCCGGGTATAGCGACTTGATTCGGGATTTTCTATTCTCCACACATCGTGTAAATCAAATCTCTGCATATTTTCTTTAATCTTTTCATTCGCCTTCATATTATTTCTATGTTTATAGCCAATTGTGTCCTGTTCATAGTTTTGAGGTACATTCCAGTCGCCCCTTAAAAGAATTGAAATATTGCCGATCTCTTCTATCTTGGAGAAAAAGTGTCATAAAAGGATGGGTTGTCTTCATTTGGCCCATATACCACATAAAGTGTCAGTCTTTGATCGCTTATGATAATATCAAGTATAAGTCCCCCCCCCCCCCCCCCCCCCTTTATCTGTAATAACCTTACTAAATGAGAAACCAAATGAGTTTTTGAGCTAAATAGCTGTTTCTCTGCTGGAGCTGGAATAGGAACTGAAAAAAAGTCTCGTATCCTCACTCACTTCTCCATGTTTTCTCGACATCTTGACAAGAATGTGTATCTACTGAAGAGGAAGCGAATCCTTAACCAAATGAAACTTATAGGGAGAAACGGTTTCAATAAGCTTTTCGCCGGGAAAACCATTTGGGAAATGGTGGGTCTGCCATGTATAACATACGGTACTGAAGTGATACTCCTAAACCAGACAGCTGTAAAGAGTTTGGAAATCCTGCAGAACGATGCAGGCCGATGGATAACGGGGTCGAGTAATACCGCAGCACTAGAAGCAATCAGGTGTGAGCTTGGGTGGATGAGGATCAAGGACAGGATAGTGTTATTGAAACTCGGTTATCTTAATAAATATTTGGCAAATCTCCCCGACAGCCGATGGTGTAAAGTAATGTTCCTGAGAATTTTCAACTCAAATATCAAGACAGGGTGGATGGTCCAAGTGAGGGCGATAATAGAGAACTACTCGTTGGAGATCTCGGACCTAGACGTTGGTGCAAACCAGGGTAAAAGAATCGTCCGAGAAAGGGTCATGGAGGATGGTAACCGTAACTGGCGAGAGAGGGTCAAATCAAAGAGGTCTTTGGGTGGTCTGTGTGATAAAGAGAAGCCTGGTTTTGAAGAGTACCTTGATGGCACCTTTGAGGGGTCACTGTGGTTCAAGCTGAGGTCGCGGTCCCTGGAGCTGAGGGGAAAAATTGGGAAAAGCAGTGAAAAGGAGTGCCAGATGTGTAATTTGGGCGTGGTGGAGACCCTGGAACACTTTCTTCTAGAATGCCCAAAAATGCCCAGTCTAAAAGAATAAGATTCACCGGAGTATAATGGGGAAATGGGATGGGAGAAGGAAGGGCATGTGGTTAGTGGGAGACTCAAAGGAGAGGGTTAATATCCTAATCGGAGAGATTGGGAAGAATGGGGCAAGGGATGTCATCAAGCTGTTCCGAGTGTTGAGAGGAGAGAAGAAGCGTGGGAATAGGGAGGTAGTTGGGAGTACAGGGGTAACCAAGGCCTTCTCATCCGAGAACCGCGACAAATCAGCGGCCGGCCAAAGTGTTATTATTATTATGGAAGATACAACTAGAGTTCAAAGGGTTCATGAAGCATTTCTATATATAAATTGGGGGTAAGAATTTTTTTTTATTTGAGTTTAACGATACTTTCGACAGCCAGGGTCACCTAGTATCGGACAGTTTTTCGGGTGCAGGAAGCAGAGTACCCGGAGAGAACAACCGACTAACGACGAACAACTGTCCTACTCCCCAACATAACAACAGGGGTGTGATATGAGAAAACTCACGTTTTCCTGTATACTTCTCTTCTGAATAGATTCTTGCGTCCCGCCATCTTGTTCGAACAACCTTTTTATCGCTTCATTACGATTCAGCGCACTCTTACGGACAGGATTTATGTTGCAGAATGTTACAGCAGGAAACTGGAGAGCTGCGGAGTATTTCAATTCAACAGTCGTCGATGTCGGATACGATATGTACTTCAAAACCAACGTAATTGTTTGCCATACGAATAAAACTGAAATCATGAAAAATTCTGGTAAAATTTATTTCTGGAGTGTCCGGGGAACACCGAATCAATAAAGTATTATGGTCTCTGATAGCCAACTTCCATTTGACGAAATGTATTACATATTTAAGAAATAGGACTATTTATTTATTTATTTATTTATTTATTTATTTATTTATTTATTTATTTATTTATTTATTTATTTATTGGGGTTTTACGACATTTTCGACAGCCAGGGTCACCTCGCGTCGGGGCATTATCAAAGGTAAATCTTAACCCTTTACCCAACGTAACAGCGGTCAGTGTTATTCAAAAAAGTCGACATTCAATTTTCATTATTTTTTGTCTCAAAAACATAGCTTACGACCCTTCATTGGAACGAGTTCAACGAGGTCGTTCCAGGGAGGGGGTTATAAGCTATGTCTTGTCGCAAAATAGAAAAAAAAATAGTTATTCAAGAATTTTGTTTTGCAAGTGTCGTCTGCTTTTCGTGTTAGGCAAAGGGTTAAATTTATCAACCGATCTCCTTACCCCGCCCCACGCACCCATATCCCGCGTAGTAGAGATAGTCTGGGTCCATTATTTTAGTTTTCGGGGGCACCCAGATACACTTCATCTCACGAACACCATCTCATACTCTCAACCCCTTCATTCACCCTCAACATCGCCCCACTCTCTCACATTTTGATCTGGCGGCCGTAAGGAAAGTGAATCAAGTAATCGTGAGAACTTCAATTAAAATTCTAGATTACAGCCATCGATTTAGACCGTGTGCAATGGTCTAGTGGTTTAGGTGCTGGCCTCCTGATTTCCAGGCGGTGTTGTCTCGGGTTCGATTCCCAGCGAGGGATCAGAAACGGCATTCTTAATTCCCCCAAACCAACAACTGAAGAAACATTAGAAGATACAGAGGCATTTAGATAATCCACTGTGGAGACAAGTTATAATTTAATCCTAGGGCGCTAATGAGCTGGTAAAATTTTTTACAGATGATCAACACTACAAAAAAAGATTTACTGATTTCTGCAGGAAGTTTTGAATTGATTAACAGCCAAGGGGACATCCCTGATTTTTGATGAATGGTAAACACAAAAAAAATATTATGTCGTGAAACACAAAATGACGTTATCACCAGTTCCTGGGCGTTGTTTTTGATCAGCGAGACCACCCTAGTCCACTTTCCAATCCATCCAAATCCTCCCGCCGGATACGCCTTTTAGCGCCGATCGTAACACTCCTCAAGACCCGAGAGCCAAGGAATGACAGCTCTTTGGATTTTAACCAATTATTTTCTCGCCGGAGGTAGATCCCGTTAGCTTCAGTGCATTCCCTCCCACTTTCGTTGCGCTTCCGTCGCCTTTCAACACCTGTTTCAACAAACAAAAACATTTTGAAGAAATGTTCTGTGGCTCCAGTCGTGCTTTTCGACAATTACAGCCTCACAGTCTACAAGATAACTTGACGTGAAGACAGCAGTTTATATCTCCAACATTTTCAACATTCTTTGACTCGACTAGGGAAGAAAATGGGATAATGATACATTTTCAGAGTCACGGATATAAAATAAGAATCTACGGTTGCAGGCCTACAAATATAGGTTATTACCACCATGTGAGTTTCCGAGGTTGATGTATTGGAGTCGAGCGCTGGTCTCTGGGCATATATCGACGAGTGCGTTAGGACGAGTATGGATCCAGGGATTTGATTTCAATAAACATATGAAACAATCTTCCAAAGATGTTATATGTGAAATTTGAAAGCTTTTGGAGCAGTGGTTTGGGAGAAAAGTCGTCTTAAATGTTTTCCCATTACCCACACTGCTACAAAATGCTGACTCGGCACGTTTTCAAAGTCCCGAAAAAGTACCCCATGATTAAACCGATAGCTATTTTTGGGACTATTCCATTGTGTTAGTCCTAAGGAAGCTTCACGCCAAATAAGAATTCTCAGTGCCGTGTAGTTTTTGAGATACGGGCGTTTTAAAAAAAAATCTATTTTTAGCTCCTGCGGTTCCCATGGGCGGCGGGAAAATTGTTTTGGCATAACTTAAGTACTTATGACCCAATAAGCTCTCATATCAAACTTGGTTCAAATCAGCCTCTCGGTTTGGAAAATAGAAATTTTGGGCGGGGCGAAAATTATTGCCCCTCCCATAACGAAGGTAAATATAGCTCCTCGAACTTCTCTTGAACAAATCTGAAAAGAAAGCTGTACACCAAATATCAAGTGTCTGCTTCTGCTGGTTTATGAGGAGAAGATTTTTTTAAGATTTAAGCACACTTTTTGGGCGTGGCCCTACCGAGGGGGGAGGCAACTTCATTTGAACAAAATCAAAATGCGATGTCATAACAAACTATTGTCTCAAATTTCAATTAAATTAGTTTAAGGGGTTTTGCAGGAGAAGACGCAAACACCATGTTCACGGACGACGGACGACGGACGCTGAGTGATCACTGTAGCTCTCCTGACTGAAAGTCAGGCGAGCTAAAAATAAATAACATTGTTCTCCTTAAAAACGTTCTGTTGCTCTTGTCCGCAACTCATTAGGTACTTCAATAGGTCGCTTTACAACAGACCATTTATAGTGTGTCTCTTGTGTATTTCCACTCTTTTTGTTCGGCTTTGATTTAAATTTTTAGTCCAACAGTTTTCATCAGACAGCGGGTACATGTACTTATCAGTACTAAGTGTATCCACTAAACAATACCGCCAACATTACATGGGTCTCAAGGGGCTTATTATTCAGATATGTATAATGATGAACTCAATAAATAATTCAACATACACGCGAGGGTTGCTTGGAAATGGTGTATAGAATAGAATATAGCAACACTTAATTGTTACCCATGATGCTATGAAAGAGTACAAATCTGCAACTCTATTTTCTGTAAGACATTTTAGAAAAGACAATCCCAAGAATTCCACTCCCATTCGAATGAAATGAATGAAATGAACGAACGAACGAACGAACGAACGAACGACCGAACGACCGAACGAACGAACGAACGAACAAACGAATCTTTTATTTACATCACGATGAACAATAATCAGTTGGTGGATTAGCAATTATTTAACACTTACGCTGCCGAAAGCGACAATTGTCATCTATTTTTTGATGATTATCTGTACGTTCTGGTACGCGCAGATCAAACCTATCATCTGATTAATTGCTGGAAAGGGCTCAGAGAGCCCTTTCCAGCACTGAATCAGATGACAGAGTTACAAGTATGTCATAAATGTTATTAAACTTCCTAGCATCCAAGCGTACATGGAGGTCCTGAATGTATGGCTAAAGTAGGCGTGGCAGTAAAAGGGTTCATCCTAGGGCTCTAACGAGCTGGTAGATTAAATTATCACAGATGATCTACACAAAAAAAATCTCTGCGGGATGTTTTGAATTGATTAACAGCCTATTGCACATCCCTGATTATATAATAAAAATCGACTTTCGATAAAATTATGCCCTTTGATATTATTAGTCGAGCTAGAAAGGTCCAATTAACAAGCATGTACTGGTTGAGGAAACTGTCATGACATCAGTAGAAAATAGAGTCAAGTTTCTTTTTGTTACTTTTAATAAACAAAACCAACAGAAAGCTCTCAAAGCTGTCTGTTGTTTTCGTTCATTAAAAGTAACAGAAGGAAAACTTGCCTTTTTATTGCAAGCTTGTGAGAAATAACTAGTCCAGAGATAATCCGTCATGAAGAACATATATAAGTATTTACCTACCAGCATTACAGTATCCACTTTGCCTCTTTTTTCAACGAATATGTTTTCAGAGTAATTTGCAATTTTTTATTTCTCCCCGGAAAAAAAAACAAATTAGCAAATCCTACCTCCTAGGCTCTTACAGTACGTGGAGAGTGTATTATTACTAAATCACCCACAGAGTGGAGATTCCACCCGAGCAATCATTGCAAATTTGTTGCATGTCATAACAATCAAAAGCAAAGTTCCAGCCAATGGACTCCCGGGTTAAACCCGGAGGTCCATAGGCTGAAACATTGCTTACGTTTTTGTCCATTTCTACACAATTTGAAAGTGATTCTTCTGGGTGATTACTCCACTCCACGGGTGATTTAGTGACAATCCACTCTCCATGTACTGTATATTATGGAAAGGACAGTGTATGTATTATATGTCATAATGCGCAGGTTGTTGATATCAGTAAGAGAAGAAAGTTACAGAACATCAACAGATGGTGAAAACGCTGTTTCTTATTTTTTACAAAAAGGTGTTTTACAGAGAATAAAAGTCAAACGCTCATCCTGATTGGGGAAAAATCTAAAAACTCATCTTCTGTATTTTGTTTAATACTCTGCAGGAAAATTCCTCAAGTTTGTGAAATGACGCGCATGTCTATGATACAAATTCGCTAACATGTCGAAATTTCAATCTTCACATGAAATTCCCATGCTCTCAGTATCAAATTTACTGTCAGCTTTAGGAAATTAAAGGGAGCTAACTTTCAAATATATCTCTTCCAATGACGAAAATTGTCAGCCATAGCTGGAACACGGAAAAGATCGAATTCTAGTTTTCGGAAATACATTACATAAAAAATCCTAAACACATTTTACCACACCTAAGTACGTTGTATACAGCAATACTGAGAATTTGCCCATTATCTTTTCGTAAAATATTTTTTCCTCACGAGAAAGGAGATGTATATTTACATTACGACAACTTGGTTTGCGAAATTTTTTTACACAGCAAATGTGCATTATTATAAAGATCAATTAAACTGGGTCGTTTACGAGACCGTTGGCGTCTTGTTTGGTCTGTCTGAGCTGGTCTTCTCATCGAGGCGGGATATGGCGACCCAGATTGATTGACTGTTGTAATAATTTGTATACTATGGCAGTGGATATTTAAAATTAATACGACACCTGGGGTGTACATAAAAAAGAAACGTTGTTCACTACAAAGCATTCTGAGGTTTCACTTTGTGTTTGTTAAATTGTCGCTTGAAAACGGTTGTCCTTTAATGACGTCACGTGAGTCTCGTTTGAGACAGATATGATACGGATGTGGAATATTGATACTCTCGCATTGCGGCGAACCTGATGCTATGGAGCTATTTGTGATAGCCATATAATATTAAGAAAGATCACAGCGAGGATGGAAAATGGGGGACTGGAATCAACGACTCGAGTTAGGTTTTTCATGGATTTCACGCTCACCAAAGTCAAACGTGAACTACAAGGAAAACCTACAACAAGGCTCTTTGATTCCTGTCCCCATACTTTACCCGAGTTGTGTCCTGTTTTCACATCACGATTCAACTTGAACTAAGCGATTGAGGCCGATATTTTAAAACATTTCACCTTCAGCGGTCGGTTTACATTCTTGCTTGACGCTGTTTTGTGTTAGTGCATTTCAATGACGCCCTAAAACGTCATTCAGATACGTAACGACCAATCAGTTGCTTTCTTACAAGACGTTTCTACACGTAAATCGAATTTCACGCGTAGTGTGTTTAGCACATTTCTTAATGTCTGTATTGTATTGGGTAACGTTGAATACACCCAACAATCTTAGTATTATTAACTTTTGTCTTGCAAAGCTTACAGAGACACTCCCAAAATCAGCTTTAAATTTTCATTTATGAACTCTTTCAATGTTGGATAAACAATTTTAATAAGATTTGCTGGCGCTAATCTCTCGACAAACACAAAATGCAGTTTTATTTTGAATTATTTTCTGACACGTTATAGTGAAGTTGCTCATTTAACCCTTTCAACCCTCATTTCCTGGGATGGTATCGCCTCTGTGTACACTTACAGTGAGATGGGTCAGTCCAATATCAATATACAGGGTGGATAAAGTAATAACTGCAGTCTGTAACCGTCTGGCTCCAGACTGCAGTTATTATTTTGTCATCAATGCCCCGTGTATGGCCCTCTTATAATAAGACAAAAATGAGACGACATCATGACCGTGGCCGAAAAATCGGTCTTACGAGTTCAAATAGCTAAAGTAACTAGACCATATAGTGAATACAAATTTGATTGAAATGGAGTCTATTCAATCACGTGATCGACCACAAAATACATGGGTTTTTTTTACTTTTAGTTGCGACAGTGACGCTCAGCACTTCCTGAAAATTAACCAGCTCGTACGTCGACATTGTTTGCCCCTCTGCCTCCTTGAGGTACTGAGTGTGGTAGTATGAAAACAGCACACTAAATGCTGCGCTGTGCTCCATTTTGCACCTACACTTCCCCTTCCACATAAGAGAACGAGCAGATAACACTTCCAAAAGTTCCCCTCATAAAAACTAATTTGTCCTTTCAAGCGAAGACCATTTTTGAACTGAGTAGCTACTATCTGGGGAGATGTGATAGTAAATAGCCCAGTTGTTTCTAGCACAAGCTCCATTTAACACCAAAACTTTTCTTTCAACCGACATAACTAGTAGACGACAACTGCAATATTTTCTCCTTAAAAACTGAAAACAGTTAATTTTTCCTTCTAACAATTAGTTTTCATTTAAACGAGATTTATGACACTTTTAATAACTCATGTTCTTGGAAAATTATTTAACATTGCTTGTGGCCCTCATCTGAACAAGCTCGACAATCAATCAAACAATGAATAGTTAATTTTAGGAAGAAAAATACTAGAAAATAACAATTTCGAAATGACAAATTTTGATGTAAATCACATCACCCTTTTGTCCCGTTCACTAGATAAAGGTTTAAAACAGCAACCCAGCCCTAAATGGGATGTCATTGAAATTGAAATTGAAATTGAAATTTTATTCTGCAGCAAACAGATATACAATGTGAGACAAATAAAACAAATTATAAAGTGAGTGTACACTGCATGGAGATGGCATAGCCTGAGAGGCTGTATTCCTGCCATCCCACATCCCACACAATTTTCTTTTTCTTGACATCATTGCCTTTTTATTGTTGTCTTCATGGATTCAAATTGAGTGGAACGTTCCCAATGCACAGACCGGAAACAAATAAGTTATTACTTTAATGTACATTCTAAAATCGGCAGGGTCAAGAACTAAACCAAATCACCTGGGTTGGGCAAACATGAACCCATTTGGGGTTCATATTCGCCCAACCCAGGCGATCCGGGCCAATCACCAGAAAGGAGAACAGAAAGCAAACTCAGTTATCCTTCTTGAGGACCCAACAGACCTCAGAGTTCAGTATTTTTGGTGAGATCTCTTTAAGTTGATATACAGTCGGGACAAAATGGATTGGTACAAATGATTATGGAAGAGTATGAATCTAAAATTGTATCGATTATTTTCTTTTTGAATAAGGGCCTACTATATTGCTGTATTTCAGGGTTTAACTCATTCCATACCTTTGGAAAAGAATGTAACGGTAGGTCCGCCGAGAAACGTGTTCTCGGTTTGTTTGTACGTATATTCCCAGCTTGCCTGGTTTCCATTCCAGAAGGATTTCTGTAAATTTCAAAAGTACCGTCAAAAGACACTGGTAATCTATCATGATACCAATCGAACATGTACAAAAGGACGTGTAACTTATATAAGTCTTCAAATTTTAGTATGACACATTTTTTAAATAGAGGTTCTGTGTGCGAGGTATATTTTCTGTTCGTTATTATGCGAATAGCCTTTTTTTGCAGAGTAAGAATTCTGCTTGATGGTGCGTGACCCCATACAAGTATACCATACAATAGGTGGCTATGTATAAGTGAAAAATACAGTGTCTTTATGGCTTTAAAAGGAAGAATTCTTTTTGCCCTATTAAGGGCAAAGATTGCCCTAGCCATTTTTAGACAGATTACTGAAGTATGTTGTTTGAATTTTAGATTCTCGTCCATATGGATTCCTAGGAATTTGACTGTTTTTTCATCGTTCTGGTTTCCTACAAATGGAATATCTGTGTTGTTTAGGGATATTGTTCTACTAGCAGCGTTGTAAGAATCATTGATGTATCTATGTCAAAGTAACCAAGCTGTGAGTGCATTCGTCAGACAAAACTATAAAACAGGTCTTTCACTGGTCCAAATGGAATCAGCGAAACGTTTGATTATTCTGTAATTGTATTTGAAACCTGTGTTGATGAATTCTTTGATTTGCTGGTCGCCATCTCTAAAGATCCCTGTAAGCCCATCGACAAAAACAGTTTGAGATTTAAAACGTTATTACAAGCATTGGTCACCAAATGATCGATAACGTCGCCGCGCACATATTCTAACCTAAGTAATCTTCAGTGTTATAATTTCCATTTCTTGTGATTTCGAAGGGGAATATGAAGATTTGCCGTATCCAAGCGAACATACCTGTAACTTGAAAGTCGATTATTATTTTTAATAATTTGGCCTGATATTCTATACTCAAGTCAAACCCCTCCAGTTTAATTCAATTCTAGGCTTTATTTTCATAATAACCACATACTTTTGGTCAGGGACGTGGCGATAGAGGGAGATGGTTCGGGGTGTCTAACTACCCCAATCCCGACCAAGATTATCAATAGCTGAAAATCTTAAGTCTCACACCACCGGCAATTAGAAATGTCAAGCACATTTTATATGTTGCTGTTATCGTTCCTAACAGGGAACTGGAGTCAATATCTCGTCACTTGAGTGCATCAAGGCGCCATCTGCAGATGGCGCCTTGTTGCATTCAAGAGCGAATTCGAGGTCTGGAAAATATACTTCGAGCACAAAGGGAGAGGGTGCATTCGGATTTCTCGAGCATTGAACATTCACAGGTAGCAGTTGGAAAAGCCTCCCTTGGGGGGGGGGAGTAGGGGTTGCGAATGAGTTTCACAAAATTTGGATGTTTGAGAGCCGGACATGTCGGCTTGAGGGGGTAGAATACAGTTGGAAATTCAGAGGGGCACCCTCCCTGAACCAAGACCCTCTAACCACGTCCCTGGTCGAGGTACAATGCAGGCCTGTAATTTTGAGCATCAAATCAGAGCTACTAAAGCCGTCCTGAGAAAATGTTCAGTAGAACGACTGACTGCCCCACAGAATAAGAGTTATTTCACTTTGATGAGAAACGCTGTAACAATGGGCTTTCATTTCTTACCACCCATCATAGCTGCATACCGTCCAAGTTCCTTATTCGACTTTGAAAAAATCTGTAGTCACGGAACAAGTACTTTAACTGACATTCAAGATATACTATGGGCAATGGTCAAATTGTCTTGGTCGTGTATTCTCGTCAAGTCGTGGCTGCCACTCAGCTTGAAATCACCGCGAAGGCGATATACTTACAAGGTGTTGTGTGCGGTAAAAATCTCGGTTAAAATTAACCAGACCCTCGCGGACAAAGGAACACAGAGTTTAGAATCCTTTTTTTTGTTTTTAAGATTTTCCAGTGTGTAATTACCGATCCTTATTTTTAAACCAAATGGGCCTCAGAGAACGAGGGCGATTGATCGTCGTATGCGTGCATATGGTAAAAGGAATATACTAATAATTCTAAAATGTCTGGTCTCCTCTCCTCGTTTTGTTTGTTTATTACACGCCTGTTCTTTGAAATTCTCATCTATAACAACACTAAACCATGCGGAAAATGAAAATCTATTCCGCACGTATGTATATATATTTTTATGTACATATCGTTGATTGACTATTTTTAATGCAAGCGAAATTTCAGTGGAATTTTCTACAAATCGTGCACCACAATTACAATTTGAATTGCTAGCGATAGCTAAAAATAGTAACACAGGTTTCCCTTGCAAATTTGATTGGCGAAAAAATTTGTTCTTGGTGTTGATAGTTCGTCCCCTGAGTTTCAATGTGTTCTACGTCCCTACTGGCACCTAGTGCACATTAGAACTCAGCAGACGAGTCGTCAAATGAATTGCTGAGTGTCCTTCTAATATTTGCTTTTATAGACGTAAAGGCGTGTTAATAAACACAGAACGACACACGCGTGTGAATGGGTTGATGGAAATGGCACCCATTGTGTGTCGTTCTGTGTAATTATTGTGTGTTCATCGACATTCTTAACAGCCAGAGTCACATAGTGTCGGGCAGTTTTATGGGCGTAGGAAGCCATAGTACTTGAAGTGAACCACCGAGCAACGGCGAACAACTGTCTAACTCTCCAACTTTTTAACCCGGCACAAACACTGTTAGCAGCGGTTGAAGGAAAGTCCACCATCGATGGTCAGTACGCCTTAGTACACAGTACCAGCAGTACCACCGTGCCCCCACATGGACAGTCGGAATAAAGTATCTTTTTTTTCTTTTTTTCTTTTTTTTCTATTTTTATTCAGATCTTAGGTTTTTAATTACATTCAAAGGCATGTTTCATGAAATAATTTTACAAAGCGGTTTTATACATGACACAGAAAGAAAAATAACAACGTTTGTTATTCATTCATAGTGATATGAAGTATCATTTGTAGCTGTACTTTGCTGCAGGAAGCTGCCGTCTAAGTTTTGGTATGGGATCGAGGTGATACATGCGTATGAATTTACGTACATGTACAAAGATGTGACTACGGCGGTGCATGAATGTCATTTTATATGAAATCCAGTGTCGCACCCTCTCCACTCTCGCAAACATTGTAAGAGTGGTTGAGTTGCTGTTGTGTACTGATCTCTGTAATGACTTCTGTAGGTTGATAGTCTGTTCTGTGTGGGGACTCGAGCGAGACACCTTTTAACACGAACTAAAAATTGCACAGACTGAACCATTCTATACAACAACTTGTGGGATTACACTCATTTACTGTTCGCCTTACTGTTTAATTGAAATGGCGTGAAATTACCAGAAGTATTTTAGACCTTTACCCAACATAATGGTTAAACCGACCATCACCATATGCAAAAGACAATCTGCAGTTTCATTACTTTTTCAAATACTTCCCTCCCAAACACAGCCCATAACCCGTCACTGGGGCGAGCTCATCGAGGTCGCTCCACCGACGGGACAGAGGCTGTGGGCTGGAAGGAAAAATTTGAAAAATTTGTCGTTTTGTGCAGACAACAACATATTATCAAAACGTTGTGTTAGGTAAAGGGTCAATGCGACTCAACCTAAGCAACGCACAGTGCTCACGCAGACTGTGTAACGTCGCTATAAGTAACATATAAACATTTCATGATATTATAAACGCCGATCGCAATCTGCGTTGTCACTCCATTATCGTGACAAAACAGTACATACAAAATGCAAAATGGTTAACCAGTTAGTAGTCAACTGATTGTATCCCGCCTTAAATTTGCTTTGTACGTTTATTCGAATATGTATATTTGGACATAAGTTATAGATTTCTGTAGTTTCTTAATTGTTCAATAAATCTTGTATAGGTTGGTAGGTTATTTTTCACTTTGCAGGAATAAATAAACTTTGTGCAGATCAACACATAGAAATCTGTTGTGTTATTGGGAGGGGCGTGGGTATTTCTGAGGCCTAAAATAATATATTCTGGGGTGAAGGGAAACTCAACAAAACACTTGATCTTCAAATGTTCACAGAAATTCAGAAGAACTGTTCAGACAACGGAAAATTCAAAGAACAAGTGAAGTATTGACTCCTTTGTAATGCAACAGAAAGTACATAGTTCCGTTTCAGAGAGTTTGTATTTATGAAATTTTGAATTCGTATACAAAATTTGATGGGCAATTTTGAAATGTAAACTTTGTAAATATGTATCGTCTGTGATTGTAAATGGGATTTTATATATAAAATTCCAGTCATCTGAGTGCAGGTCTATATCCAAATCTTCGTTCCATTTATTCTGCATATGAATAGAGGGTGTTGTGTGCAGTTCTAAAAAATTAAAATAAAAGGTTCCGAGGACTTTATTAGTATATTTTAACGTCTCAACGTTTCTGTGCTGAATATTATTCAGAGGTTTATAGGATCTGGTCGCCGTTCTCCAAGCTTTGGGTAATGCATTTATAATACCTTGAAAAACTATAAATGGGGTATTGATGTTATACTTGTTGGAGAAGTCAGAGAAGGTTGGGAGGCCGTTGTTGTCAGATACAAGGTCATTTACAAAGTAAATACCTTTATCATATGACTTGTCCGTTTTGTTTACTTTAAAACATTTGATATTTTGTTTTCATATTAATCAGTGATAAATAAAGCCTTCTGTCAATTTCATTGGTCAATTTCAAAACTAGACAATTTGATTGACTGAACAAAATACAACTGGACCACATTTTCATAATTTGCATAATTAGAGTTGGGAGCTTTCATTGGTTAATTTCAAAACTGGACAATTTGATTGGCTAAACAAAATACAACTGGGTCACATTTGCATAATTTCAGTAGGGAGAATGTACGTTATCTGTCCTATTTAGGGTGGGTTATATTGTATTAATCTTTTACCTAACGTAACGGCAAAAACCGTCTCGCGCAATACAAGAAAAACGCCATTCATTTTTTTTATATTTTCACTTTTTGCTTCCAAAACATAGGTTATGGCCCCTCATTGGAACTAGTGTGTCACGCTCGTTCCAATGAGGGGTCATAACCTATGTTTTGGAAGCAAAAAATTAAAATTTTTAGTTATACGAGGATGTTTTTTTCCAAGTGCCGTCTGCAACTCAAGTTAGGTGATGGGTTAAAAAGTCATACTAAGTGGCTAATTTGTGCGTGTGTGTGTGTCATATGATAAATAGAATAGGAAATGAGTGTTTTTCTCATATAATATTTATAAAACTCGTCCGAATTTTCCGTTTGGGCTCGCCAGAGGCTCGCACAAACGGAAAATACTTAGACTCGTTTCATAAATATTATATGAGAAAAACACTCATTCCATATCCTCTATTTATTACACCAAGTTTTGTTGAAAAAAGTTGTCTGTTAATTTTTATTTGATGACTTAAGAAAATAGTTTCGCCTAATATGTCTGCGCGGATTGTGTTGTTGTCATTGTCCAAAAGAGCCCAGGCCAAAAGAACATCCTTCCAGAAAGTGTTCACATGTTTTCCAACTACTTTGGAAGTTTGGAAGTTCCGAACAACTCTAACTCGTGAATTGCAGCCAACGAGGTGGGGGTCCAATAATTTCTTAATCCAAATCTTTTTAAAGCATGACTGAAAGTTTCAACGTGGGGAAATTTAATTTCACCATTTTCAAAAAGACCAATAATTGTTGTATGTTTAATTTTTTCAATTTTTCCGGACCATAAAAAATTATAAAAAAAATTGTTTGAATTTTGTTAAACTACTCCTTTGGTGGGTCTGGTAAAACCAAAAAACTATGTGTCAGAATTGGTAAAGCCAAAGTTTTTATAGTGGTATTTTTTTTGACGATTGTTGTTAAGTTACGAAATGACCAATCACTTAACAATTTTTTCAATTTTCTGCATTTTGTTAGTGTAATTATTTAGTATATAATTGTCGCTAAATAGATTAAATGCAACCCCCAAAATTTTGAATGATCTGGAATGATTCCAAACGACTTGTTCGCTTGTTGATAATGTTTCACCACAACCCCGCTTGGAACCTATCCATATAACTTCCGTTTTATCAAAATTAACCCTTAAGCCAGAGGTTAGTGAGAATTGTTTAACCATATTCAGTGCATTGTCTAAAGTATCCATCATCACTTAAAAACAGGGTAGAGTCATCAGCGTATTGACTTAATATGTATTCCCAATTTTTTATCTTTATTTCATTTATATTGGGGTTAAATTTTAGAGACGCGCTAAGAATTTCCATACAAAGAATAAAAAGACACTGCGACAAATGATAACCTTGCCTTACGCCTCGTTCTATATTGAATCTTTCAGAACAATGGCCATTATTAAGTATGCAACTGGAAATGTTGCTATAGAAGGTTTGAAACCACCTTCTCACAGAGGGTCCAAAATTAAAAAATTCCATCTCCTTTTTTAAATCTATCAGAACTAGGATGCCTTGAACCTTCTGGTTTCTAACATTTAGCAATTAAATCGAAAGTTAATCTAGTGCACTCCCAAATATAACGACCTTTCATAAAACCGCGCTGGGTGTCTGAAATTAAATTGGGAAGAACTGTTTTTACTAGTTTTGCAATTGCTGCGGATCCTATTTTTGTGACTACATTAATTAGGGATAATGGGCGCCATTTTTTATGTATTGTTTAGGTTTGTTTTGTTTTGGTATACAAGTAATAATTCCGAGTCTCTGTGCAGTTGCAAGTTCTTCCAATTCATAGCCACAATTCAACGAGTTTATTAGATAATTTCCAATGTCTTTTCAAAAATAAAATTATAGAACTCGGCGGTGAAGCCGTTAAAACCGGGTCTGTTATTGTTTTGCATTGCTTAAAGGGCATTCAAGCCTTCCGAAGGTGATAATGGCCCTTCCAGAGAATTGTTTTCGTCATTGCTTAAAAAGTTAAAAAAGGGGTTACTTTTGTCAAAAAAAGAATCATCTGTATCAAGAGGTTGATTATTAGATAGTTTTGATGAATATAAATTTTCGTAAAATGATTTTTACTCGGTTAGAATCTCGTGTATATTAGTAATAATGGGCGCTATTTCTTATGTATTGTTTAGGTTTGTTTTATTTTTGGTATACAAGTAATAATTCCGAGTCTCTGTGTAGTTGCAAGTTCTTCCAATTCATAGCCACAATTCAACGAGTTTATCAGATAATTTCCAATGTCTTTTCAAAAATAAAATTATAGAACTCGGCGGTGAAGCCGTCAGAACCGGGTCTGTTATTGTTTTGCATTGCTTAAAGGGCATTCAAGCCTTCCGAAGGTGATAATGGCCCTTCCAAAGAATTGTTTTCGTCATTGCTTAAAAAGTTGAAAAAGGTGTTACTTTTGTCAAAAAAGAATCATCTGTATCAAGAGGTTGATTATTAGATAGTTTTGATGAATATAAATTTTCGTAAAATGATTTTTACTCGGCTAGAATCTCGTGTATATTAGTAATGTCCGATCCATCATCCTTTACTAACTTGGGGATAGTTTTTTCCGTATAATGTCTTTTTTCCAAGTTGCAGAAGAACTTGGTAGGTTTTCCTCCTCTATTTTCCATTTTAATTTTGTTCTCATTATTATTCCCTGAAACTTTTTATCCCTGATGGTTTTACGTTCATTTTCAAGTGATCTCATTTCTTCTGACACTGACTCATCCCCGCTGTCGAATTTAGTATTCAGAACATTTATGTGATCTTCTATTTCTTGTTGCCTTTTGTCCGCCTTACATTTTACAGAAGAAGCGTATGCTATACTTTTCCCTCTTATCATAATTTTTTGTGTTTCCCAAAGAAACTGATTATCTATAGTATAACTTCCTGTGTTATCATTTGTATATTGGTCAATTGTTTTCAGCTCTAACTTGTTTAATAGCAGTTACATAGTCTGGATCACTGAGTAAGCTGTTATTAAACTTCCAAATGCCTTTCCCCCGTGGCAGGTTATCAAAAGATAGTTTTATGCTTATTGGGTTATGATCGGAGCGGTATCTAGTGTGAATTTCTGCCTTTTGAAAAACGAGTTGCAAGTCTGATGATAAAAGAAAGTAGTCTAATCTCGCCATTTTATTTTCGGGTCCTCTCCAAGTATAACGTTTTTCCTCTGTATTTTCTAATCGCCAGACATCAAATAAGTCAAATTTTTGCATTAAATTAATTATTTTTCTATCTGTCTTTCATTTTTTTTTTTTTTTTTTTTTGCTTATATTTAAATGTATCTTTTTCGTAATCTTGTGGAACGTTCCAATCCCCTGCTATTATGATTGAATCATTACCCATGCTTTCGATTTTAGAGAATAATTCATCATAGAATTGTGGTCTATCATCATTGGGACCACAGACAACTGAAAGGGTTAATCTTTGTTCCTTGGTGGTAGCGTCCAGAATTATAAAATTCCCAGTCTCATCTGAAATACTTTTGTGTATGGTGAACACAAAAGTATTTTTGAAAAGTATAGCCACGCCTCTGCTTGAACTTGAGTGAGAACAGAATACAGCCTAATAAACCCATTCACTCGGACAACAGTTTTCCACTTTCTTGCTCGAATGCGTAACTACCAGAAACGTTATATCAAATTTATCCCTGCATCGAGAAAACATGTCTCGTCGTTTATAAGAATCGGAAGATAAGCCACGGCAGTTCATGCTTCCTATTATTATGCTAGACATTTTGGATGAAGTTATATGTAGAACTAAAAGTACATGTGCAGATACTATGTTGTGAATTATTCATTTTTCCATGTTTAAGCTTGCATTTCTGTACAGAACAGTACATGGAAAGACATATGAATCTGCAAGGCTTGTTCCTAACACTAACATTGCTTTCCTGTGCAAACTTATCATGAGAAAATCTGTTTGATCTGAAATTTAAGGTTTTATCAGTAACAAAAAAGGTAATAAAAAACAGTAACAAAAGTGAACTCATTTTACTTCCGGGTTTGATTTTTCTAAACAAAACTCCCACCCGTTATTGATATTTACTGAAAGCAGAAATATTTGTTCCTTTACGCAGAACAGTCATCCCAGGAACGATCCATCACCCGGTCTGGCCAACATAGGACAGCTGCGAAACCGATATACAACACGTGGATAGCGGACCGCAATCAAACCACCCGCAGAGCGGAGTCATCACTGAAAGTATAACTTTAAAGTTCTGTAAATATCGATAAAAAAATTAAGCAATCTTTCAGTTAAACCCGGAGGTCCACCGGCCGCAACTTTACTTGTGCTTGTTATGCCTCACAAACAAATTTGCAATTATTGTTGGGGTGAAATCCCCACACCGCGGGCGATTCAGCAACAACACACCCTCCACTTATTGTATGCATTTTCAGTGTTGCTTCAAGTAGTTTTTTTGGTGGTTTTCCCCCTCTCGTCAAAGCTGCTCCGTCAAAAATTTCTAGAGAGTGTTCCTGGCTGAACAATGAGCTCAACGATGACATTCTTTTACAGCTACCAATCATATCTACAGTGATTTTTGTGACTTGTTCTGAACGCACCTTAAAGTTTCTTGCCTCAGGACACAACGAAGTTACCACTGGTCGAATCGTTGATCTTTTGGTTTGAAGTACATTGCTGTAACCAGTGTGATCCGTCGTGCTCCCGGGAGATAGAGTGCATTCCTCAACCAGCGTGGCATTGATCTGAATACGCTTATCTTAACAGAGATCAGAGATTCACTTCATAAGCTACTTTTGGGTGCAAGCAATGAAATATTTAGTAATCTAAGGAAAATTTGGGTGTCGTCTTCTGGTCGCGTTAGGTAAACAGGGTCATAACTATGAAGGATAGGGAAGTATGACCTCCACCCTAATAATTTCCAGTCGGTTCATTTTGTCTGGATTGAAATATTAGATATGGATTCGCTCTTTCTGGCAATCATGTAGTTTCTTAAGGTAATAGATTTGCTTCTTGGACGTACGACACACGCGCAGTCACCCTCAAATGAATGGTGGTCTGTGGCTGATTGGGGATGTTGGGGTCCATGCACGACCAATTCTGAGTCCAGTCAGTGCTAATTATCCCTCTCCAAAATGAAGTTTACGGGGGATATAGAAATGAGGTCCGTCCGTCCGTCCGTCCGTCCGTCCGTCCGTCCGTCCGTCCGTCCGTCCGTCCGTCCGGGCAATAATACGGGACCTATGAGTTTGTTTTTTGCCCGGACAGCTTACTTCCAGATTATGAGCTCACGTACAAATATTATGAGGTCAGTGTCCAAAATATGAGACTTATAGGGCAAGAATCGATTTGTAGCGATTTTTCGAGATTTATTTTAAGGTTTATGGTCAATTAACGGCTGTGGTTAGCGTTGCCCCTCTTCAGGTTTACCTTGGGGGATCTAACCATGTCTCATGTCTATTACCCCCAAAAATTCCGAAGTAACCACTTTTTAGCGGTTGTCCGAACGTTTTAAAATGATCAATTTTCCCGCAAAAAATTAAGCCCACAACTCCCGTTTCCCCGCATGCCCGTTCGTCCGTCCGTCCGCCTGTGGATGGCCTTGCGAGGTGACCGTCTGTGTACAGTCGTTACTTGTGAGGTTGGGGGATAAAACCTTTAGTACACCAACCACTTGTGAGGGTTTTTTTTTAACTTGTGAGGTGCGAAAAACCCACTTGTGAGTTGCGCAATTTTCCCCATACCTAACACTAAAATCACCTCACAAGTACATCTGCGGTAGAACGTCCGTCCGTCCGTCCGTCCGTCCGTCCGTCCGTCCGTCCGTCCGTCCGTCCGTCCGTCCGTCCGTCCGTCAGCCCGACCGTCCATCCGTCCGTCCGTCCGTCCGTCCGTCCGTCCGCTCCCACTCAGAGGACTTGTGTGAGGTGAATTGCACGTACAAACCGGACTTGTGTGGTTTTTCGTAGTTGTGAGGTGCAACTCACAAAAAGACAACAGCTGTGAACACAATAACCCCACAAGACTCCAAATTTCAACTGCAGCTCAGAAGTTTTCGGACAAACGGACGGCCAACTTTGAAACGGCTAAGATCGTAAGCGAGAATCCTGAAAATCATTATTCTACTACGTGGTACGAGTATCCAATTAAACAGTGTTGCTAAATGAGCCAATGAAAAGGGGCAGTTTGGAAAAGGGCGTGATCAGTATTCCATATTTGGTAACTGGAGATTTTCGCATGCGGAACGTAATTTTGGAAATGTTAACCAGGGCCGAATGAATGTATAATTTTACTTTGGTAAGTTGAAAAGTCGTTAGTAGTCATTGTCCGACCAAAGCATTTTATGTTCGTTTGTCGAACAGCAAACCTTGAAAATAATGTGTTTTTATTAACAAGCCTTCAGTTGATGCCAACGATGACGTAACATCGCGAATGTACACAACTTGTCACAAGCTAGGATCGAGCGCTATCTAATTACCACACACACCTTCACAAATGACGAAAGCGATCAAATGAATACAGGACAATCGGGCCATGTAAGATTCAGACCAGATAATTTTTGGACGATCCCATCCAGATCAGGGTTGGCGCCAACGGTGTCAGAATAGCTGCGGCTCCCTCCCGGCCTGGAATTTTTGCCAATTCATCAGGAAGGCCACAGTTGTTGGAATGGGGTCCGTCGTTTCACTCAATTTACACCCAATTAATACCCAGTTAACAACAACGTCAAAAAATTGTTTTTTGGGGGGGTGAATTCTAGGAACAAGACTATAGTGCCCGATCGAACCCGTTACTTCGTCGGACAGTTTGAGGTAAGCTGCCACAGAAAATTTAAACAACATTATAATATTTAAACATGAACCTGAAACTAAGAAAATACCCCCCCCCCCCCCAACATAACCCTTTAGTAACTTTACCCAACGCTGATAGCAGACGACACTTGCAACAAAAATTCTTACAGAATTAAAATTTTCCATTTTTGGTCTCAAAACCATAGCTGCTGACCCTTCATTGAAACGAACACAAGAGGCTTGTTACAATGAGGGGAGCCATAAGCTGTTTTAATATAATGCAGCAAAATTGTGAAAGTGTGGGGGGGGGGGGCTCCATTTTTTTCCAGATAACCACGGAGGTGTAGGATGGAAAATATGTTATTAAGGGTACGATAGTGAGGGGGAGGGGTGGGAATTGAAGGACACTTTGTCATCGCGTATGGCACAAATATGCAGCAATATTATATGCAACTCCAGAAAGGGAGTACATGCACACGTCTTACCATAGTCCAAACTTGGACCCAAATCTGTTACCTGTATATAATTTTGACTCAAAAGGATGTACCAAACCCCAAACATATTTTCTGACTTTTGTTCCTAGTGTGGACTAGTGTTATTCTTACTCTAATAAATCATTGGGATGTGGCTCAATATGGGTGGTGGGGGGAGGGGGCGTCCTGTAGTCTGAAACATAATTTGGAGAGGCTAATTTTGTTAGAACCAATTCTATCTCACACGATCAATGTGACCATATTGGTAGTGGAGGGGTGGGGGGGGGGTGTATCATCGCGTATGTCATTAATACACAATATCTCAACATATAAAATGTACAGCGACGCTGGCAGCATTATGCTGCTAATTTTGTTAGAACCAATTCTATCTCACACAGTCAATGTGATCATATTGGAAGGGAGGGGTGAGCGGGGAGGGGGGGGGTAGCAGAGACCGACCTGGACACACGCCAGTGCAAATTTGGCTCCCAGGCTTCATGACCTGGCTCTTAAATCTCAGGCCTAGGCTTCTTAATTGGCGCTTAACTTCTAAGGTCTTATTTCAAATTTTGGTATGTCTTAATTTTCTCTCCATGGATAATCTAGAGGTGCTTTTATTAAATATGATTATAACTTATTGTGGTTTCTGTGTACCTTAGCACTTCAATCAATGTCTTGGTCACATTAATCTTCACATTGGTTTCTGATCAAGTCTTGGCTGCCTAAATAGGCAGTCAAGACTTGATCAGAAACTAATGTGAAGATTAATGCTTGCTGTGGTGTACTAAATAAAAATGATGAGAACAGCTATCATAAAACTGCAGTGTATGTTACAAACAGCAGTGTAACTCCACATGTCAGAATCTGGCTAGTAAATTTTAAAAATAGGCTCCAAGACTGGTGTGTATTTTAGACAGTCCTGGTCGGTCTCTGGGAGGTAGGTATTCTGTTATCGCGTATGTCATGAATACACAATGGGTACGATCGGCGCACTATAGTCTTGTTCCTAGAATTCACCCAAAAAAAACAAATTTTTGGCATTTTTATTAACTGTGTATTAATTGTGTGTAATTGGGCGAAACGACAGACCGATTGGAATGGGGTCTGGACTTTTCGTCGGAAAGTCAGTTCGGTGGAACTTAAAATTTTTAATTTGGACACTCCGTCGAAAATATTTTAAATTTGAAAAAAATGACTTGCCACTGATATTGCTAATTTGGGTGAACTGGCTATACTAAAGGGGTATTGGGGTATCCAGATGCCGAACACATCTGGCTTGAGTGCCGAAGGCACAAGCTTTTTGATGGGGTGTGGGGGTTTTACCCCCTCCCCCTGCCCCCCCCCCCCCCCCCCCCAGAAAAGTTTTTGAAAAGGGCAATCAAAGGAAACATTCTGGTAGCTTTTGAAGCAAAAAGCTCTTGATTTTTTTGAATGTCAAAAGTTGTATTTTTTAACAAAATGTTTCAAAAATCCCAATAGAAAGAACCCCATAACATTTTGGGGACGGTTCAGACAATTCATGTCAACATTCGTTGCCGACGTAAAGCAGACGCAAATTGCGTTGTACATACAGGGGGGGGGGGGGGGTCTTCCAAAAAATTCCAGACACAAGGCCGGGGTGGGTGGGTGGTCGGATGGGGGCCAAAACACCTTTTTTCCTGGAGTTGCAATTTTTTTCCTGGTGGTTTTTTTTCAAATTATTTTCACATAACAAGGCTATATTGTTGTTTAGTAGTCTAATAGGCACCTGTTTGTCAGGTAGGGTTAGTGAATAAGGCCCCACTAGGCTGATTAGGGGATTTGTTATCTTTTTTTGTAAATTAAATTAGATGCATTAAAGAATAGTGTACTCCAGTTTGACTAAAAACAATCAGTTGAAATTTATGAATTTTAATTTGGGAATGGTTAACATAATTTTCATAGCTGAATCATCACGGCACAATTTGGATTTTACAATGAGTAGCAATGTATTTAGCAGAACATCTAAAATAATGTAAAAAATTTATGGAAAGCAATCTAAATGCCCAGTTTCTCTGAGTAGAGCTCTTGTAACCTGAAACTAATGAAAATTCTCACTGTGCATCTTTGATATAAAACCTCACTTACTCAATTCAAGCTCATAGTGATAGTACCAAGGTTTTCACAGAGGATTTGTCTGGCAATCTCGTGAAAACATGAAACAAAAGTTACAGTTAATATTTGAATTGAAAACTGACCCTGACTGAGCCAGAGTGTATAGATGAGTAGCTGAGCATAATACTAATAATATAATAATAATAATAACTCTTTGGCCAGCCGCTGATTTGTCGCGGTCCTCATAAGAGAAGGCCATCATTCCCCCAGCACCCCACCCCCTCTTCCCCTCCTCTCCTCCCAGCATTCAGATATAAACTGCTTAATAGTGTCCCTCACTTCCTCTTTTTCAATTTCTTCAATAAGCATTCCTACCCTCTCCCTCGTGTCCGCCTTCAGCCATCTATCCTTTGTTTCTTCACCCCACTTCTGCATTATTCTTCCAGTAAATTTTATTCTATGAGGTATATACTGTGGGCATTCCAAGAGAAAATGTTCCAGGGTCTCCACTACTCCAGAGTGGCACATTTGGCATCCCTTTTCCCCATCTCTCCCAATTTTTCCCCGAAGCTCCAGTGATCTTGATCTCAGTTTGAACAGCAGTGACCCTCCAAAGGTGCCATCTAGGTACTTCTCAAAAGCTGGCTTTTCTTTATATTGTAACCCCTGCAGTGATCTTTTCACGCTAACCCCTGCTCGCCAGTTTCGATTGCAATCTTCCATGACTCTCTCTTTGACAAACCTTTTGCCTTCTTTCATTCCTACTTCTATGTTTGTGACCTCTATAGAGTAATTGTCCATTAGTTCCCTCACATGTTTTGACCACCCCGTTTCTATATTAGAATTCCAAATGGTATCGAGCATCAATTTGCACCACCGGTTGTCAGGCAGGTTTCTCAAGTAGTTAAAGTAACACAGTTTTCCCAAATCTACCCTGTCCTTGATTTTCATCCACCCAAGCTCCCCCCTTACTGCTTCCAAAGCTGCAGCATTACTCGACCCTGTTATCCATCTGCCGGCATCATTCTGAGTACTTTCCAACTTTTTAATAACGGTTTGGTTTAATGGAATCACGTCCGTGCCATACGTTATACTTGGTAAACCCACCCTCTCCCACAGTGTTTTCCCCACAAAGACCTTGTTGAAACTATTTTTCCCTAAAAGTTTTAGTTGGTTCAGAATTCTTTTCCCTTTCAGAATCAGTTTGGCTGAGTAATTTCTGTACACCCCTCTTCCCGTTATATTTATGCTTACCCCTAGATACTCATACTCTCCCTTTTCTCCTACAGTGATTTGTTTGCTTTCCCCTTCGGGGATTGAGAACTCCCCCACTCTCCATCTCTTCGTCATATCTACCTTGCGTCCAACGGGTATTACCTTGCTTTTATTTTCATTTAGTTCGAGCCGCCAAGTGTTCCCATAGCTACCAACAATTTCCAGCAATTTCTCTAGCCCCTGTTCAGTTCTAGACATTAACACCATGTCGTCCGCAAAGAATAAGCCTGGTATCTTTATGTCTCCAACATTTACCCCCTCCGCACTCTGAATTAGTTCGTCCCCTAAATCTTTAACATACAATGCAAACAAAATCGGTGAAAAGATACACCCCTGCTTGAGGCCTATATCCATAGGGACTCGTTTTGTAGTGATACTCCCTAGACTGAGTTGGCTTTGCACATCTGTATACAGTGCTTTCATGATTCCCACAAAGTCACCCCCCAGTCCGATGCCCTCGAGCTTCCGCCACATACCTTCCCTCCACACTCGGTCGTACGCTTTTTTCACATCTAGAAATGCCAGAAACATCTTTTTCTTTTCAGCCTTTGTTGATTCTATCAGTTGGGTGAGTGTAAATAGGTGATCAGTGACTCTTCGTCCTTTCCTGAAACCATTTTGAATTTCTCCTAAAAAACCTTTCTCTTCTATAACTTCCTCTAGTCTACCGTATATGACCTTACAGAATACTTTTCCGATGTTACTACTAACTGATATCCCCCTATAGTTATCTAGAACTTCCTTATCCCCCTTTTTGTGTATGAACGACACCTTACTTTCCCTCCACTCTCTGGGGACCTCTTGCTTTCGCAGAGCCAGGTTGAAAAGGTTTGTCAGGACTTCAATAAGTGCCTCCCCTCCATTTTTGAGGAATTCGTTCGGAATTTCATCAGTCCAATTGACAATTGGCTGAAACCTCAAACCTAGACACTTAGCTTGTAGTCAGGTCATTAAAATTAAAACTTCTTCACTAAATTTAAACTGTTTCTTCAGTCTCGGAACTTAACACATGAATGATAATTATTATGAGAGCATTGAGGCCAGAACTTTCAGTTCAGCATTTGTAATTCATGCACTTCAATAATATGCCAGTATACACTATGCCATAGTGCATATAGGCATATTATTGAAATGCATGAATTACAAATGCTCAACTGAAAGTTCTGTCATCAGGTATTTGAACCACCAGAACATAAAGATGTGAAAAAAAAAGTTATCAGATAAGGATTCAAATTAAGGCAAGGATTGACAACTGGAAGCTCAGTGTAATACTTTTTCATTACCCACCGTGGTGATACACTGAAAAAATATAGGTGGTGGGGTGGGTGTCCAAGTGGTCAGAGAAAAAAAAAATGTTTTTGCACGTGGGTGGGTGGGTGGTGGTCAAAAGGTGGAAAAAAATATTTTAGGCCTTGTGTCCGGAATTTTTTGGAAGATCCCCCCCCCCCCCCCTCCCCTGGTACATAGGCAAAATTTTTGCCAATGCAAACTCCACTTTCGATGATCACAAATACATGTAAAAATCAGAAACTGAACAATCCAGCCAACTTATAAATTGAAAATGTTAGCCCAACAATTGAATAATTTCAGTAATTGTTACGTGGCAAAACTCACATAAAAAATTACGGTAGACTACATTGTCTTTGACAACATTTTTTTTTTATTCCAGACCCCTTTAATCTAGAAGCAAAGTGATCACTTTAGTTGATTTATTTACCTTTGGTGGTTTTGAAAAGTCCACTAGAGATAAACAAATTTTCTTTTCAAACATTAATTGACAAGCACGTGTTGTCAAAAATCACCAAACAGTTGTGTGTCAGGGGTTCATGGTGGGGAAAACAGAAAAGTCTGGTGTGGAAATACAGTTAAAACTAGAAGTCCTGTCATGAATTGCGCGGAAATAGCACGTTGATCTGCGCGCTTTTTTTCGTAGTTTGGGCGTCAAATTCTGTACATATGGCCTGAGCACAAGCAATGTTTCAGCCAATGGACCTCTGGGTAACCCGGAGGTCCATTGGCTGAAACATTGCTTGTGCTTGCTATGGATGGGCAGGAGAATCTACCATGGTTTGATTGCCATTCAATATGGAAATTGCTTGAAATTCCTACGCGCAGTTAAGGCCAGATAAGCGCACAGTTCATGACAGGACTTCTAGCTTTAACTGTAGAGGCAGCGGGACGTTTCGGCCCTTTACCAGTTCGGCCCCGGGACCTTTCAGCCCGGAACGTTTCGGCATCGATATTTTTTTAAACCTAAGACGAAAAGTTACCGGGGAAAATATTGAGGTCGAAACAACCCTGAACCGAAATAGAAGACAAAGTTCAATGCTGTGATTTTGTTAAACCGCACTGAACCTCATGCAGTCCAGACTGTTCCTAATTAATATTCAGAAGTTACAGGAACAAACAAAACAAAGCAGTGTTTTGTAATTTATGTGAGTGGATTATTTTCTTTATTGATGTCACAAACTTAAACAAACATCACACAATCTTTTCATGAACACTTCTCGATTGCATTGAACATTAAAGTGGCTATATTGGCATCATTTGAGAAGTGTGAAAATTACGCTGAATGATCATCTCACCTTCCGACAATGTATATGTATATGTATGTAGGTCAGTCCCATTTCAGTCTTCTTTACCGACTTTGTTTATTCATGTTTTGGGTCACCCCAGTCCATCGTTATTTACAAAGATTTATCAGTCGAAGTATGGGGCCTGCGTTATTTAAACGTATCCACAGCAATTCGGCCTATTTTGAATGAAAATTCTGATTTATAAAAAGTGCCGACGCAAACTGTATTTTAGCTGACGTCAACTGCTTTTGGCTCGGCATTTTGATTGCCGAGTCCAATTCCCTGAATTGTAGGGGCTGGTTGGGCTATACCATTCAACAATGAACAGAGGCTTTTACATTACGGATATCCCTAATGTTGATGTTCTGATTCCAGAATCAAATCATTCACTGATTAACCCTTTACCGAACATAACGTCCAAAACCCTTTACCTAACATAATGGCTATTTTTCTTATATTTTCATTTTTTGGTTCCAAAACATAGGTTATGACCTCTCATTGGAATGTGCGCGTCACGCTTGTTCCAATGATAGGTCATAACCTATGTTTTTGAAGGAAACAATGAAAATTTTTAGTTACATATGTATCCAAGAACTTTTTTTATGCGTGTCGTCTGCTACTAGCGTTAGGTAAAGGTTAACCCATTATCCAACACTAGTTTTAGACAAAAAACAAACAGAACATTTTTTTCTTCCATAGTTTATGACCCCTCATTGGAAGGATCTCAATGAGCTCGTTTCAATGAAGGGTCATAAGCTATGGTTTGGAAGCAAAAAATTAAAATATAAAAAAAAAATTGAATGGCGATTTTTGTGTATAGCGCAGGCATGTTTTGGCCGTTACGTTAGGTAAAGGGTTATTGTTGAAAAATTGTTATTCTCTCTGTTGATGCCAGTACGTGGAAGTTGGATAAGTCCGTCCATAATTAGAAGGCGAAGCGCCTTATTCATTGGTCAGTGCGGGAAAGGTTGTAGATTCGATCCTGACCCATATCAGTATGTACACTTGTCCCCAGGGCTAGACACGCCGCCCCAATTTCAGTTAGTTGGAGTGTACGTTGTTGGAAGCAGTGGAGTGGCCAGCGCAAAGCAATTTGGGTGGGGCAAACAGTCTTGCTAGAGCCATTTTGATTGGGTGGGCGGGGTGAACAACATAAACATAAAACGCACGTGGACTGCACACAGCCATGTTGAATGAACAGTTTCTTTACGATTTAGGGCTCAAAAAAACATTTTAGGTTTGTTAATTGGGTAGCAACCTTCAAAAACCTGTATATTTACCAGCATTTTGTTGATGGTATAAATTGGGGGTTGGGCCCATATCGCGCTTGACAGATGTCAACAACTTGTAACAGTCGCTATCAAATTACCAAAACAAACCACTTTGACACATAATCTAGTCTCTGAACAGTAGCATTACGGCACACCATTCGAATATGCCTTCCGTGCTGGTAACTGCGATATTTCAAGATTATTGATACTGGTGACTGAACACCGCAATATAATTAATGCTTTTGGCAAGATAAATTATGTCAACTCAACCTATGAGTCGCACGCCAGAAACTGGATGCTTCACATACAAGTTCAACAAACCAGATATATGATTGTAATGACAAAAAATAAGACTACATGGCAGGGCGACCGGAGAGGAAGATGGTGCGTGGGGTCTACGGCGTCGATGTCGCGATTTTTAAGTGTATACGAATATCAACAGAAACCTTTCTCTGGATATAAACAATGGTGTTTTTTTAACACCCAACAGTGTATTCTGATTATTGACCGAAACAACCCAGACAATACACTGAATGATTTTCCCCCCAACTTTCCCGGGGGGGGGGGGGAGGTATTATTTTTTTTCCGATTTTCAGATCAGATAGGGACTCACGCCATAAGCAATGGCTGTTTTATCCATTTCGTCACGCCAACATTCCATAAAATGTGTATTGCTGCATTCAGAAAGGCTCAAAGTTTAATGTAATGCAATGTGAGGAATTATTTTTGGAAAATCAGCACCAGTCAGAATTTTCAGCTTACCGGTAAGAAAGTCAGGATGAAGTTTTTGTGATCTTTCAATCCTCATCAACTCTCATTCTTAAAGGATTGTTAACAACCCACCCACCACAACCCAATCCACCGCCTTAAGTTCATTCGGAAGAGTTAGATACATGTCTAAGCAGTAAACATCAGAGAAGCATGCCTGAACAATTGGGTTCCGTCATCTTGAAGAAAAATGATCATGGGGAAAAAAATTGCAGGGCCAGGAAAAATGTGTTCTGGATTGCTGAATCCCCCCGCCGAGTGTTGGAACTTGAAAAATTCTCCCCCCACCCCCACCCCCCCCCCCACACCCGACTTTTCACTTTTTCCAGTCATATAGTATATGTTAGACTTAGATATAATCGGTCCTGCCTGACTCTCACATCGTGGTTGGGAATATGTAATATGATGTGTGTGTGTGTGGGGGGGGGGGGGGGGGGGGGGGGGGGGGGTACTTGATGTAATGCAATGTGAGGAATTTTTTTTAGCTTGCCTGTACTTGACAGAAAGTCAGGATTAGTTTTTCGTGATTTTTCGATCCGGCCCCCATCAACTCTCATTCTTAATGGATTGTGAACTACCCCCACCCTACCCATCGTCTTAAGTTCATTCGGAAGAGTTAAATACATGCCTGAACAGTAAACACAAGAGAAGCAGGCCTGAACAATTTGACTCAGTCATTTTAAAGAAAAATGATCGCAGGGAAAAAAATTTGCAGAGCCAGGAAAAAATGTGTTCTGGGCTGCTGCCCCCCTCCCCATCCCACCCCGTCCAGTGTTCGAAAAAAAAAATCAGCCCCCCCCCCCCCCCGCCTTTTCACTATTTTTCCAGTCACATAGTATATGTGAGACTTTGATATAGTCGGTCCTACCTGACTTTCACATCGTGTGTGTGTGTGTGGGGGGGGGGGGGGGATATGTAATGTGATGTGGGGGGGGGGGGGGTGTAAAGAGACTTTCCAAGACCACCAGGCTCCTAAATGTGGGGGAAGGACCATTCCCACCCCAAGCCTAGTTCCAAGCTTGGACCCACGGTGTATAATATAGTTTTTTGTTGGGTACGTCCACGGGACGTAACAAAGCCAAAATTAATATTATGAGCTGTGAGTCCAAATTTGGACTATCTCATAATCTCACGCCACTCTCCACTTATGTTTTTTGTTTTGGGGTACCTGGCCATGTACCCCTCTAACAACTTTTGACTATGGACCCACGATACCATCATTTAGTTGGGTTTTTTACCACTTAATATTCAAAGACGCGGGTTTGGTTTGTGGACAACCTTCCCAAGCCTTCCATCCATTTGATGGACAGGTTCCAGTTGCAACCGGTTTCCAAATTTTGTTTTGAAAAAAAACGCTCATTTGCAGCCACTGACACAGGTAAGTGGTAGGTGTCTGACGGGCTTGCTCGTTGGAGGCCTCATGGCCATGCTACTTGCAACACTGCCAGCAGGGCTGAACAGGAAAGGTAAAACAAAAACATCGTTTGACTTCGAACGTGAATTAAAATTACTCGCTGGACAATATTATTATCTGTGCGTTTCGGTCTGTCGATCGTTGAATAATAATATTAATAAGCCAACGGTGAACACCGAGATTTCAGCCGATAAATGTTGAAATAAATCTTGTTGGTTATGCATTTCACTCAACAACTAAAATTATGTATAATTATGACTCGAGTTATTCTTTACTTGTTTGCCAAGTTTACATTTACATTTGGGTGACGTCTGGAAATGCATTGCTCACGGAGGATAGCTGATAACATCTAACATAACCATTGCACCACAGGAATTTCTGTCGGGGTAATAACCGCCATTTTAGCAAGAACTCATCAGACACGACTGCCAATCGCGGCCTACAGCCCCATTCCTGAGTCGGGTATTATTGTGTCAATAATACACAAGGGAATATCCATAAGGGTTACAGAAACAGGGTTAAACTGTCACAACTTTTGTCCAAAACTATCGACAAGGAATTACTTAGTCAGGATATCGCGGATGTTGTGAAGGCCATGCCATATCTTTTGGGTCAGCGCACAACACATTGCCAAAGTATCAGGGGTGCTCAACTATTTTTTAGGTGTGTATTTGGAGGACCAAATTTGAGAACAAAGGACGTGCCTCCCCCCCCCCCCCGACATCGCCATTGGTTGAAAGGTCCTATTTGATGAAGTAAACATTTCTGTGTTTTATCTTTCTGTTCTTCGTCACTCCAACCAGTGGCATCACGTGGATAGTTTTCCAAGAAATGAAGTCAGGGGTTGGAATTATGTGAGAGATATCACTGCAAGGCTCAACTCAATATTATTTCCACACTTGACAAAGCTCCATGGTTTTAACTGGTCTCCATGCATTTATATTGTGCACATGCTACTCAAATATTTTGATACAATACCAACCTCCATCAGTTGTATCTGCGAATTGGAACCCATAATTCAACACATAATTCACAATAAGCGCACTATGACGTTTTCAGCAGTGTAAGCCCACAATTAGGACCAGACACCTCACAAACTATATGGACAAATGCAACTCGCAATCTCGGACAAAACGCGATCCCCACAAGTACCATTTCTACGTCCCGCACCCCACAAGTTAAAATATGCACAAGTCCTCTGAGTGGTACCTCCTTGCATTTATATTTTGCATATTCTACTCAGATATTTTGATAAAATGCCGACCTCCATCAGTTGTATCTGCGAATTGGAACCCATAATTCAACACATAATTCACAATAAGCGCACTATGACGTTTTCAGCCGTGTAAGCCCACAATTAGGACCAGACACCTCACAAACTATATGGACAAATGCAACTCGCAATCTCGGACAAAACGCGATCCCCACAAGTACCATTTCTACGTCCCGCACCCCACAAGTTAAAATATGCACAAGTCCTCTGAGTGGGTACGTCCGTCCGTCCATTCGTCCGTCATTCCGTATGCCCGTAACAACTTTGGACCTTCATATTTCAGTCAGTGGCTGTTGGATTTAAAGGATCTTTGTTATGGTGATAGACCACCATGGGGGAAAGGATATTCGCAAGTAACAGATTTTGTCCATTTTTTTCTAGAGTGGTGGGTCTTTTCCCGTTTTTTTCAACTTAGAATTCTTCTTTTTTGTATACCAGCGCCTGGCTGTGGATATCGGTGGCGTTGCACCTTGTTAAATAAGAAATTGAAACCCAAATGCATCATGGCTATAACATGTATTTATCCATAAATAAATTTCTTGTGTTTTTGAACTTATAACCATTATTGGCGCATAGTCCAACTACATTACCAAGATGATGGTTGGAATATTTCGTCGGATGGGATTTAAATCATGACAGTAGGTACAAACTGAATTTACCCCCCCCCCCCCCCCCAAACAGTTATCTTGCAGGGAAAGGGTTGAGTTTGCAATTATATGATAGAAGTATAGAAACCGCAGAATAAAACAGAAGTATACTTACCCAGGCCTATTACAAAAATAATTGTCCAGATAATCCTTCGCAAATACATAGAAGACTTGGCAACCCTCGATAAACCGTGCATAGAAGTGGTGTTCGCCATCTGCCAAAGTGTCTGTTTCAAAGTGTCTGTTGCTTTTACGTCACATGTGCATCCAGTAACCATCTTGATCTATATTACGTCCTGTATTTTCTTGGCTAATCTACATATAATTTACACAGTTAAAACACTCGTATAGATCATCACGTTCATGGATATATACAGAAACTGAGATGCGAAGTTGATCGTGGAAAAGCGGAATCCAAGTTGGGGGTTTGTGAATGTTTATGTGTGTGGTGAAGGGGGCACATAAAATCGGTAAGGTTAACAATCAACCAAACTCAACTGGGATGAGTGAATATGAACCCAACTGATTTTAGAAGGGAGGTTGGTTCTTCTTGGCACGCAGAGGTCCACGAAGTTAAAAGTTAAATTTGTATCATCTCCTCAAGTCAATGATTTCAATTCTCTTCTTTTCTTGACAAGAAAGGAAGTAAAATATGCAGCATTAGAGAAATCGAAAAATTGTCCAACTGAATTCAAGTTTAACCCTTTGAACTCCAGAGGCCTTTTTTCGGCCGGGTCACAAGCTACGTCATAATGTCATTAAGGGGGATGACTGCAAGGTAAATGTGTGGTTTACACTGATCATTATTTTCAACGTGCAGCCCCAAGGCTGCATGTTGAAAATGTTATTTGATCTTCCCCCATATAATAAATATAGACTCTTCCGATTGCTACCATGGAACTGACATGGAAGATACCACCAGGGTTTAAAGGGTTAACAGAAACTGTGTTCAAATGTACACAATTGTTTTAACATTCCACTCACAAGTTGATTCAAATGGAAAATTTAACTTAAAATGTATGGCGAGGCAAAGCAAGGTGGCCATCAACGCGTAAGTTCCAGCAAGGAAACGAACATCACTGTTTCTATGTAGCTGGAGGGTCTAACAGAACATTTGGATGTGCTTGCACCTGCTAATGCCATGCACTGATTGTTAAAGATGACAAAACCAATCTCATTGCATAATTTATAAAAAGGGCAAGCAATTTTTAAAAATGTTTGGTCTGAATCCTTCTCGGAGCTCCCATAATCCATACGGCCGGAGAGTGTTCTAGCATGAGAGACGAGTGCACTTAGATACAAGGCTTCCATTCACTTATGTGTTACCCTTTTCCGTTTCAAAGAGCAAGAAAAGGAGCACATGGGAGTAGGAAGCATTTCGACTTGGCAATGGTTGGGGTGGGGTTGGGGTGCGCCACTATGGAAGAGCTCACAGATATAATTTATATTGACAGTGATCGACGTGCCTTATCTGCATGGCGGTATACAAACCATACAAAGTCATTTCAGGGACTAACGCACATCTGCAGACAAATGCACATTTTTTGTTCCAGCTCTAACTAACATCCCCACAGGCTCGAAACAATGTTTCGACCCGTTGGTGAAATTTGTTCAATATGGAGACAAAAACGCGCACTTTTATTGACTTTAAAGGCCGTAGAAGTGACATATCATAGAGAGAATTTTTGGTCTCATCTCAAGAATAAAGAGTCTGCACACCTCCTTCCTGCTAATTTCCCAAAAGATTGCAATGACGAGAACCCAAAAGAGAAAAACTGTAAATTCCATTTGAGTCATGAGGGATATCTTTCTCAATGAACTCAATCCCTGGGTCGTAAACGTATGGTATTCAATATGTTGAATTCAAGTGTGTAGGTGTGAGGGTGTTGGCTAGTGTTGTGTTTGCACGCAGTGGGTGTTCGAACATGGATGCGGATATGCTAAACGGCACTATGTTAGTGATTACTCGGCTGTTGCAGGCTCCAGAAGCCTTTACAATGTAGAGTGACGGCCCCCTGTTTCTCCGTTACTATTGTGACGCTGTGTCTATGTGCAGTCGATTGGCTGACCTTGAAAGGTTTTGTTGTACATGGTAAGAACAACAAGCTACAATATTAGTGATTACTTGTCCGGAAAGTACTCCAGTTTTCACCACGCGGTGCCCCTAGTCCCTACATCTACATTAGCTGTTTTCGCGGCCCGGGGTATTAATTATGCGTTGCGTGTGTGATTAGGTTTCCACGTATTCAGAAAAGTTGTTTTTCCTGCTTTCATCGTGACTATCATACTTCGTGTGTGAATGCTTTGTTAAATTGAAGAGATTTACAATTATTACCTGCTCACCACTCGATGGTTCTATGCCTTTCACGAACCGAAAACATTCCAATATGATACCACTATTTTGTTTGGAAGCTTCGTAAAATATCAATGAATAAAATATTAAAAACGGTTGTACAGACCGTTTGGGTGAGAACCATCTTTCCTGTATTTTGTAACCAACGAAAAAAAGAGAAAACTGTCTTTACCAAAAGCGTCGACAAAGTCCGACCTTGACCCAGGACGTTTTCCAGGTTTTTCGGCAAAATTGTCGACAATTTTTTCTGACAAAATTCCAATCAAATTTTTCTACAATACATCCGCCAACATGTTTTTTGCCGCATTCTGTCAACTCCAGCCACGATATTTATTTATTTATTTATTTATTTATTTATTTATTTATTTATTTATTTATTTATTTATTTATTTATTTATTTATTTATTTGTTTGTTTATTGGGGTTTTGACAGCCTGGGTCTCCCCGGGTTGGACAATATTACGGGCGGAGGAAGCCGGAATATCTGAAGAGAATCACCGAGGAACGGCGAGCAACTGCCAGTCTCCCCAGTGTACTAACTCCGCACAAGCAGGGTTAGCATTGGCTGAAGACAAGAGCACCCACGACGTGCAGTACGAATTAGTACAGAGCGCCACCGTGCCCACAAATAGGCAATCGGTATAAAGTGCCTTACCCAAGACAACAACGCAATAACCCCTGGTGGAATCGAACCGTTAACCTTTCAGTTTGAAGTCCAAAGCGCAACCACTTAGTCAGCTGTTCCCTCTAGCCACGATAAGAAACAATCCAAGTGCCTGAAAATGATCTCTTCGATCTTTGTGAACTCCCCATATTCGCAAGAGGCTTAGGATTGAAACGATTGTGGGTAAACAAGTTTCGATGCGATCTCGTATAGACTTCAAGTTACTTCGAGATCTTTATCGGTCAAGATGTTCGCGCTACACCATTCATTCAACACGCTTTGACTGCAGTGAAGGCGAAGTGACGGATTTCTGAAAAGTGTTTGTTTGCCAATGCTTAAATCGATTAGTTTTGGTGGGAGTGTCAGTGTATTTGCCTTTTATTACTATACTGACAGAAATGTGGCAGGGAAATAACGAAAATTAACGTCACCCATCAGGCGATCAGCTGCGGAATACTGAGATCCGGGGAAGATGCCCCCAAAACAGTGGTGACAACCACATGCACACAAAAGTTCAACAGCGTGCAGAATCGATCCTATTGTGAGAAACTATCCTCCACAAAAATCTCAAATTAGCCCCTGCGGAAGATTAGATCGAAGCTTTCCAATAACAGCTAGTTTCCATGTAATGCCCTTTATGCGCACCACAGGACATCAAGATTCAATGGATAATAAAATTAATCATCAGAGGGCAAATCTGGCAGACAAGCCTCTTTAATTTAAAACAAAGGCTTAAACACAATCAAGCAATGGGCCCAGCAGTGGCATGTCGAATTTAATCCACAAAAAAACATAAACAATACTAACTTCACGAAACGCAGAAACCATCAATCATCCCCCATTCGGATGTCCAATGTACAAATTACCGAGGTTATTCAGCATAAACATTTGGTTGTAATTCTTGATAGTGACTGTATGTGGAATAGTCACATTGATTGCATATGTCCTAAAGCATGGTTCCGACTTGACATGATGAGAAAACTGAAATTCACCCTCGACCAAAAAAGCTTAGAAAAAATTTATTTCCCATTCGTGAAATCTTTATTGAAATATGCAGACACTGTATGGTCCAATTGTACTGTCAGCAACACCGAGAAACTTGAAAACATTCGTATAGAAGCTGCCCGAATTGTTACTGGAGCTACAGCAAGTGCAAGTAAAAGTCGTCTGTATACTGAAACAGGTTGGGAGTCGCTTAGCTCCAGGCGTGACAAACATAAATTGATTCAGTTTTTCAAAATGTATCTTAACCTGGTAGCACCTTATATTGGGAGCAAAATACCCCACTTAGTGTCAGCCAATCAGCAATACAACTTGCAGACGAGTAACAACCTTCGTGTTTCAAGGTGTCGCACCCTGAACTTCCATTCATCATTTATACCATCAACAACAAAAATGTGGAATGACATCCCTAATCATATCAGAGAAGATCCTAACCTTTGTAATGTCAAAGCGTACCTCAATAAGGTCAAGTGTCGCCCTCCATCTTTTTATCAACAATCCAAATCTCGTCTTGGCCAAATCTGCACTGTAGACTGCGGCTTAACTGTAGTAATCTTAATGCATTCTTATGCGACAACTATTTGAAATCCTCTCCCATTTGCTCCTGTTGCGCAACTGAAACAAATAATCATTTCTTACTCAATTATCCAGTTTACGCTGACGAACGTTATGAATATTTGGAATGCTCTCTGATAATCTTGATGCGGACAACCTGGTGTTTTGGATCTGAAACTTTAACTATCGAGGAAAACCATGTTATTTTCAACTGAGTTGAACAGTTCATTCTCGCTACGAAAAGATTTTGTTTTTCCACCTAGATCGTAATCCTCACCCCACTTCTTGGCTTGTCCCCCTGTCCATGCTGAAGTCGATGAATCATAGAATCTTGTATATAGCTCATCAAAGTACAATACCTGTTCACAATGTTTGACAATGTGCACGCGTAATGTGCAATTACATCTGATATTAGTGGTGTTGCCAACGGGTTACCATCCTTGGGTTGGGGTCAATGAACATTGCTTCCATGACACAACACAGCTCCATTTCCAAAATCATTTCATGGTTTGTGTTTCTCCCATCCTCTTGATGTATGTTCGTTTGCTTGTAATATGCTCATCAAGTGGAAACTGCTAAATATACAGCTTCCATGCTTACTGCCGAATCCATAAATTCTGTAACTAATTTTACATTTTGAGTTTACAAAATAAAATATTGTTTAACCCTTTACCTAACATGAAAAGCAGACGACACTTGCAAAAAAAATTCTTGAATAACTAATTTTTTTCATTTTTTTTTTTTTGTCTCAAAAAACGACGAGCTCGTTCCAACGAGGGGTCATAACCTATGTTTTTGAGACAAAAAATGAAAATTAATTAACAATTTTTGAGAATAGCGCTGGCCGGTTTGATCGTTACGTTGGGTAAAGGGTTAAACTAAATCTGGTAGACCTTTCACATAGAATCTAGAGGAAAGTTAGAAGAAAAAAGGGCGCAGAAATTTGGCGGGAAAATATTGGGAAATAACGTCACGCATCAGGTGACTAACTACGCAATACTAAGATTCGGATGAGGTATCTCTAAAACAGCGGTGTCAACAACATACACATAAACGTTCAACGGCATCCACAGAGAAAATGTCACTTTTCTCAATCTGTTTCTTAATCATTGGTCCCAGTTCAGTTTTCTGGCTCCAATAAGCATCCCTGACCTGTATCATCATGAAAACTGATATTCCATAAAGTAATGCGCTCCCCCTGAAATTAGGAGGAAGGTGCAATTAAGAAGCCTGTACTTGTTGAGAAAACACATATGTCCTATGACATCAATAGAATATAAAGCAAAGTTTTCTTTTGTTACTTTTAATAAACGAAAACAACAGAGAAAACAAGCTGATTAGAAGTATCTAGTTCACAGATAATATGTCATTAACCCTTAACCTACCGAGTAATTTTAAAATATTTTTCATCAAATCTAGTTATGGCGGCTCTGAAGCAGTCATGACTTGATTTGATGAAATATTCATGACAATTTGACACAAGAAATCTTTGGTTTGAAAGTCTCTACAACTTACATCGGAAAATTTGGTGAAATATCCTCTAATGTGCCTTATTATAATGGCAAGAGATTTCTTGACGGAGGGAGGAATATCCGCCAGCAGCATGCAAGGAGTTAAGAATATCAGTATCACACCTCCCAATACAAAAGTCCACTTCAGCTCCCTGTTTACCGACTTTGTTCTCACAGTAATATTCAAGTTTTTATTCTTCCCAGGGAAAAAATAGCAAACCTGGCCTAGATTTTTATATAAATGGAAGGGACTGCGTGCGTATTATAGATCACGATCCGCACACTGTTCATATATAATGAAGAGAAAAAAAATTCCAAAACATCAAAAGAAGGTGAAAACGTCGTTTTCCTCATTTTTAAAAGGGATTTCAACAGCGAATGATAGTCAACAGTTCAAACTCATTTGGAAAGACAAATTGTAAAAGGCCAGCTTATGGATTTTATAGTACACTGGGGGAAATGCCTGAAGTTTGTGAAATGATGATACAAATTCGCTAAAATTTCGAAATTTCAAACTTTATACGCAATTCTCATACGCTTAGTGTTAACCCTTTACCTAACGTAACGGCCAAAACCGGCCAGCGCTATTCTCAAAAATCGCCAATTAATTTTCATTATTTTTTTCATTTTTTGTCTCAAAAACATAGGTTATGACCCCCCGTTGGAAAGAGCTCGTCGAGCTCGTTCCAACGAGGGGTCATAACCTATGTTTTTGAGACAAAAAATGAAAAAAATTAGTTATTCAAGAATTATTTTTACAAGTGTCGTCTGCTTTTCAGGTTAGGTAAAGGGTTAAATTACCAACTCTTTTAGGAAATTAGGGGGAGCTAACTTTCCCCAAAATCTCTTCCAATGATGCCAGTTGTCATCCATGGTGGTCAAAAGTTACGGTTTGGGAGGCGAATATAAATTTTTCTGCAAAAGATAATGGTAGCGCTGACGGAGGTGAATTAAAAAGGTGTGGTGAGTGTCATATAAAACATACCTTATTAATAATCTTGCGATCCCAAATAAAAGACCAACATGCGCCTAAACCATCTGTTCCGGGATGTTTTATAATCTGTATACACCAGTTCTTACTGCTCTGTTGTGTTCTGGAAATGACACCAGACACGCTTCATTTGTTCCCTATGAACACATCATTAATTTTATTAAACATAAAAAATAAACACATCATTAACATCAAAGAAACAACGATTTCATAATTAATGTCCTTCAATATTCTGTATGTGGGTTTGATAAACATATAAAATGGAAATGAAGCGTGTTGATGATGTGATCTGAGCGGAAAGTGTATTGGTCACAGAATGATACAGAAATACAATGATAAGAAATCGCCAGCGCTGATCACAAACATCGCTAATCAATTAGTTTCAAAATTGTTGGAGAGGTCCAATGAAACTCGCGAGAATCACTGTTCTCTGTCAATATTCCAGTGTCACAGGGTACACTCGAACCCGTGCAGCACTGGAACTTTGATAGAGAAAAGTGATTCTCACGAAATTCCTTAATGTCGTTCGTTAAACTGGCTTTATAGATGAAATATTTCCTGACCTTATTATAATATGTTTACGTTAAATAATCAACAAACATACTCAATTTGCTTCTATTTTGGTTCTCCAATTTACCAATTTTCACTCATTTTCCTTCGTTTGGGAGGTCAAATATTATAGTTCCCCTGTCGGAGAGGTCAGACTCCTTGTCGAGAAATCCCTGGCGCCACTCCTGTTTTGTCGCCTGTGTTTCCGAAGGGTTGAGAAAATTACTATCTTCAGTGAAAAATAGATTCCAGTTTAGGATGGATGGAATGTAGCTGATGAGAATTAAACTCAGATTGAAAGCCAGAAATACATCAGTTGTGATGTCTTCATCATCTGGATGAACCAAGCGAACTATTATCGAATGCAACCAAAGTTCTTTCTATTTCAAGGGCAGCATTGTACTAACCACTTTTGTAATACAACCACTTTTGTAATAAATTTTATAACAAAAGTGGTTATCGCGTATCAAGCACTTTTGTAATAAAACCACTTTTGTAATAAACTACCAATTAGTGTAATAAACTCATTTCGGTGATAAATCACGGACGTCCATATAAACTCATTTCGGTGATAAATCACGGTTGTCCATTTTATTGTTGGACATTTGGGATGGGTTGAGGGACTAGTTTACCTAACCATGTGTTGCGCCCACTTTTGATATATTCACCACTTTTGATGTAGCTTGCCTCTTTTGTGTAAAAATCGCCCACTTTTGATGTAGCTAGGCACTTTTGATATAAAATCGACCATTTTTGTTGTAAAAGAAAGGGCCACTTTTGATAAAACGAACATATATTTGAGTAATCTTGTTTGTTTCTTTGTTTGTTGGTATGTCCTCCATTGACTCGAAAACGACTAGGCTAATCGGGTCGAAATTCGGCCTGGGTGTGCAGATTGCGCCCGGAAAGGATTGGGGCTTCCGGGCATGGCTTGGGGGCCCGACTTTGCGTATGCGCAGTGACGATATCGGAAACTACTCGGCCGACTGGGACGAAACCTGGAATATAATTATATGATCCATAGCGTAGGGATTTGCAGGAATGGGATGGGGCCCGTCTCCAAGCATACGTAGTGGCGCATTCGGAAACTACTGTTTCGATCGGGACGAAACTTGGAATGTGTATGTGGGGTCCATCGGGTAGTCATTTGTCACCGTCGGGTTTGGGCTGGGAGTGTCTTGGCGCATGCGCAGAAACGACATGGGGAAACCTCTAGGCCGATCGGGAAAAAACCTGGGATTTTGTATGTATGGTACATCGGGTAGTAATTTTCCACCGCCGGCTATGGCCTGGGAGCCAATCTTTGCGCACACACCAACATAAAACCCGGACAAAGTCGAGCGCCCCCATCTAGTCAATATATATATTTGAGCAATCTTGTCCCTTTGCCTGTCTGTTTGTTCTCCATAGACTCGAAGATGGCTGGGACGATGGGGACAAAATTTTATCATGGTTGTGTAGCTTGGGCCCGAAAATGACATAGACTATTTGAACATGGAGTAGGGGGCCAGTCTTCGCGTATGAGTAGTAACGATCTGGGAAACTACTGGGAGCGAAACTTAAGATATGTATGTAGGGATTTGCCACTATCGGCTATGGGTGGGGCCTGTCTTCTCGCATGCGCAGTAACGGTCGTGTTAATTACTGGGCCGAATGGAACGTTACTTAAATTTCTATGTAGGTTCCATCAGGTAGTCATATTCCAACTGTGGGTGGGATCCAATCTTAGTACCAATAACCCGGACGAAGTCGGGCACTTCATTTAAGATATATATATTTGAGTAATCTTGTCTGTTTGTTCTCTATAAACCCGAAAACGAATGGCCCAATAGAGACGAAACTTGGCACGGGTGTGTAGGTTAAGCCCGGGAAAGGCATAGGTTATACAGAAATTGTGATGGCGTCAGTTTTCGCGCATGCGCAGTAACGATATCGGAAACTACTGGTCCGATTGGGACACAACTTGGGATTTGTATGTAGGGTTCACCGGGTAGTGATTTGATTTTGTCTAGTATGGGTGAGGCCGTCTTTGCGCATGCACAGTGACCATTTTGGAAACCACTGGGCCAGTTGGGACGAAATCTGGGAATGGTATGCGTCGTCCATCGGGTAGTGATTTGCCACCTTCGGCTATGGGGTGGGAGCCAACCGTTGTGCATGCGCACTGACAATAGCCTGGACGAAATCGGGCACCCAGGTATTTGAGTAATCTTGTCCGTCCGTCCGTCCGTCCGTCCGTCCGTCCGTCCGTCCGTCCGTCCGTCCGTCCGTCCGTCCGTCCGTCCGTCCGTCCGTCCGTCCGCTCCCACTCAGAGGACTTGTGTGAGGTGAATTGCACGTACAAACCGGACTTGTGTGGTTTTTCGTAGTTGTGAGGTGCAACTCACAAAAAGACAACAGCTGTGAACACAATAACCCCACAAGACTCCAAATTTCAACTGCAGCTCAGAAGTTTTCGGACAAACGGACGGCCAACTTTGAAACGGCTAAGATCGTAAGCGAGAATCCTGAAAATCATTATTCTACTACGTGGTACGAGTATCCAATTAAACAGTGTTGCTAAATGAGCCAATGAAAAGGGGCAGTTTGGAAAAGGGCGTGATCAGTATTCCATATTTGGTAACTGGAGATTTTCGCATGCGGAACGTAATTTTGGAAATGTTAACCAGGGCCGAATGAATGTATAATTTTACTTTGGTAAGTTGAAAAGTCGTTAGTAGTCATTGTCCGACCAAAGCATTTTAGGTTCGTTTGTCGAACAGCAAACCTTGAAAATAATGTGTTTTTATTAACAAGCCTTCAGTTGATGCCAACGATGACGTAACATCGCGAATGTACACAACTTGTCACAAGCTAGGATCGAGCGCTATCTAATTACCACACACACCTTCACAAATGACGAAAGCGATCAAATGAATACAGGACAATCGGGCCATGTAAGATTCAGACCAGATAATTTTTGGACGATCCCATCCAGATCAGGGTTGGCGCCAACGGTGTCAGAATAGCTGCGGCTCCCTCCCGGCCTGGAATTTTTGCCAATTCATCAGGAAGGCCACAGTTGTTGGAATAGGGTCCGTCGTTTCACTCAATTTACACCCAATTAATACCCAGTTAACAACAACGTCAAAAAATTGTTTTTTGGGGGGGTGAATTCTAGGAACAAGACTATAGTGCCCGATGGAACCCGTTACTTCGTCGGACAGTTTGAGGTAAGCTGCCACAGAAAATTTAAACAACATTATAATATTTAAACATGAACCTGAAACTAAGAAAATACCCCCCCCCCCCCCCCCCAACATAACCCTTTAGTAACTTTACCCAACGCTGATAGCAGACGACACTTGCAACAAAAATTCTTACAGAATTAAAATTTTCCATTTTTGGTCTCAAAACCATAGCTGCTGACCCTTCATTGAAACGAACACAAGAGGCTTGTTACAATGAGGGGAGCCATAAGCTGTTTTAATATAATGCAGCAAAATTGTGAAAGTGTGGGGGGGGGGGGCTCCATTTTTTTCCAGATAACCACGGAGGTGTAGGATGGAAAATATGTTATTAAGGGTACGATAGTGAGGGGGAGGGGTGGGAATTGAAGGACACTTTGTCATCGCGTATGGCACAAATATGCAGCAATATTATATGCAACTCCAGAAAGGGAGTACATGCACACGTCTTACCATAGTCCAAACTTGGACCCAAATCTGTTACCTGTATATAATTTTGACTCAAAAGGATGTACCAAACCCCAAACATATTTTCTGACTTTTGTTCCTAGTGTGGACTAGTTTTATTCTTTCTCTAATAAATCATTGGGATGTGGCTCAATATGGGTGGTGGGGGGAGGGGGCGTCCTGTAGTCTGAAACATAATTTGGAGAGGCTAATTTTGTTAGAACCAATTCTATCTCACACGATCAATGTGACCATATTGGTAGTGGAGGGGTGGGGGGGGTGTATCATCGCGTATGTCATTAATACACAATATCTCAACATATAAAATGTACAGCGACGCTGGCAGCATTATGCTGCTAATTTTGTTAGAACCAATTCTATCTCACACAGTCAATGTGATCATATTGGAAGGGGGGGGGGTGAGCGGGGAGGGGGGGGGGGGGGTAGCAGAGACCGACCTGGACACACGCCAGTGCAAATTTGGCTCCCAGGCTTCATGACCTGGCTCTTAAATCTCAGGCCTAGGCTTCTTAATTGGCGCTTAACTTCTAAGGTCTTATTTCAAATTTTGGTATGTCTTAATTTTCTCTCCATGGATAATCTAGAGGTGCTTTTATTAAATATGATTATAACTTATTGTGGTTTCTGTGTACCTTAGCACTTCAATCAATGTCTTGGTCACATTAATCTTCACATTGGTTTCTGATCAAGTCTTGGCTGCCTAAATAGGCAGTCAAGACTTGATCAGAAACTAATGTGAAGATTAATGCTTGCTGTGGTGTACTAAATAAAAATGATGAGAACAGCTATCATAAAACTGCAGTGTATGTTACAAACAGCAGTGTAACTCCACATGTCAGAATCTGGCTAGTAAATTTTAAAAATAGGCTCCAAGACTGGTGTGTATTTTAGACAGTCCTGGTCGGTCTCTGGGAGGTAGGTATTCTGTTATCGCGTATGTCATGAATACACAATGGGTACGATCGGCGCACTATAGTCTTGTTCCTAGAATTCACCCAAAAAAAACAAATTTTTGGCATTTTTATTAACTGTGTATTAATTGTGTGTAATTGGGCGAAACGACAGACCGATTGGAATGGGGTCTGGACTTTTCGTCGGAAAGTCAGTTCGGTGGAACTTAAAATTTTTAATTTGGACACTCCGTCGAAAATATTTTAAATTTGAAAAAAATGACTTGCCACTGATATTGCTAATTTGGGTGAACTGGCTATACTAAAGGGGTATTGGGGTATCCAGATGCCGAACACATCTGGCTTGAGTGCCGAAGGCACAAGCTTTTTGATGGGGTGTGGGGGTTTTACCCCCTCCCCCTGCCCCCCCCCCCCCCCCAGAAAAGTTTTTGAAAAGGGCAATCAAAGGAAACATTCTGGTAGCTTTTGAAGCAAAAACCTCTTGATTTTTTTGAATGTCAAAAGTTGTATTTTTTAACAAAATGTTTCAAAAATCCCAATAGAAAGAACCCCATAACATTTTGGGGACGGTTCAGACAATTCATGTCAACATTCGTTGCCGACGTAAAGCAGACGCAAATTGCGTTGTACATACAGGGGGGGGGGGGGGTCTTCCAAAAAATTCCAGACACAAGGCCGGGGTGGGTGGGTGGTCGGATGGGGGCCAAAACACCTTTTTTCCTGGAGTTGCAATTTTTTTCCTGGTGGTTTTTTTTCAAATTATTTTCACATAACAAGGCTATATTGTTGTTTAGTAGTCTAATAGGCACCTGTTTGTCAGGTAGGGTTAGTGAATAAGGCCCCACTAGGCTGATTAGGGGATTTGTTATCTTTTTTTGTAAATTAAATTAGATGCATTAAAGAATAGTGTACTCCAGTTTGACTAAAAACAATCAGTTGAAATTTATGAATTTTAATTTGGGAATGGTTAACATAATTTTCATAGCTGAATCATCACGGCACAATTTGGATTTTACAATGAGTAGCAATGTATTTAGCAGAACATCTAAAATAATGTAAAAAATTTATGGAAAGCAATCTAAATGCCCAGTTTCTCTGAGTAGAGCTCTTGTAACCTGAAACTAATGAAAATTCTCACTGTGCATCTTTGATATAAAACCTCACTTACTCAATTCAAGCTCATAGTGATAGTACCAAGGTTTTCACAGAGGATTTGTCTGGCAATCTCGTGAAAACATGAAACAAAAGTTACAGTTAATATTTGAATTGAAAACTGACCCTGACTGAGCCAGAGTGTATAGATGAGTAGCTGAGCATAATACTAATAATATAATAATAATAATAACTCTTTGGCCAGCCGCTGATTTGTCGCGGTCCTCATAAGAGAAGGCCATCATTCCCCCAGCACCCCACCCCCTCTTCCCCTCCTCTCCTCCCAGCATTCAGATATAAACTGCTTAATAGTGTCCCTCACTTCCTCTTTTTCAATTTCTTCAATAAGCATTCCTACCCTCTCCCTCGTGTCCGCCTTCAGCCATCTATCCTTTGTTTCTTCACCCCACTTCTGCATTATTCTTCCAGTAAATTTTATTCTATGAGGTATATACTGTGGGCATTCCAAGAGAAAATGTTCCAGGGTCTCCACTACTCCAGAGTGGCACATTTGGCATCCCTTTTCCCCATCTCTCCCAATTTTTCCCCGAAGCTCCAGTGATCTTGATCTCAGTTTGAACAGCAGTGACCCTCCAAAGGTGCCATCTAGGTACTTCTCAAAAGCTGGCTTTTCTTTATATTGTAACCCCTGCAGTGATCTTTTCACGCTAACCCCTGCTCGCCAGTTTCGATTGCAATCTTCCATGACTCTCTCTTTGACAAACCTTTTGCCTTCTTTCATTCCTACTTCTATGTTTGTGACCTCTATAGAGTAATTGTCCATTAGTTCCCTCACATGTTTTGACCACCCCGTTTCTATATTAGAATTCCAAATGGTATCGAGCATCAATTTGCACCACCGGTTGTCAGGCAGGTTTCTCAAGTAGTTAAAGTAACACAGTTTTCCCAAATCTACCCTGTCCTTGATTTTCATCCACCCAAGCTCCCCCCTTACTGCTTCCAAAGCTGCAGCATTACTCGACCCTGTTATCCATCTGCCGGCATCATTCTGAGTACTTTCCAACTTTTTAATAACGGTTTGGTTTAATGGAATCACGTCCGTGCCATACGTTATACTTGGTAAACCCACCCTCTCCCACAGTGTTTTCCCCACAAAGACCTTGTTGAAACTATTTTTCCCTAAAAGTTTTAGTTGGTTCAGAATTCTTTTCCCTTTCAGAATCAGTTTGGCTGAGTAATTTCTGTACACCCCTCTTCCCGTTATATTTATGCTTACCCCTAGATACTCATACTCTCCCTTTTCTCCTACAGTGATTTGTTTGCTTTCCCCTTCGGGGATTGAGAACTCCCCCACTCTCCATCTCTTCGTCATATCTACCTTGCGTCCAACGGGTATTACCTTGCTTTTATTTTCATTTAGTTCGAGCCGCCAAGTGTTCCCATAGCTACCAACAATTTCCAGCAATTTCTCTAGCCCCTGTTCAGTTCTAGACATTAACACCATGTCGTCCGCAAAGAATAAGCCTGGTATCTTTATGTCTCCAACATTTACCCCCTCCGCACTCTGAATTAGTTCGTCCCCTAAATCTTTAACATACAATGCAAACAAAATCGGTGAAAAGATACACCCCTGCTTGAGGCCTATATCCATAGGGACTCGTTTTGTAGTGATACTCCCTAGACTGAGTTGGCTTTGCACATCTGTATACAGTGCTTTCATGATTCCCACAAAGTCACCCCCCAGTCCGATGCCCTCGAGCTTCCGCCACATACCTTCCCTCCACACTCGGTCGTACGCTTTTTTCACATCTAGAAATGCCAGAAACATCTTTTTCTTTTCAGCCTTTGTTGATTCTATCAGTTGGGTGAGTGTAAATAGGTGATCAGTGACTCTTCGTCCTTTCCTGAAACCATTTTGAATTTCTCCTAAAAAACCTTTCTCTTCTATAACTTCCTCTAGTCTACCGTATATGACCTTACAGAATACTTTTCCGATGTTACTACTAACTGATATCCCCCTATAGTTATCTAGAACTTCCTTATCCCCCTTTTTGTGTATGAACGACACCTTACTTTCCCTCCACTCTCTGGGGACCTCTTGCTTTCGCAGAGCCAGGTTGAAAAGGTTTGTCAGGACTTCAATAAGTGCCTCCCCTCCATTTTTGAGGAATTCGTTCGGAATTTCATCAGTCCAATTGACAATTGGCTGAAACCTCAAACCTAGACACTTAGCTTGTAGTCAGGTCATTAAAATTAAAACTTCTTCACTAAATTTAAACTGTTTCTTCAGTCTCGGAACTTAACACATGAATGATAATTATTATGAGAGCATTGAGGCCAGAACTTTCAGTTCAGCATTTGTAATTCATGCACTTCAATAATATGCCAGTATACACTATGCCATAGTGCATATAGGCATATTATTGAAATGCATGAATTACAAATGCTCAACTGAAAGTTCTGTCATCAGGTATTTGAACAACCAGAACATAAAGATGTGAAAAAAAAAGTTATCAGATAAGGATTCAAATTAAGGCAAGGATTGACAACTGGAAGCTCAGTGTAATACTTTTTCATTACCCACCGTGGTGATACACTGAAAAAATATAGGTGGTGGGGTGGGTGTCCAAGTGGTCAGAGAAAAAAAAAAATGTTTTTGCACGTGGGTGGGTGGGTGGTGGTCAAAAGGTGGAAAAAAATATTTTAGGCCTTGTGTCCGGAATTTTTTGGAAGATCCCCCCCCCCCTCCCCTGGTACATAGGCAAAATTTTTGCCAATGCAAACTCCACTTTCGATGATCACAAATACATGTAAAAATCAGAAACTGAACAATCCAGCCAACTTATAAATTGAAAATGTTAGCCCAACAATTGAATAATTTCAGTAATTGTTACGTGGCAAAACTCACATAAAAAATTACGGTAGACTACATTGTCTTTGACAACATTTTTTTTTTATTCCAGACCCCTTTAATCTAGAAGCAAAGTGATCACTTTAGTTGATTTATTTACCTTTGGTGGTTTTGAAAAGTCCACTAGAGATAAACAAATTTTCTTTTCAAACATTAATTGACAAGCACGTGTTGTCAAAAATCACCAAACAGTTGTGTGTCAGGGGTTCATGGTGGGGAAAACAGAAAAGTCTGGTGTGGAAATACAGTTAAAACTAGAAGTCCTGTCATGAATTGCGCGGAAATAGCACGTTGATCTGCGCGCTTTTTTTCGTAGTTTGGGCGTCAAATTCTGTACATATGGCCTGAGCACAAGCAATGTTTCAGCCAATGGACCTCTGGGTAACCCGGAGGTCCATTGGCTGAAACATTGCTTGTGCTTGCTATGGATAGGCAGGAGAATCTACCATGGTTTGATTGCCATTCAATATGGAAATTGCTTGAAATTCCTACGCGCAGTTAAGGCCAGATAAGCGCACAGTTCATGACAGGACTTCTAGCTTTAACTGTAGAGGCAGCGGGACGTTTCGGCCCTTTACCAGTTCGGCCCCGGGACCTTTCAGCCCGGAACGTTTCGGCATCGATATTTTTTTAAACCTAAGACGAAAAGTTACCGGGGAAAATATTGAGGTCGAAACAACCCTGAACCGAAATAGAAGACAAAGTTCAATGCTGTGATTTTGTTAAACCGCACTGAACCTCATGCAGTCCAGACTGTTCCTAATTAATATTCAGAAGTTACAGGAACAAACAAAACAAAGCAGTGTTTTGTAATTTATGTGAGTGGATTATTTTCTTTATTGATGTCACAAACTTAAACAAACATCACACAATCTTTTCATGAACACTTCTCGATTGCATTGAACATTAAAGTGGCTATATTGGCATCATTTGAGAAGTGTGAAAATTACGCTGAATGATCATCTCACCTTCCGACAATGTATATGTATATGTATGTAGGTCAGTCCCATTTCAGTCTTCTTTACCGACTTTGTTTATTCATGTTTTGGGTCACCCCAGTCCATCGTTATTTACAAAGATTTATCAGTCGAAGTATGGGGCCTGCGTTATTTAAACGTATCCACAGCAATTCGGCCTATTTTGAATGAAAATTCTGATTTATAAAAAGTGCCGACGCAAACTGTATTTTAGCTGACGTCAACTGCTTTTGGCTCGGCATTTTGATTGCCGAGTCCAATTCCCTGAATTGTAGGGGCTGGTTGGGCTATACCATTCAACAATGAACAGAGGCTTTTACATTACGGATATCCCTAATGTTGATGTTCTGATTCCAGAATCAAATCATTCACTGATTAACCCTTTACCTAACATAACGTCCAAAACCCTTTACCTAACATAATGGCTATTTTTCTTATATTTTCATTTTTTGGTTCCAAAACATAGGTTATGACCTCTCATTGGAATGTGCGCGTCACGCTTGTTCCAATGATAGGTCATAACCTATGTTTTTGAAGGAAACAATGAAAATTTTTAGTTACATATGTATCCAAGAACTTTTTTTATGCGTGTCGTCTGCTACTAGCGTTAGGTAAAGGTTAACCCATTATCCAACACTAGTTTTAGACAAAAAACAAACAGAACATTTTTTTCTTCCATAGTTTATGACCCCTCATTGGAAGGATCTCAATGAGCTCGTTTCAATGAAGGGTCATAAGCTATGGTTTGGAAGCAAAAAATTAAAATATAAAAAAAAAATTGAATGGCGATTTTTGTGTATAGCGCAGGCATGTTTTGGCCGTTACGTTAGGTAAAGGGTTATTGTTGAAAAATTGTTATTCTCTCTGTTGATGCCAGTACGTGGAAGTTGGATAAGTCCGTCCATAATTAGAAGGCGAAGCGCCTTATTCATTGGTCAGTGCGGAAAAGGTTGTAGATTCGATCCTGACCCATATCAGTATGTACACTTGTCCCCAGGGCTAGACACGCCGCCCCAATTTCAGTTAGTTGGAGTGTACGTTGTTGGAAGCAGTGGAGTGGCCAGCGCAAAGCAATTTGGGTGGGGCAAACAGTCTTGCTAGAGCCATTTTGATTGGGTGGGCGGGGTGAACAACATAAACATAAAACGCACGTGGACTGCACACAGCCATGTTGAATGAACAGTTTCTTTACGATTTAGGGCTCAAAAAAACATTTTAGGTTTGTTAATTGGGTAGCAACCTTCAAAAACCTGTATATTTACCAGCATTTTGTTGATGGTATAAATTGGGGGTTGGGCCCATATCGCGCTTGACAGATGTCAACAACTTGTAACAGTCGCTATCAAATTACCAAAACAAACCACTTTGACACATAATCTAGTCTCTGAACAGTAGCATTACGGCACACCATTCGAATATGCCTTCCGTGCTGGTAACTGCGATATTTCAAGATTATTGATACTGGTGACTGAACACCGCAATATAATTAATGCTTTTGGCAAGATAAATTATGTCAACTCAACCTATGAGTCGCACGCCAGAAACTGGATGCTTCACATACAAGTTCAACAAACCAGATATATGATTGTAATGACAAAAAATAAGACTACATGGCAGGGCGACCGGAGAGGAAGATGGTGCGTGGGGTCTACGGCGTCGATGTCGCGATTTTTAAGTGTATACGAATATCAACAGAAACCTTTCTCTGGATATAAACAATGGTGTTTTTTTAACACCCAACAGTGTATTCTGATTATTGACCGAAACAACCCAGACAATACACTGAATGATTTTCCCCCCAACTTTCCCGGGGGGGGGGGGGGGGGGAGGTATTATTTTTTTTCCGATTTTCAGATCAGATAGGGACTCACGCCATAAGCAATGGCTGTTTTATCCATTTCGTCACGCCAACATTCCATAAAATGTGTATTGCTGCATTCAGAAAGGCTCAAAGTTTAATGTAATGCAATGTGAGGAATTATTTTTGGAAAATCAGCACCAGTCAGAATTTTCAGCTTACCGGTAAGAAAGTCAGGATGAAGTTTTTGTGATCTTTCAATCCTCATCAACTCTCATTCTTAAAGGATTGTTAACAACCCACCCACCACAACCCAATCCACCGCCTTAAGTTCATTCGGAAGAGTTAGATACATGTCTAAGCAGTAAACATCAGAGAAGCATGCCTGAACAATTGGGTTCCGTCATCTTGAAGAAAAATGATCATGGGGAAAAAAATTGCAGGGCCAGGAAAAATGTGGTCTGGATTGCTGAATCCCCCCGCCGAGTGTTGGAACTTGAAAAATTCTCCCCCCACCCCCACCCCCCCCCACACCCGACTTTTCACTTTTTCCAGTCATATAGTATATGTTAGACTTAGATATAATCGGTCCTGCCTGACTCTCACATCGTGGTTGGGAATATGTAATATGATGTGTGTGTGTGTGGGGGGGGGGGGGGGGGGGGGGGGGGGGTACTTGATGTAATGCAATGTGAGGAATTTTTTTTAGCTTGCCTGTACTTGACAGAAAGTCAGGATTAGTTTTTCGTGATTTTTCGATCCGGCCCCCATCAACTCTCATTCTTAATGGATTGTGAACTACCCCCACCCTACCCATCGTCTTAAGTTCATTCGGAAGAGTTAAATACATGCCTGAACAGTAAACACAAGAGAAGCAGGCCTGAACAATTTGACTCAGTCATTTTAAAGAAAAATGATCGCAGGGAAAAAAATTTGCAGAGCCAGGAAAAAATGTGTTCTGGGCTGCTGCCCCCCTCCCCATCCCACCCCGTCCAGTGTTCGAAAAAAAAAATCAGCCCCCCCCCCCCCCCCCCCGCCTTTTCACTATTTTTCCAGTCACATAGTATATGTGAGACTTTGATATAGTCGGTCCTACCTGACTTTCACATCGTGTGTGTGTGTGTGTGGGGGGGGGGGGGGGGGATATGTAATGTGATGTGGGGGGGGGGGGGTGTAAAGAGACTTTCCAAGACCACCAGGCTCCTAAATGTGGGGGAAGGACCATTCCCACCCCAAGCCTAGTCCAAGCTTGGACCCACGGTGTATAATATAGTTTTTTGTTGGGTACGTCCACGGGACGTAACAAAGCCAAAATTAATATTATGAGCTGTGAGTCCAAATTTGGACTATCTCATAATCTCACGCCACTCTCCACTTATGTTTTTTGTTTTGGGGTACCTGGCCATGTACCCCTCTAACAACTTTTGACTATGGACCCACGATACCATCATTTAGTTGGGTTTTTTACCACTTAATATTCAAAGACGCGGGTTTGGTTTGTGGACAACCTTCCCAAGCCTTCCATCCATTTGATGGACAGGTTCCAGTTGCAACCGGTTTCCAAATTTTGTTTTGAAAAAAAACGCTCATTTGCAGCCACTGACACAGGTAAGTGGTAGGTGTCTGACGGGCTTGCTCGTTGGAGGCCTCATGGCCATGCTACTTGCAACACTGCCAGCAGGACTGAACAGGAAAGGTAAAACAAAAACATCGTTTGACTTCGAACGTGAATTAAAATTACTCGCTGCACAATATTATTATCTGTGCGTTTCGGTCTGTCGATCGTTGAATAATAATATTAATAAGCCGACGGTGAACACCGAGATTTCAGCCGATAAATGTTGAAATAAATCTTGTTGGTTATGCATTTCACTCAACAACTAAAATTATGTATAATTATGACTCGAGTTATTCTTTACTTGTTTGCCAAGTTTACATTTACATTTGGGTGACGTCTGGAAATGCATTGCTCACGGAGGATAGCTGATAACATCTAACATAACCATTGCACCACAGGAATTTCTGTCGGGGTAATAACCGCCATTTTAGCAAGAACTCATCAGACACGACTGCCAATCGCGGCCTACAGCCCCATTCCTGAGTCGGGTATTATTGTGTCAATAATACACAAGGGAATATCCATAAGGGTTACAGAAACAGGGTTAAACTGTCACAACTTTTGTCCAAAACTATCGACAAGGAATTACTTAGTCAGGATATCGCGGATGTTGTGAAGGCCATGCCATATCTTTTGGGTCAGCGCACAACACATTGCCAAAGTATCAGGGGTGCTCAACTATTTTTTAGGTGTGTATTTGGAGGACCAAATTTGAGAACAAAGGACGTGCCTCCCCCCCCCCCCCCCCCCCCGACATCGCCATTGGTTGAAAGGTCCTATTTGATGAAGTAAACATTTCTGTGTTTTATCTTTCTGTTCTTCGTCACTCCAACCAGTGGCATCACGTGGATAGTTTTCCAAGAAATGAAGTCAGGGGTTGGAATTATGTGAGAGATATCACTGCAAGGCTCAACTCAATATTATTTCCACACTTGACAAAGCTCCATGGTTTTAACTGGTCTCCATGCATTTATATTGTGCACATGCTACTCAAATATTTTGATACAATACCAACCTCCATCAGTTGTATCTGCGAATTGGAACCCATAATTCAACACATAATTCACAATAAGCGCACTATGACGTTTTCAGCAGTGTAAGCCCACAATTAGGACCAGACACCTCACAAACTATATGGACAAATGCAACTCGCAATCTCGGACAAAACGCGATCCCCACAAGTACCATTTCTACGTCCCGCACCCCACAAGTTAAAATATGCACAAGTCCACTGAGTGGTACCTCCTTGCATTTATATTTTGCATATTCTACTCAGATATTTTGATAAAATGCCGACCTCCATCAGTTGTATCTGCGAATTGGAACCCATAATTCAACACATAATTCACAATAAGCGCACTATGACGTTTTCAGCCGTGTAAGCCCACAATTAGGACCAGACACCTCACAAACTATATGGACAAATGCAACTCGCAATCTCGGACAAAACGCGATCCCCACAAGTACCATTTCTACGTCCCGCACCCCACAAGTTAAAATATGCACAAGTCCTCTGAGTGGGTACGTCCGTCCGTCCGTCCGTCCGTCCGTCCGTCCGCTCCCACTCAGAGGACTTGTGAGGTGAATTGCACGTACAAACCGGACTTGTGTGGTTTTTCGTAGTTGTGAGGTGCAACTCACAAAAAGACAACAGCTGTGAACACAATAACCCCACAAGACTCCAAATTTCAACTGCAGCTCAGAAGTTTTCGGACAAACGGACGGCCAACTTTGAAACGGCTAAGATCGTAAGCGAGAATCCTGCAAATCATTATTCTACCACGTGGTACGAGTATCCAATCAAACAGTGATGCTAAATGAGCCAATGAAAAGGAGCAGTTTGGAAAAGGGCGTGATCAGTATTCCATATTTGGTAACTGGAGATTTTCGCATGCGGAACGTAATTTTGGAAATGTTAACCAGGGCCGAATGAATGTATAATTTTACTTTGGTAAGTTGAAAAGTCGTTAGTAGTCATTGTCCGACCAAAGCATTTTAGGTTCGTTTGTCGAACAGCAAACCTTGAAAATAATGTGTTTTTATTAACAAGCCTTCAGTTGATGCCAACGATGACGTAACATCGCGAATGTACACAACTTGTCACAAGCTAGGATCGAGCGCTATCTAATTACCACACACACCTTCACAAATGACGAAAGCGATCAAATGAATACAGGACAATCGGGCCATGTAAGATTCAGACCAGATAATTTTTGGACGATCCCATCCAGATCAGGGGTGGCGCCAACGGTGTCAGAAGAGCTGCGGCTCCCTCCCGGCCTGGAATTTTTGCCAATTCATCAGGAAGGCCACAGTTATTGGAATGGGGTCCAAAGTTTCACTCAATTTACACCCAATTAATACCCAGTTAACAACAACGTCAAAAAATTGTTTTTTTGGGGGGGTGAATTCTAGGAATAAGACTATAGTGCCCGATGGAACCCGTTACTTCGTCGGACAGTTTGAGGTAAGCTGCCACAGAAAATTTAAACAACATTATAATATTTAAACATGAACCTGAAACTAAGAAAATACCCCCCCCCCCCCCCAACATAACCCTTTAGTAACTTTACCCAACGCTGATAGCAGACGACACTTGCAACAAAAATTCTTACAGAATTAAAATTTTCCATTTTTGGTCTCAAAACCATAGCTGCTGACCCTTCATTGAAACGAACACAAGAGGCTTGTTACAATGAGGGGAGCCATAAGCTGTTTTAATATAATGCAGCAAAATTGTGAAAGTGTGGGGGGGGGGGGCTCCATTTTTTCCAGATAACCACGGAGGTGTAGGATGGAAAATATGTTATTAAGGGTACGATAGTGAGAGGGAGGGGTGGGAATTGAAGGACACTTTGTCATCGCGTATGGCACAAATATGCAGCAATATTATATGCAACTCCAGAAAGGGAGTACATGCACACGTCTTACCATAGTCCAAACTTGGACCCAAATCTGTTACCTGTATATAATTTTGACTCAAAAGGATGTACCAAACCCCAAACATATTTTCTGACTTTTGTTCCTAGTGTGGACTAGTGTTATTCTTACTCTAATAAATAATTGGGATGTGGCTCAATATGGGTGGTGGGGGGAGGGGGCGTCCTGTAGTCTGTAACATAATTTGGAGAGGCTAATTTTGTTAGAACCAATTCTATCTCACACGATCAATGTGACCATATTGGTAGTGGAGGGGTGGGGGGGGGGTGTATCATCGCGTATGTCATTAATACACAATATCTCAACATATAAAATGTACAGCGACGCTGGCAGCATTATGTTGCTAATTTTGTTAGAACCAATTCTATCTCACACAGTCAATGTGATCATATTGGAAGGGGGGGGTGAGCGGGGAGGGGGGGGGGTAGCAGAGACCGACCTGGACACACGCCAGTGCAAATTTGGCTCCCAGGCTTCATGACCTGGCTCTTAAATCTCAGGCCTAGGCTTCTTAATTGGCGCTTAACTTCTAAGGTCTTATTTCAAATTTTGGTATGTCTTAATTTTCTCTCCATGGATAATCTAGAGGTGCTTTTATTAAATATGATTATAACTTATTGTGGTTTCTGTGTACCTTAGCACTTCAATCAATGTCTTGGTCACATTAATCTTCACATTGGTTTCTGATCAAGTCTTGGCTGCCTAAATAGGCAGTCAAGACTTGATCAGAAACTAATGTGAAGATTAATGCTTGCTGTGGTGTACTAAATAAAAATGATGAGAACAGCTATCATAAAACTGCAGTGTATGTTACAAACAGCACTGTAACTCCACATGTCAGAATATGGCTAGTAAATTTTAAAAATAGGCTCCAAGACTGGTGTGTATTTTAGACAGTCCTGGTCGGTCTCTGGGAGGTAGGTATTCTGTTATCGCGTATGTCATGAATACACAATGGGTTCGATCGGCGCACTATAGTCTTGTTCCTAGAATTCACCCCAAAAAACAAATTTTTGGCATTTTTATTAACTGTGTATTAATTGTGTGTAATTGGGCGAAACGACAGACCGATTGGAATGGGGTCTGGACTTTTCGTCGGAAAGTCAGTTCGGTGGAACTTAAAATTTTTAATTTGGACACTCCGTCGAAAATATTTTAAATTTAAAAAAAATGACTTGCTACTTTTTAAAATCTGATTAACAGGTCAACGCCAGTCCATTGAGAAAAAAATTCAAAAATGGGGGGGGGGGGGGGGGGGGGGGGGGCAATGTTAAGAAATTTACATCGGGGTGGCTGATATTGCTAATTTGGGTGAACTGGCTATACTAAAGGGGTATTGGGGTATCCAGATGCCGAGCACATCTGGCTTGAGTGCCGAAGGCACAAGCTTTTTGATGGGGTGTGGGGGTTTTACCCCCTCCCCCTGCCCCCCAGAAAAGTTTTTGAAAAGGGCAATCAAAGGAAACATTCTGGTAGCTTTTGAAGCAAAAACCTCTTGATTTTTTTGAATGTCAAAAGTTGTATTTTTTAACAAAATGTTTCAAAAATCCCAATAGAAAGAACCCCATAACATTTTGGGGACGGTTCAGACAATTCATGTCAACATTCGTTGCCGACGTAAAGCAGACGCAAATTGCGTTGTACATACAGGGGGGGGGGGGGGGGGGGGGGGGTCTTCCAAAAAATTCCAGACACAAGGCCGGGGTGGGTGGGTGGTCGGATGGGGGCCAAAACACCTTTTTTCCTGGAGTTGCAATTTTTTTCCTGGTGGTTTTTTTTTCAAATTATTTTCACATAACAAGGCTATATTGTTGTTTAGTAGTCTAATAGGCACCTGTTTGTCAGGTAGGGTTAGTGAATAAGGCCCCACTAGGCTGATTAGGGGATTTGTTCTCTTTTTTGTAAATTAAATTAGATGCATTAAAGAATAGTGTACTCCAGTTTGACTAAAAACAATCAGTTGAAATTTATGAATTTTAATTTGGGAATGGTTAACATAATTTTCATAGCTGAATCATCACGGCACAATTTGGATTTTACAATGAGTAGCAATGTATTTAGCAGAACATCTAAAATAATGTAAAAAATTTATGGAAAGCAATCTAAATGCCCAGTTTCTCTGAGTAGAGCTCTTGTAACCTGAAACTAATGAAAATTCTCACTGTGCATCTTTGATATAAAACCTCACTTACTCAATTCAAGCTCATAGTGATAGTACCAGGGTTTTCACAGAGGATTTGTCTGGCAATCTCGTGAAAACATGAAACAAAAGTTACAGTTAATATTTGAATTGAAAACTGACCCTGACTGAGCCAGAGTATATAGATGAGTAGCTGAGCATAATACTATGCAGCAAAAGAAGATTATTTTAATCCTCTATTTGATGTTCACAAAAATAGTCTAATTCTTACATTATATGCTGTTATATGCAGAAATCAATGCTGACATTTTTTTCGGAGACGGACCAGGATGGACAGTGAGATTTACAATAGTGTTAGGTGACAGATTTTCAGCTTTCCAACGCTATCAACTATCTTTTGAGTAATGACAATTGGCTGAAACCTCAAACCTAGACACTTAGCTTGTAGTCAGGTCATTAAAATTAAAACTTCTTCACTAAATTTAAACTGTTTCTTCAGTCTCGGAACTTAACACATGAATGATAATTATTATGAGAGCATTGAGGCCAGAACTTTCAGTTCAGCATTTGTAATTCATGCACTTCAATAATATGCCAGTATACACTATGCCATAGTGCATATAGGCATATTATTGAAATGCATGAATTACAAATGCTCAACTGAAAGTTCTGTCATCAGGTATTTGAACCACCAGAACATAAAGATGTGAAAAAAAAACAGTTATCAGATAAGGATTCAAATTAAGGCAAGGATTGACAACTGGAAGCTCAGTGTAATAATTTTTCATTACCCACCGTGGTGATACACTGAAAAAATATAGGTGGTGGGGTGGGTGTCCAAGTGGTCAGAGAAAAAAAATATTTTTTTTGCACGTGGGTGGGTGGGTGGTGGTCAAAAGGTGGAAAAAAATATTTTAGGCCTTGTGTCCGGAATTTTTTGGAAGATCCCCCCCCCCCCCCCCCCCCCGGTACATAGGCAAAATTTTTGCCAATGCAAACTCCACTTTCGATGATCACAAATACATGTAAAAATCAGAAACTGAACAATCCAGCCAACATATAAATTGAAAATGTTAGCCCAACAATTGAATAATTTCAGTAATTGTTACGTGGCAAAACTCACATAAAAAATTACGGTAGACTACATTGTCTTTGACAACATTTTTTTTTTATTCCAGACCCCTTTAATCTAGAAGCAAAGTGATCACTTTAGTTGATTTATTTACCTTTGGTGGTTTTGAAAAGTCCATGAGAGATAAACAAATTTTCTTTTCAAACATTAATTGACAAGCACGTGTTGTCAAAAATCACCAAACAGTTGTGTGTCAGGGGTTCATGGTGGGGAAAACAGAAAAGTCTGGTGTGGAAATACAGTTAAAACTAGAAGTCCTGTCATGAATTGCGCGGAAATAGCACGTTGATCTGCGCGCTTTTTTTCGTAGTTTGGGCGTCAAATTCTGTACATATGGCCTGAGCACAAGCAATGTTTCAGCCAATGGACCTCTGGGTAACCCGGAGGTCCATTGGCTGAAACATTGCTTGTGCTTGCTATGGATAGGCAGGAGAATTTACCATGGTTTGATTGCCATTCAATATGGAAATTGCTTGAAATTCCTACGCGCAGTTAAGGCCAGATAAGCGCACAGTTCATGACAGGACTTCTAGCTTTAACTGTAGAGGGAGCGGGACGTTTCGGCCCTTTACCAGTTCGGCCCCGGGACCTTTCAGCCCGGAACGTTTCGGAATCGATATTTTTTTAAACCTAAGACGAAAAGTTACCGGGGAAAATATTGAGGCCGAAACAACCCTGAACCGAAATAGAAGACAAAGTTCAATGCTGTGATTTTGTTAAACCGCACTGAACCTCATGCAGTCCAGACTGTTCCTAATTAATATTCAGAAGTTACAGGAACAAACAAAACAAAGCAGTGTTTTGTAATTTATGTGAGTGGATTATTTTCTTTATTGATGTCACAAACTTAAACAAACATCACACAATCTTTTCATGAACACTTCTCGATTGCATTGAACATTAAAGTGGCTATATTGGCATCATTTGAGAAGTGTGAAAATTACCCTGAATGATCATCTCACCTTCCGACAATGTATATGTATATGTATGTAGGTCAGTCCCATTTCAGTCTTCTTTACCGACTTTGTTTATTCATGTTTTGGGTCACCCCAGTCCATCGTTATTTACAAAGATTTATCAGTCGAAGTATGGGGCCTGCGTTATTTAAACGTATCCACAGCAATTCGGCCTATTTTGAATGAAAATTCTGATTTATAAAAAGTGCCGACGCAAACTGTATTTTAGCTGACGTCAGCTGCTTTTGGCTCGGCATTTTGATTGCCGAGGCCAATTCCCTGAATTGTAGGGGCTGGTTGGGCTATACCATTCAACAATGAACAGAGGCTTTTACATTACGGATATCCCTAATGTTGATGTTCTGATTCCAGAATCAAATCATTCACTGATTAACCCTTTACCTAACATAACGTCCAAAACCCTTTACCTAACATAATGGCTATTTTTCTTATATTTTCATTTTTTGGTTCCAAAACATAGGTTATGACCCCTCATTGGAATGTGCGCGTCACGCTTGTTCCAATGATAGGTCATAACCTATGTTTTTGAAGGAAACAATGAAAATTTTTAGTTACATATGTATCCAAGAACTTTTTTATGCGTGTCGTCTGCTACTAGCGTTAGGTAAAGGTTAACCCATTATCCAACACTAGTTTTAGACAAAAAACAAACAGAACATTTTTTTCTTCCATAGTTTATGACCCCTCATTGGAAGGAGCTCAATGAGCTCGTTTCAATGAAGGGTCATAAGCTATGGTTTGGAAGCAAAAAATTAAAATATAAAAAAAAAATTGAATGGCGATTTTTGTGTATAGCGCAGGCAAGTTTTGGCCGTTACGTTAGGTAAAGGGTTATTGTTGAAAAATTGTTATTCTCTCTGTTGATGCCAGTACGTGGATGTTGGATAAGTCCGTCCATAATTAGAAGGCGAAGCGCCTTATTCATTGGTCAGTGCGGGAAAGGTTGTAGATTCGATCCTGACCCACATTAGTATGTACACTTGTCCCAGGGCTAGACACGCCGCCCCAATTTCAGTTAGTTGGAGTGTACGTTGTTGGAAGCAGTGGAGTGGCCAGCGCAAAGCAATTTGGGTGGGGCAAACAGTCTTGCTAGAGCCATTTTGATTGGGTGGGCGGGGTGAACAACATAAACATAAAACGCACGTGGACTGCACACAGCCATGTTGAATGAAGAGTTTCTTTACGATTTAGGGCTCAAAAAAACATTTTAGGTTTGTTAATTGGGTAGCAACCTTCAAAAACCTGTATATTTACAAGCATTTTGTTGATGGTATAAATTGGGGGTTGGGCCCATATCGCGCTTGACAGATGTCAACAACTTGTAACAGTCGCTATCAAATTACCAAAACAAACCACTTTGACACATAATCTAGTCTCTGAACAGTAGCATTACGGCACACCATTCGAATATGCCTTCCGTGCTGGTAACTGCGATATTTCAAGATTATTGATACTGGTGACTGAACACCGCAATATAATTAATGCTTTTGGCAAGATAAATTATGTCAACTCAACCTATGAGTCGCACTCCAGAAACTGGATGCTTCACATACAAGTTCAACAAACCAGATATATGATTATAATGACAAAAAATAAGACTACATGGCAGGGCGACCGGAGAGGAAGATGGTCCGTGGGGTCTACGGCGTCGATGTCGCGATTTTTAAGTGTATACGAATATCAACAGAAACCTTTCTCTGGATATAAACAATGGTGTTTTTTTAACACCCAACAGTGTATTCTGATTATTGACCGAAACAACCCAGACAATACACTGAATGATTTTCCCCCCAACTTTCCCGGGGGGGGGGGAGGTATTAATTTTTTTTTCCGATTTTCAGATCAGATAGGGACTCACGCCATAAGCAATGGCTGTTTTATCCATTTCGTCACGCCAACATTCCATAAAATGTGTATTGCTGCATTCAGAAAGGCTCAAAGTTTAATGTAATGCAATGTGAGGAATTATTTTTGGAAAATCAGCACCAGTCAGAATTTTCAGCTTACCGGTAAGAAAGTCAGGATGAAGTTTTTGTGATCTTTCAATTCCCATCAACTCTCATTCTTAAAGGATTGTTAACAACCCACCCACCACAACCCAATCCACCGCCTTAAGTTCATTCGGAAGAGTTAGATACATGTCTAAGCAATAAACATCAGAGAAGCATGCCTGAACAATTGGGTTCCGTCATCTTGAAGAAAAATGATCATGGGGAAAAAAATTGCAGGGCCAGGAAAAATGTGTTCTGGGTTGCTGAATCCCCCCGCCGAGTGTTGGAACTTGAAAAATTCTCCCCCCACCCCCCCCCCCCCCCCACCCGACTTTTCACTTTTTTCCAGTCATATAGTATATGTTAGACTTAGATATAATCGGTCCTGCCTGACTCTCACATCGTGGTTGGGAATATGTAATATGATGTGTGTGTGTGTGTGTGTGGGGGGGGGGGGGGGGGGGGTACTTGATGTAATGCAATGTGAGGAATTTTTTTTAGCTTGCCTGTACTTGACAGAAAGTCAGGATTAGTTTTTTGTGATTTTTCGATCCGGCCCCCATCAACTCTCATTCTTAATGGATTGTGAACTACCCCCACCCTACCCATCGTCTTAAGTTCATTCGGAAGAGTTAAATACATGCCTGAACAGTAAACACAAGAGAAGCATGCCTGAACAATTTGACTCAGTCATTTTAAAGAAAAATGATCGCAGGGAAAAAAATTTGCAGAGCCAGGAAAAAATGTGTTCTGGGCTGCTGCCCCCCCTCCCCATCCCACCCCCGTCCAGTGTTCGAAAAAAAAAATCAGCCCCCCCCCCCCCCCCCCCGCCTTTTCACTATTTTTCCAGTCACATAGTATATGTGAGACTTTGATATAGTCGGTCCTACCTGACTTTCACATCGTGTGTGTGTGTGGGGGGGGGGGGATATGTAATGTGATGTGGGGGGGGGGGAGGGGGTAAAGAGACTTTCCAAGACCACCAGGCTCCTAAATGTGGGGGAAGGACCATTCCCACCCCAAGCCTACTCCAAGCTTGGACCCACGGTCTATAATATAGTTTTTTGTTGGGTACGTCCACGGGACGTAACAAAGCCAAAATTAATATTATGAGCTGTGAGTCCAAATTTGGACTATCTCATAATCTCACGCCACTCTCCACTTATGTTTTTTGTTTTGGGGTACCTGGCCATGTACCCCTCTAACAACTTTTGACTATGGACCCACGATACCATCATTTAGTTGGGTTTTTTACCACTTAATATTCAAAGACACGGGTTTGGTTTGTGGACAACCTTCCCAAGCCTTCCATCCATTTGATGGACAGGTTCCAGTTGCAACCGGTTTCCAAATTTTGTTTTGAAAAAAAACGCTCATTTGCAGCCACTGACACAGGTAAGTGGTAGGTGTCTGACGGGCTTGCTCGTTGGAGGCCTCATGGCCATGCTACTTGCAACACTGCCAGCAGGACTGAACAGGAAAGGTAAAACAAAAACATCGTTTGACTTCGAACGTGAATTAAAATTACTCGCTGCACAATATTATTATCTGTGCGTTTCGGTCTGTCGATCGTTGAATAATAATATTAATAAGCCGACGGTGAACACCGAGATTTCAGCCGATAAATGTTGAAATAAATCTTGTTGGTTATGCATTTCACTCAACAACTAAAATTATGTATAATTATGACTCGATTTATTCTTTACTTGTTTGCCAAGTTTACATTTACATTTGGGTGACGTCTCGAAATGCATTGCGCACGGAGGATAGCTGATAACATCTAACATAACCATTGCACCACAGGAATTTCTGTCGGGGTAATAACCGCGATTTTAGCAAGAACTCATCAGACACGACTGCCAATCGCGGCCTACAGCCCCATTCCTAGGTCGGGTATTATTGTGTCAATAATACACAAGGGAATATCCATCAGGGTTACAGAAACAGAGTTAAACTGTCACAACTTTTGTCCAAAACTATCGACAAGGAATTACTTAGTCAGGATATCGCGGATGTTGTGATGGCCATGCCATATCTTTTGGGTCAGCGCACAACACATTGCCAAAGTATCAGGGGTGCTGAACTATTTTTCAGGTGTGTATTTGGAGGACCAAATTTGAGAACAAAGGACGTGCCCCCCCCCCCCCCCCCGACATCGCCATTGGTTGAAAGGTCCTATTTGATGAAGTAAACATTTCTGTGTTTTATTTTTCTGTTCTTCGTCACTCCAACCAGTGGCATCACGTGGATAGTTTTCCAAGAAATGAAGTCAGGGGTTGGAATTATGTGAGAGATATCACTGCAAGGCTCAACTCAATATTATTTTCACACTTGACAAAGCTCCATGGTTTTAACTGGTCTCCATGCATTTATATTGTGCACATGCTACTCAAATATTTTGATACAACACCAACCTCCATCAGTTGTATCTGAGAATTGGAACCCATAATTCAACACATAATTCACAATAAGCGCACTATGACGTTTTCAGCCGTGTAAGCCCACAATTAGGACCAGACACCTCACAAACTATATGGACAAATGCAACTCGCAATCTCGGACAAAACGCGATCCCCACAAGTACCATTTCTACGTCCCGCACCCCACAAGTTAAAATATGCACAAGTCCACTGAGTGGTACCTCCTTGCATTTATATTTTGCATATACTACTCAGATATTTTGATAAAACGCCGACCTCCATCAGTTGTATCTGCGAATTGGAACCCATAATTCAACACATAATTCACAATAAGCGCACTATGACGTTTTCAGCCGTGTAAGCCCACAATTAGGACCAGACACCTCACAAACTATATGGACAAATGCAACTCGCAATCTCGGACAAAACGCGATCCCCACAAGTACTATTTCTACGTCCCGCACCCCACAAGTTAAAATATGCACAAGTCCTCTGAGTGGGTACGTCCGTCCGTCCGTCCGTCTGTCTGTCTGTCTGTCTGTTGTTCTCTATGGACTCGAAAACGGCTCAGCTGATCGAGACGAAACTTTGCATGATATGGCGTGGGAAGGACATAGACTATTTGGACGTGGGATTAGGGCCCGTCTTCGCACATGCGCAGTACAAATCTCGGAAATTACTGGGCCAAACGAGACGAAACTTGAGATTGTTATGTAGGGTCCATCGGGTATTCATTTTCCAACGTCGGGGATGAGGTAGGGTCTATTGTCGCGCATGTGCAGTGACGAGCTCGAAAACTACTGTGTTGATCGGGACGAAACTAGGGATATTTTTTGTAGGGTCCATCGGGTAGTCATTCTTCACCGTCGACTATGGGGCGGGGCCCGTCTTCTCGTATGCGCAGTGGCGATTTCGGAATGTACTGGACAGATTGGGACGAAACTTGGGATTTGTATGTACAGTCCATTGGGTAGTAATTTACTACCTTCGGATAAGGGGTGGGAGTCAATCTTTGCGCATGCTCAGAGACAATAGCTCAGACAAAGTCGAACACCACCATCCAGTATTTATATATATATTTGAGTAATCTTGTCTGTGTTTGTCTGTTCTCTATAGACTTGAAAACGACTATGCCATTCGGGACGAAACTTGGAATGGATGTGGAGTTTGGGTTCCGAAGGGACATGGCTATACGAGCATGGGGTGTGGCACCTCGTTGCGCATGCGTAGTGACCATCTTGGAGACTACTCGGCCGATCGGGACGGACTTGGGTTGTTATGTATAGTCTATCAGGTAGTTATCGATCATCATCAGCTATTGGTTTTCGCCCATCTTCGCGAATGTTCGGTAACAATCTCGGAAGTTACTGGGCCGATGGACTCAAAACCCAGGATCTGTATGTAAGTTCCATCCAGTAGTCTTCTAGGCAACTCAAATTGCTCGTGTTCGGCTCAGCCGCGTATTTAACTCATTCCCGGGCGAATCCTGCCCTCCAGCTAGTCTGTGTATATACTACGGTAATCTTATTTGTCTGCATGTATGTCTGCCTGTCTGTGTTTATCAGCCCAGTAGTTTTGGAGAGAGTTACTACTCATGCGCGAAAACGGACCATTACCTACCCCATGTCTGAAAAGTTCAAAACCTTCCCGGGGCAAAACTACACGTAGATGCCAAATTTTTTCCCAACCGGACCATCCGTTTTAGAGTCTATAGAGAAGCGACAAACAAACAAGATTACTCAAATATATATTTAGACTAGATTGGAGGGTGGGGGGGGAGCTTCGTCCGGGCTGCTTGTTTCCGAGATCATCACTGCGCATGAGCAAAAATTGACCCCACCCCAGAGCCTATAGTGGCAAATCATCACCTGACGGACCGTAATACAAATTTCAGGTTTCTCCGCGAGGGCCCAGTAGTTTCCGAGAACGCCACTACGCATGCGCGAAGACGGCCCCATCACACATCCAACGGCGGCAAATCACTACCTGATGGATCTTACATACAAATCTAAAGTTTTTTCCCGATCAGCCTAGTAGTTTCCGAGATCGTTACTTCGCATACGTGAAGATGGACCCAGTTGCAATAAAGGAAACACCTTCCTGGGGGCACACTGCACACGCAATTCCAAGTTTCGTCCCTCTCGGCCCAGCCGTGTTTTAGTCTATAGCAAACAGACACACACACAGACAAACGAACTTGAATATATAATAGACTAGATGGGGGCCCGACTTTGTCTGGGCAGTAGTTTCCAAGATCGTAACCGCGAATGCGTAAAGATTGGCTCCACCCTGTAGACGACAGTGCTAAATCCCAGATTTCGTCGCGATCGGCCCAGTACTTTCCGAGATCGTTACAGTGCATGCGCGAAGAAGCACCCCCACGCCAATTCACCCCACGTCGGAATTACCAAAAACTTTCGTTGGCCAAAACTACACACCCATGCCAAATTTCGTCCCGATCTGCTCAGTCCGTTTCGATTCTTTAAGGAACAGACAAACAAACTGACAACATTACATTATGTATAGAGAAAAGATAGATTTTATCAAAAGTAAGCATTGTGGTACAACTACTTTTGTGATAAACCTCATTACATTAGTGATTATCGCGTACCGACCACTTTTCTAATAAAACCACTATTGTAGCAAACTTTAAACTTTATTACAAAAGTGGTTAACGCGAACCAACCGCTTTTGTAATAAAACCACTTTTGTAATAAACTAACCATTATTGTAATAAACTCATTCCGGTGATAAATCACGGAAGTCCATTTTAAAGTCGGATATTGGCGTGGGGTGAGGGACTAGATTACGTAAACATGTTTGTGTGTCGTTCGATGGAATAACGTGTTCATTCACCAGTTAAAAAATGGTAGTGTCTGAAGAACGTATGCAACCAATAATGCAATAAACTTTATTGTATAATAGGTTAGATTTGTCGTTCAACGTAACCGATGATGTAATAAATTTATTGCATAATAGATTAGGTTTGCCATCCAACGCAACCGACAATGTAATGAATTTACTGCAAAATAGGTTGGGTTTGCCATCCAACGCAACCGATAATGTAATAAATTCATTGCATAATAGGTTAGGTTTGCCTTCTTACGCAACCGATAATGTAATAAATGTATTGCAGATTAGGTTAGGTTTGCCATCCAACGCAACCGATAATGCAATAAATTTACTGCATAATAGGTTGGGTTTGTCATCTTACGCAACCGATAATGTAATAAATTTATTGCATAATAGGTTAGGTTTGCCATCCAATGCAACCGACAATTTAATGAATTTACTGCAAAATAGGTTAGGTGTGCCATCCAACGCAGCCGATAATGTAATAAATTCATTGCATAATAGGTTAGGTTTGTCATCTTACGCAACCGATAATGTAACAAATTTATTGCATAATAGGTTAGGTTTGCCATCCAATGCAACCGACAATTTAATGAATTTACTGCAAAATAGGTTAGGTTTGTCATCTTACGCAACCGATAATGTAATAAATTTATTGCATAATAGGTTAGGTTTGCCATCCAACGCAAGCGATAATGCAATAAACTTTATTGTATATTAGGTTAGGTTTGTCATTCAACGTAACCGATGATGTAATAAATTTACTGCATAATAGGTTAAGTTTGCCATCCAACGCAACCGATAATGTAATAAGTTCATTGCATAATAGGTTAGGTTTGCCATCTTACGCATCGATAAAGTAATAAATTTATAAGCATTTCCAGTTAAGTTTTCCATGCAAGACAACCTCTGATGTATTAAGTTTATTACATTATAGGTTAGGGTTGCCATCCAACGCAACCAATAATGTAATAAATTTATTGCATATTAGGTTATGTTTGCCATCCAACGCAATCGATAATGCAATAAATTTATTGCATAATAGGTTGTATTACATTACCGGTTGTAACAGTGCTTATCAAGTGAATTATGTGGGTAATTGAGAAGCGTGTATCTCACAATACACAGTAAAATAGACTGCTGTATTGTTGGGTCAGAAGGGATATGTCAATCACAGCATATGTCTGGCGGTGTAATTCCTATTACGAAAAAAAAAAATAAAAAGGAAAAACAAGTTACACAAGTTATCAAAAAATGATTAATAGGTCACGCGAAAAAGACAGGACGTTTACATCAGTTGGACAAAACTTCAGTGTACAGCTGACTGGCTTGCTCGACTAAACATTCCATGTCAGCAGGATTGTCACATAAGGAGCTTTGTGTTGCCAAATGCGGTAATGAAAGCGTTAATAATAGTAATCCAAAATGGAATAAACATCCTTTTTATATCTGGTCACGGGTTTTGATACGCTGATCCACTTTGCATTCGGGGGTCAATCTTCCATATAAAGCAGGATTTTCAGTTGGTTGTTTAGCACATGGAGGGGTCGCGTCAGATTGATCATGAGTGGTCACTATTACTATTCTGCATTAAGCATAGGTTATTTCTTTTCAAGAACGATGAAAGTTCAGACACGATTATTGCTACGGATAAGATAACCGTTGCGCAGTCCATCCATGCGGCACAAGATCCGGGACATGCGGAACTTGTTTCGTGTTATGTGAAAGGACTAGATCAGAGTAAATAAATTTCTTTTGACTACTAAACATTTTCCACCTGTTATATTGCCAAATGAAACACCCATCCTTCCAGTGTGGCAGTATAACAATCGGTCCGTAGTCAATTGTTATATTGCCAAATTAAGTTCATGAAAGTTCAGACTCAGATGTTTGATAAGTTTACGTGTGCGACTGCACGAAATTTATTACTCCGTGTCAGAGCGAGCAATCGGGTCAGTGATGAATCCTTTTCATGGATGCAAAGGGATCAAAGTTGAATCCAGTTTATCACCGGCGTCGAAGATGCGCCATTCTTTCGTGTACCAAAAAGCAAAGGGGCATGTTTTACTTGTTGTATTATGGCACGCGGAGAGACAAGACCAGATGGATAAAGTGCAGTTGAGTTTACTACTGAATACTCGATATTTGTTATATTTGTTATGTTCATTCAAACAAAAAAAAAACGGCGAAAGTTAAGATTCAGGTGTCAGAAGTGATATGATGTGAGCCCCTTTTCACGGTTGCAGAGTCAGACCTGCTATCGCATCCATAAGAGCAGCAGTTTAGTACAGCAGTAGAATCAGCCAAAGGCGCCCTCTTGCAATTTAGATGGATCTCGTAAGTGACTTCATGTCACGTGACTGCGGGCGCTCATGTTGTGTTGACATGTAACCAATGTGCGAGGTTATGTTGTGACGTCATTGCCATAGCGATACGAGGTTCGAATGCGCGTGCGCAGCTTACGTGTATATGGGGACACGTATTTTGGTCGTCCATTTTGTGTATAGGGGCGCCATCTTGGTTTCTCAAGTGACACGTGGTTGCCTGGTGACGAAACCTTACCTCTTGGTAAAAGATCGGGGGTATGTTTTGAGGGTATGTTTGATTCGAGGGGAGTATGTTCCTGTAGTATAGAATTACACAAATAAAGCCGACTTTCGTGTATTTTAGTGGATTTTACTGTGGTAACCATGTTAATGTTGTAGCTGGGACATGGAGATGTTCCGCATCCAATGTTTGTACGGAGTGTGTTTTAAGAAAACATGGAATTACATTACCCCAAACAACCGATATTAGATATAGAATTACCCAAAACAGCTTGAAAATGTCTAAAAAAACTATTCATGGATGGAAATTTTTCTGAAAATATCGCGTCTTCCAGACACGATGGACGGCGGCGGCAGAGGCAGAGGCGACCAGGAGCTCTGGGCTGAGGCGGCAGAGGCTGCAGGGAACAAGAGGCTCTTGGGATAGGGGCAAGGGCGGTCGGGTAGCAGAGACCGGAGGCCTAGGGGCGCTAGAAGAGACGGAGGCTCCTCTCCTTCCATTTTCCCTCCCTGTAAGTACCTTGCCCAAGGGCACGAAGTGTTAATCCAAATCAATCACTGAATGGTCACCCTAACCGGGTTCAACGGAGCTTAACTTCAGCGATGTTGGTGGCTGATGCACGTCCACCTGTATTGTGATAATTTACTAACACCAGTCAATAGTGTGTAAACAAATTTCTAATTTTCTCGCCTCATTTGGGGTTAACAGTGTGCGGAAGAATTCAACCCGACCTATAAAAGGGATAACAAGATCGATATGAACTACGGGGGTTAAGAAAAATTGCGCCCGTTGGAGGAATTCGAGCAGACATATCAAAAATGCTAGACGTCAAACCCATCCATCCGTGTGCAGTAACATTTTAGCGCCCACCAAATTTGGGACTAGCTTTGACGCTACTTTGTGCTACCCCCTCTCCAAACAAACACACCGCCCGGCTATGAAATGGACGTCCGTGACTCATCACAAAAATAGATGTATTACAATAATGGTTACTTTATTACAAAAGTGGTTTTATTACAAAAGTGGTTGGTACGTGATAACCACATTTGTAATAAAGTTTATTGCAAAAGTGGTTGCGTACTTTCTCCAGACACTGCCACGTTTCAACCACCCAAATGTTCAACTATAAAATGAACGTCCGTGATTCATCACAAAAATAGGTGTGTTACAATAATGGTTAGTTTAGTACAAAAGTGGTTGGTACGCGATAACCACTTTTGTAATAAAGTTTATTGCAAAAGTGGTTACTTACTTTCTTCAGTCACTTTGAAGTTTCAACAGGTGAATGGAATGGACTCGTTATTCCACTGAACGACTCACAAGCATGTTTAGGCAAACTTGTCCCTAACCCCACCCCAATGTCCAACTATAAAATGGACTTCCGTGATTTATCACCAAAATGAGTTTATTTCAATAATGGTTAGTTTATTACAAAAGTGGTTTTATTACAAAAGTGGTTGGTACGCGATAACCACTTTTGTAACAAAGTTTATTGCAAAAGTGTTTCGCACTTTCTTCAGACACTACCAAGTTTCAATAGATGAATGGACACGTTATTCCATTGAACCATACACGACATGTTTAGGTAAACTGTTCCCTCACCCCACTCCAATGCCCGACTATAAAATGGACGTTCGTGATTTATCACCGAAATGGGTTTATTTCAATAATGGTTAGTTTATTACAAAAGCTGTTTTATCACAAAAGTGGTTGGTACGCGTTAATCACTTTTGTAATAAACGTTATTGCAAAAGTGGTTGTATTACAAAAGAGGCTGGAACACAGCATCACAATTGCGGTGATAGTAGACAGTGAGGTGAGAATTAATCGGTCCTTAAATTTTGTGCTTACTTCATGAGTAACCTGAAAGCTAATATAATATTAGAACGTTTCTTTTCATGTTCTATCGGTCGATAGTACCTGAGTTTGTGTGATTTCTGAAATAAAACCTGAAGCAGCTTCGTTTGTGTGATTTCTGAAATACAACCTGTTCATGTTCTATCGGTCGCTATCGGTCGATAGTACCTGAGTTTGTGTGATTTATTTCAGAAATCACACAAACTCAGGTAATATCGACCGATAGAACATGAAAAGAAACGTTCTAATTATTTTATTATGCCGAGCAAAAAATAACGTTCATTGTTAAGCGTTAACTGCAACATGCCATCAATCTTGTAATAACAATGTAGTCAAATCCAAAAACATGACGTCATTTCGAACGAATGATGTCTCTTTAGGAGTTCCCAGATCACCAAATACGAAAATGACTTATCATAAGTGCCGTCGCTTTGGGACTTTCTATATCACCAAATGCCAGTCTTTACATCTGCATTATGCTGTTGATGTTATAATTCATTATTAATTCTTGTGTGATAAGTAATATAAATTAATGAAATATAAATTCATGTTTTTGGACGACGACAGTTGTTAGAATTAAGCGGAGTGAATCAATTTATTTTGAACTTGAGGCGGAGGCTCATTGAGATCGAGGAGTACTAAACTTGTGGAAATATAATTGATTGAAGTCATAACTCATATTCAGGATTCACTGAAGTAGTGAACAACGCGTGAGTTTTTAATATTTCTGATTCTTTTGAATTCATTGTTTGCAGTTAAAATTGAAAACACATCCACTGAAAATGACATATTTGTTGGTAAGTTTGTGTCTATCGGTGACGAAAAAAGTTAAACGGAGACGGCGCCAGCGTTTGGTGTTGAGTAATTCCAATCAAAGCGTGCGTAATCGACGCTAATCAAAGGAAGTGTAGCTTACATTTTCCATGTTTTCTTGTCTCCAGGGAAGAAAGTTCCGATAGTACCCGTGTTTTGCCCCCAAACTCCAGTACTATGACTTTTAGAAGGTGTCAAATTAACCAGTCACGGCTGATGTTACAAACTTGAGGCATAATAAACTTTATGAGTAAGGATGTTTTCTTCCTCTCTCATTTCCACGCAGTGACCGGTTATTATGGTACTTTTCCTTCTCCTCTTTACCAATTTACTTTTAGAATAACATGCAAGGAATTAGAATAATCAGAGAAGCATTAAGGTGACTGCTGCACAGATTTGTTTGTGATATCTATAAATATAGGTCCAAGAAAGACACCGAATTCAAACACAATATCTGGGCACGCGATCAAGATAAAAGCAATAAAAGGCTTGCAGCAGTAGTGCATTGAGAAAGAATAAGACATGTGACTGAGAGTTCGCAATTCCGAATCTAGTCAGAAGTTCATGCGCCGTGTCTTTGAGCAAGACACAATGCCCCTTGCTGCGACGGTCGACACGTCAATTGTGATCATACCCCGGCGATTTGAATAGATGTGCGTCACGTTACTAGTGTACATACTTTAACGACAAATTCAGCAGCTACTAAGCGTCTTGCCATATTCCCGTCTTATGCAACATGTATTTGTTATCGGTTAAAGAAAAATCTGTCAAGCGTTTCCCATTTTTCGGTGATTTCCTTCAAGTACTCCGTAATAGAGTAAAAGAATTCATTCTAAAATAACTATGTATTGAATCCGTAGTTACCCAAATGCAGCGTGTATCCGCAGCCCCAATACACTATATGTATCGGGCAACTGCAGTATACAAGTGCTTTACGATTTGTTTATGTTGCTGTTTATAGAGCATTACACGCTTTCCAGGGGCGTTTGCGAGGGACCATATAGGTTTCTATATTAAATCACCAGAATCATTCAAGTTGAAACAACATGCCGTTTACAGCACACAGTCTTTTCAGAATATTGAACAAGTGCGCTCATTATGTTTATCCAGTAATTGGGAAATTACAAGGCAGTCCTATGCAGTTTCCAGCGAGACAACCTGCGTTTTATGAGTGTGAAATAAATCGGAAACAAAAAGGCTTGTTGATAAAGTTATTGGCACAACAGTTTAGATTTGTGCGAAAAATCTATGATCTTCATTATGCTTATGTACAAAATGCTGTATCAAAGTCTCACTCTTATTTCTGCGGCTATATGTCGACTCGTCGAGATATGGGTTTGAAAAACGAACTCGACTCTGGTGCAGCAATTTGTGAATAAACATAACAGCGGCAATGTATACTTATTGAACTTTCGATCAAACTGCGAAGAGTCACATTTGTTCAATACGTACCGTACACTGTCATCAGACGTCCAGCTATCGTGGTTTAATTTTCGTTGAAGAAGACAACTGCGAACGGCTGATACTACTTCCAGGATGTCAGTGAATTGTAATGCATTACCGCTTTAAAGGTGTAATGATAAGCTCGAACGATAACTGATAACTGGCTAGTTATCGTGGAACTTTTTTGAAGGATTGTGGGTGGGTTGGGTGCTGAGGAAGAATTCACTTGTTACCCAACATATCAGGTGATTTTCTGGAGTATTTTGAATAGGGTTCTGCGAATGGGAAAATTTACTTTGAATCGAAATTCTCGGATCGAATCAGGCAAACGATTCAAGAATCGATTCCTTTTCTCGATTTCCGTTTTCACCACGAAATGCAGTGCATGCGATGACAAGTTTAACGTTCAGAAATGGCTCTTATGGCAGCGGTTTCTCAAGAAAAGTTTTCTTCTCTTTCTCTATTTCTTTTTCTCTCTCCATCTTCCTGTCTCTCGCTCTTGCTCTGTGCACTGTCGAAAAAAAATAACATAGATTTAGTATTGCAGATGACGCCATGGAACACTCTGTGGCGATCTATTTCATTAGACAACGCGCAACTCGCGGAGAACTGGAAATTTATAGCCTTTTTCGCAGCCAAGCTTACATCATGTACGCGAAAACTTTCGGGATATTCCGCGTGTTCACCTTTTGTGTAATTCTAAATATACTGCAAAGATAATGACACCATGATGTCATTGGTTATTCTACGAACTGCATGTGTGCGGAAATGGTGCGGAATTAAATCATTGTGTGAAACACTCGACAAGATCGTAAGTCATCGCGGCCTCTTCGATTCGGTCGCATGTCCACGATTTGATAACGAATTGAATCGAATCCGGGTATCGATACGCCAAACAATTCAAAATTCGATTTCCACAGAGCCCTGGTTTTGCAGGTTACCAAAGCGGCATATATGTCTATTGGTGAATGACTATGTGAGATGAAAATTGTTGCGTAAACATTTCCATAAACATTTTATTTTGTTTATTTGGTCTCATATAACGAACGTACGAAACCGTCTTTTGTGGAGTCTTCGATTTACGACTTCTACAACACCATACAGGACCTGTGCGAACCTGTCATCCTCCGTGTGTGGATAGACAGAGGGGGTACGAATTCGAGAACCTGTTTTGAAAACCTTCAGGCTTTCTTGCAGTGTCAGTTTTAAACGTTTATTACATTTACTCCGGAAACCTTGTGTTATTAAATGTAATGTTGGAGAAATGGTTTTGCTATTTAACTGGTAGAGTGCTAAGTTATTTTTGGTCAATAAAATTTGTTCACATGTCTTTGCCTTGTTACAATTTATGGGAGAGTGCCAAGAGGCACTCTCCCATAAATTGTAACAAGGCAAACCAATATAGACTAAGGAATTTCACTTCTAAGATGAAAAGAAGCACATCCACAGAATATGACACCTTTAGGCTGGGGTACCTGCTCTTCATACCAAAGCCCTGATAGTGGCTTCTAGCACTCTACCAGTTAAAACAATATTTTACTCCCCAATTTACGGACCCTACAAAGTATAGCATCAAGAAAACAACCAAAGTCCATTCCAAACGTTTTTATCAGATTGTGGGGAAGATTTTGTAGCATTGTGCTGACTTTGTAATTACAGTACTCTCGCCGTGGACTGGTCTTAATCCATCCGTTGGCAGTGATGTCCACGCATCCGTTTACCAGGTAATAAAATCATCATCAGTAAAATTTAAGTGAAATTTCACTGGAACTGTTTACAAATCGAGCAACGCAATTTGGCTCGCTAGCGATAACTGAAAATCGTCGCCTGATTTCCAATGTCTTCATGTGCCAGTAAGCACATAGAACACATTGGAACTCGGGGGACGAAATAGTAAAAAGGGTTCCCATCGCAAATTTGGTTGGCGATAAAATGTGTTCTTTTTGTTGAAGTTGTCAAATCAATTGTGTTCTTCTAATAATTGTTTATTCTAGGCCTCTCGTTTTATCCTTCCGCGCTGGCACTCGTGCCATATCGATTAACCCACTCATACGCGTGTCGTTCTATGTATGTATCTTCTGAGTTATGCTTGTCACAAACTCGGAGGTATACTATTCAAAAAAAGTAGGGAATATTTGATAAAAGTGAGATATATGAAGAAATATATTTATATTTTCATCAAAACGACATTGCATTGCACTGTGACATCTGGTGAATGATTTCAGCGATAGTTGCGTATCTGACAAGCACACATTCCACGCACAGAGCTGTAGAAGACATGGATTGTCACTCAGGGAATTTACCGCATTCAGTCCAAGACCTCAATACCTTGTAAATCCTTCTCGGTTGGCGAGACAAGCGCGGATCCGACGTGGCATACTCCTCACCAACCGTCCAATATCAGCTTGACTGATGTTATTCCATTTTTCCTGAAGTGCAGCGGCGAGTTCCTCGACAGAGGTCTGTTGGCATTGTCGTAGGCGCCTGCCAAGCATATCCCAGAGGTGCTCGATTGACGAAAGGTCTGGACTTAGTGCTGGCCTAGGCAGTGTAGTGATGTTCTGCTCCGGGAGGAACTCTGTGGCGACACGGGCGTTGTGTGCTCTTGCATTGTTATCTTGGAAAATGAATTGATGGCCGTGATGTCACGCAAATGGAACCACATGAGGTGCTAACATGTTGTCACAGTAGTACAGCCCTGTGACACGCCTTTGGATGATATGTAATTCTGTTCTGCTTGTCATGGTTATGCCTCCCCTTACCATAACCGATCCACCACCAAAACGATCGTGCTGTCTAACGGTTACGTCATGGTATTGTTCCTTCCGCCGTCACCACACTCTGTTTCTCATATCTTGGAAGTCGAGAGTGAACCTCGATTCATCGGAAAATATTACTTTGCTCCACCTACGATTGACATAGCGCTGTCGGGTTCCACACCAATTACGCCTTGCTGCGATTAAGTCAAACGTGGAATTATTCGAGGTCATTGGGCGTACAAACTCCAGCTGTGCGGAGGATTTCGGGTAGTCTGACCACTGATTCACGCATCTGTCGCTCGGTGCAGCTGCTGTCCAGTTTCTGAGGCACTTTGATGGCGGTTACGTAAAGCTGTGGTTCGGATGAAACGACCCTGGTTAGCAGTTGTCGTCCTTGGATGACCTGACCGACGTCTGTCATCAACATTGCCTGTCTGACGGTAGCATGACCACAACCTGCTAATCACCGACTGAGTAACTTTGAAAATTTGAGCCGCTGCAGTCTGTCTGCTGCCAGCTTCCAACATGCCAACGACACGTAAACGTTCGTCACGTGTCAGTCTTTGCACACCTCAAAAGTTATGTTTCGACCAGAAACTATTGATGAACGAGTTTATATCAAGAAAAGAACGATGAGACCTCCGAAAAAGCCCGTCCAGCACAAATGAAAATTTCAAAACGTACCCCACAGACATTAACGCGGCGCTCGTTGCGAAAAACCTGCAAGAAGTTTTCGTGGGCCGGTGACATTTATGACCCACACTAAATTTGGTAACATAGTGATGTGTCCAATCACGCGTATCCAATACCATTTTCCGAAAATATCAACATCAGTTTGGATATACCCTACTTTTTTGAATAGTATACTTGAGAACAACAAAATTAGAAATGAGGTGAGAACGAGAAAAATGATATTAACCCTTTACCCAACGCAGACGACAACAAAATTTATTATTTTAAATCTCTTTTTTATATTTTTCAAAAAATTTCAGTAGAATCATATCATGTGACCCCTCGTTGGAACGAGCTCGACGAGCTAGTTCCAACGAGGGGCCACATGATACGGTTTTGTTGATTTTTTTTTAAATATAATATTTTTTTCAACTGCTGAATTTGCATATTACGAGAGCGGATGAGGGCGATTCGTTAGGTAAAGGGTTAAATCTAAAAACTAAAGAAGTACCCGGTTTCTAATTTAGTAGGTCTACAATACTAAAACTTCATAACAAGCCAAGGGGCTTAATTTGTTAGATGTTACCCCCTCCCTCCCCACACACACACACACACCCTCACGCACACACACACACACACACACACACACACACACACACACACACACACACACACACACACACACACACACACACAGTCTTGTTTTCCCTACATACCGAGGTACCCCATTGTCTGTCCTTTGTGTGGACTAACGGTTTCAACCTCGTTTTGCCGGTACAGTTCTGGGAAAACAACCGAGGTAAAGGGTTTCTTTTGTATTTTGTACCTCGGTAAGGCGAAACACGCAAACTCTTTTGTCTAGTTACCTCGTCAAGTTGGTAAGACAAACGCACACACACACACATACACACACACACACACACACAGTCTTGTTTTCCCTACATACCGAGGTACCCCATTGTCTGTCCTTTGTGTGGACTAACGGTTTCAACCTCGTTTTGCCGGTACAGTTCTGGGAAAACAACCGAGGTAAAGGGTTTCTTTTGTCTTTTGTACCTCGGTAAGGCGAAACACGCAAACTCTTTTGTCTAGTTACCTCGTCAAGTTGGTAAGACAAACGCACGCACACACACACACACACACACACACACACACACACACACAGTCTTGTCTTCCCTACATACCGAGGTACCCCATTGTTTGTCTTTTGTGTGGACTAACGGTTTCAACCTCGTTTTGCCGGTACAGTTCTGGGAAAACAACCGAGGTAAAGGGTTTCTTTTGTCTTTTGTACCTCGGTAAGGCGAAACACGCAAACTCTTTTGTCTAGTTACCTCGTCAAGTTGGTAAGACAAACCCACACACACACACACACACACACGCACATGACGTTACTGGCCGATTCTGCCATAATATTTCAGAATTTCTTGGAACCGTGGCACATTTTAGATATTTTTTTTTGAGAATATATTTGAATAAGTTTGAGAAAAAGTGCTCAGTAGGTCGGCTGATATTAAAAGTGAAAGAAGAAGAAGTAACTTTGTCGTTGTATTGAATAAAAGGTTGAAGTTTTAAAAGAAAAGATATCTATTTACTAGTGCATCAACAGTGTGTGGAATTTCATAGCTGTGTGTTGTATTAATATGGAGCTGTGTGTTTCAGAAAAATTGTGTTTTAATGAAAATTGCCCAAAACGTGCCCTAAATTGGAATTGACGTAAAAACATCAAAAATGGCTATAAATCCAAAAATCGTGATCGTTTGAAAATTTCCCAGGGCAGCAACACATTTTTAGGTATGAATTTTATTGAAGAGTACATTTCCAAGGTCTCAAAAGTACGTGTGGAAAATGAAAATCTGAAAAACACATTAATCGGGCGTTGTTTTGGATAAAGATAGCAAATCGAAAAAATGGCTCGATAACTTTAAGATCGGGTAGCAGATGAAAAGTTTACCAAATTTTATGATTATGGGTGAAGGAGAAGTACCCTGGAAAAGAGTGTGGGGATAAAATAGACTAATGATTTTATTACATCATTTCAACTTCACTGAATGATATAATTAGCCATGCGAAGCATCGCTAGATCCTCTCTTGGCTCTGAAAATATTTGAAAACGAGTATCCAAACTACGTGATTTCCTTTTCTAAATGGACAAAAATAAGCGCGCATAGATCGTGATGATTGTGCAGAAGTACTCCGAATTGTCGATAAACATCTTGGTGATGGGAGGTTGGCATGTTACCAGTCCAGTATCTAGATACTGTAGTGTGAAGTGTTATGAATGAAGTCAGTAGATCAATGCTAATTTTTATTTTAGCGTCTCTCTGATCTTGTGTTCGACACGACTGTACCGGCGGACGGACCTTTTCAATTGTGGTGAAGTTTTTGTGATTTAAGAATTGAATCACGACTGTTAGAAACCCATGAGGTGATGAAACAAAATGATCGCCTGTAAATTCCATGGAATTTGCACGTTATCAATTTGTTTCATCACCTCAAAGGGGGGGGGGCACTAAAACTTTGCAAGACGTCACGTCATATTTTTTATTCGGCTCCTTTTTACACCCACCCACCCACCCACTACGTGCAAATTTTCAACTACCGTTCTCAGACACCCCCCCCCCCCCCCCCCCCCCCCCACTCTCGCATTAAAATCCAAAATAAGCTTATAAACTTAGTAGGCACAGCTGTCTTTAGGGGGTTTTCATAATGTTCTTAACCAATTTACCCAACGTAACGGCAAAACCCGGCCAGCGCTATTCTCAAAAATCGTCAATTTATTTTTATTATTTTTTTCATTTTTTGTCTCAAAAACATAGGTTATGACCCCTCATTGGAACGAGCTCGTCGAGCTCGTTCCAATGAGGGGTCATAACCTATGTTTTTGAGACCAAAAAAAATGAAAAAAAATTGTTATTCAATCATTTTTTGGCAAGTGTCGTCTGCTTTTCATGTTAGGTAAAGGGTTAAACTGGTACCACCAATTTAAACCTCTGTGGGCTGCTGTGGGCCCCAATCTACAAATGACAAGATGTTCATTATCAGGCTTGGCCAGAGCAGGTGTACATATACGGGAACAAATTTTCATTTGAATTGTTCCCAACATATTGTCTGCACATTTTCTACATTTCGAACAAGACACCCACCCCCTACTAACGTGTGACATTTCCCCAGTTTAAGCCCAATATTCTCACATATAAAGCCTCCTGATGTTGTATTTATGCTAAGAGTGTGATGTACAACATCATCTTTAAGGTTTGAAACACAAATGATGGTATATATTAGCTGATATATTGATATATTTTTAAAAAATTCAAAAAATTGCACAAGTTGGAAATTCACATTTTTGGCGCACTCAAGAGACCCACCAAACCCCCACGTCACGTCGTGCAAATTTTTGGTGGCCTCCCCCTGATCACCTCGTAGATTTCGAACAGTCATGATTAAATTCTTATGTTTCTTTCCTTCATAAAACACATAATTATTTTATGTCCGGACAGGATATCAGGTTAGCTTATCTGCAAGGCACCGCCTTGTTCTATTCCAAAAAAAGAAACAAAATAACATAGCTTCTAATACAAAATAGTTCCCGTAAATTCAATATAGTGCCTAAAATACAACTCAAACTCGAGTTGGGGAAACCGTCTATTGATCGAACGTAAACAGAAATTACAGAACGTAAATATAGACTCTGGAAAATCTAATGTAGTACGTATTGACAATGCGCGATGTTCAAATGTCCTATGATCAACTGATATTTATGGGATAAATCACATGATGAACAGGTATTCATGGAAAAATACAATCACCTGAGAATCCGATGATACAGTGTTCTTTGAAGAAAATATCAGTTGTGGTATACACATTTTATAATTGAAAACTGTTCAATAATTGTAATATCTCTTCAAACAGATGCATGATAAAACTTCATAAAGCCAAAATATAACCTTTCGAACACTCTACCTTGTCTGGCAATCCTTTTGGAGAACATTTCCCTTAAGAGAGAGAGAGGGGGGGAGGGAGAGAGAGAGAAAGAGAAAGAGGGGGAGAGGGAGAGACAGATAGATAAAGAGGGAGAGTTCACTAACAGAGGCGGGAGTAAATAAAGAGAAAAGAAACGGAGAAACAGACAGCTGTCGCTCGTTGGTAAGTACGTCATACCTATGTCTAAAACTTACCGTTTTTATATCATAAAAAAGGTAGAGTGTATCTGATACTAAATGTATTTTGAGCAACGTATCTGCAGTTAACGGATCCTGATACTGTCATGTGAAGTCAAAGAGAGCACTGGATATAAATATCTTCCAGTGAACTATTACATCAATTACTGAGGTTCATTCGAATCTGCCCCACATTCCCTGCGCCATGTTCTTGGGCAAGCCTATTTAGGTTGAGGCCGGTGATCAGTACTGAACCTCATGCCTGTGGTTATTTGTTTATTTTGAATATTTGTGCCCTGTACTTTGGTACTATCGCTCATAAAATGATTCGATAAAATATGACCATAGCTGTTAAAAAGTATTGTGGAACGTCAAATAAACAACCAACAGAGATTAAAAGGAATAAATTAGTATCGTTTTCATGTTTCATTTTATCAAAGGTACCCGTGCAGTCTAATGACTTTAATTTAACTCGTCCTCTATGATGAACAATATTGATATGGTAAGGCAGAAAACACAAATCTATTGTCCAGAGGGATTAAAATACTGAATCCTCTATAAATCATTCAGGACAGATATATAAAATTGTGAAATAATAATCAAAACAAGTGAATGATATTTTTCATGTCATATCATGAAGAGATTGATGTTTAGTATGTTGCAAATTGAGAGCATGTTTACTTACCTGGAAATGTTTTATTTGTTGTCGCTGATGACAAAGCAATGACTGTGTCATGACCGATATTTTGTCAAACCTGTGACGTCCTCTTCCATACATAAAAACGGAACAGAGTTCTGTTCGATTCTATTGCCCTTGATACTTTATTTCTTACTTATACGAACTCTCTGGGGTAATTATTCTCCTCTGTTTCTAATGCGGATTTTCCCTTTATACAATATTGCTGCCGTGGACTGTTCGTAATCCACGCATGGGCAGTGATATCAACGCATGCGTTTACCAGGTAATAAAAATCATCACCAGCAAAATTGCCGGTGCTTCATTAATTAATTTTTTGATGATTATTCGTATAATTAGTGCTTGGAATCTAATATTATTGTGTCCGTAGAAATATTGTCCATCCGTGAAAAGTGACCATTCTTCGATGGCCGAACTGTACGTCATGCAAATGGCCGACTGTGGCACAGTTGGGAGCCCTGCGTGACCAATCTGGAATACCACGTGTATTAACTAAATAATAATAATAAATCTTCGGCTTTCCGTTGATTTGTCGCGGTCCTCCAACGATGAGGCCTGCATTAGCCAGTCCCCCACTTTCTCCCCCAATGTTCCAACATTCAATCAGAACTGTTTCATAATTCCCCCCATTGGCATCTTCTCGATCTCCACAACTATACCCTTTTCTTCATGTCATTCCTCATCCAATTATCCTTCATGTTTCCATTCCGTTTTTCCATTAGTTCCTCAAGGAGTCTTGTTCTACTAGACAAATATTTGGTACATTCTAAAATGAAATGTTCTGGGGTCTCCGTTACACCTAAGTTACACATTTGGCACATTTTTTACTCGCCTTTCCCGATTCTACTCCTCAACTCCAGTGACCCCCCCCCCCCCCCAAAAAAAATGATCCATCAAGGTACTCCTCAAAAGCTGACGCATCCTTTTTATATAATCCGTCTAAGGAACTCTTTAGCCCTAATTCCAGCTCGCCAGTTTCTATTACAATCCTCAAGCACCCTTTTCTCTTATAAAACTCCCCTTGCTGTTGTCCCTCTTTTAGATCTTCAGACTTTGTAGAATAGTTCCCCATTAGCTCCCCCGCCTGCTTTATCCATCCTGTCTGAATATTATTGTTGCATACATGGTGGAATGTCGTTTTACACCATCTGTTGTTTGGGAGGTTTAACAGGTAATTTAGGTAGCATAATTTTCCCATATCTATTCTATCTTTAACCGGCTTCCACTCGAGTTCCCCCTCTGTTCGCTTCCAGTGCGGCTGCATTACTTGATCTGGTTATCCGCCGGCGCGCATCTCCAAATACCTCACTACCATTTGGTTTAGACGGATCACATCTGTTCCCTGTTTTATACTTGGTAATCCCACCCTCTCCCAAATAGTTTTTCCAACGAACACCTTGTTAAAGCTATTTCTTCTCAGAAGTTTTGAGTATTCTTTCCCCCTTTGTTTTACGTTTATCTGTGTGCTTCTACCTGTAACACATAGATTCACCCTCAAGTATTCATATTCGACCGTTTCTCCCACTGTTATAAACTTAGTTTTCTCTTCACCAATAGAAAATTTACCCAACCTCCACCTTCGCGACTCATCTACCCTACGGCCCATAGGTATTACCTTGCTTTTGCTTCCATTAAGTTCAAGACGTCATTTATCCCCACACTTTCCTACTATGGTAAACAGTTTTTGTAGTCCATCTTCACTCTCATCAAATAAAACCATGTCATCGACAAAGAAAAGTCCTGGGATTTTTGTCTCTCTGACTTTTACCCCACTGAGCTTGCAATCAGCTCCTCTCCTAGACCTTTTATGTACAATGCAAACAGAATCGATGACAAGATGCACCCCTTCTTAAGGCCTATCTCTATTGAGACCCTCTTCGTTGTGATGTTTCCCAGGTTAAGTACACTCTGCACATATTTGTACAGTGCTTTCAGGATTCCAACAAAACTTCCTCCCAATCCAAGGCCCTCACGTTTCTGCCACATTCCTTCCCTCCATACTCATATGTTTTTTTCACATCAAGAAAGGCCATAAATATCTTTCTCTTACTGACTTTCGTTGATTCTATCAGTTGTGATAGTGGTCGGTGACTCCTCTCCCTTTCCGGAACCCATTCTGGATTTCCCCCAGGAATCCTCTTCTTCGACAACTTCCAAAAGCCTTTCATACAGAACCTTGCAGAATACCTTCCCAATATTGCTGCTAACAAATATCCCTCTGTAATTATCTAGAACTTCACTATCTCCTTTTTTTGTGTATGAATGTTACCCTACTTTCCTTCCACTCTGTCGGGATATCTTGCTTTGTGATTGTCATGTTAAATAGCGCTGTAAGATGTTCATATAATGGATCCCATCCTCTTTTTAAAAACTTGTTGGGAATTTCATCAGTGCCTGGTCCTTTGCCGTTCTTCAACTTGGTGACTGCATTTCGTACTTCTCCCACCCCAATTTCCCTGCATACTAAGTCAAATAAAATTTCTGCGCTCTCCGTCATACATTCTGGAGGGAAGTCCCCCCCCCCCTACCACCTTCTGTCATTTATCCTCTCCCAATGCTTGATCATTTCTACTGCTATAATGTCCCGGTCCTCAGTACTTTTCTCATCCACCTCAATACTCTGTGTGGTATTGCCTTGGCTCGTTTTATTTATCCATTCCAGAAAATACTGGAACTTGACCCCATGTTTTTTTATTGCTCTAATGAGATTACTATTCTGCATTTTCCTATTTTTGTCCTTGATTATATTAACCTTTGTTCTTGCCTCCTCATATACTTCTTTGGCACTTTTAGTGGCTCTATCATTTACCCCATTGCGTTTTCTATACCTTCTAAATGCAGCACATTTTTTTTTCTTTTATTGCGTGTCGGAGATCATTATTTACTCTATATGCTAATTCATTTGTCGTCACTTTGATTCTACGTTTGCTTTCCCTCCCAGCTTCTTTTAGACTTCTCACTACTGAGTCTGCCATCTCCTGAACATTATCTCAGGTTGACACATTTTCTAACTTTGATTTTAAATTCTCCTCAAAGTGCCCTAGTCTGCTTCTTTTCCCGGCTTCCAAATGTCCTTAACGACCGCTTTTTGTTTTGTTATTCTATTGCCTGTACTGTTATCAGGTTGTGATCACTGTTTAACTCAGAATTTCCTTCGTCGTCTATTTCCATGTCTATGACCTCCCCCCATAGCTCTGGGGCATTCAGTACATAGTCGATTATTGTCTTTCAATCGTTCCTTTCCCATTTAACATATCACTTTAATGCCCTATTCAAAATCGTCAGACCCAGTCCATTTGTAAAGTCTGAAAGTTTCCTCCCATGAACATTGATTTTCTTATACCCACCCACTATACTCTCTCCTCCGTCCCCAATGTGTCCATTTATTCTATTAATACAACATGGAAACCCCTATTTTTCAGTTCTGTAACATTGGATCTGAGTGACGTATATATTCCATCATTCCACTCAGGTTTGCTCCCTTCAACTGCTAAATATACAACCCCAGCTACGACACTTCTGTTTTTCATCTTGATATTTGCCCATATATTTCACTTTCGTCTTGATTTATTGTATTTACTTTTGATTTTGGATAAGTCTGTGATTCTCACAGGGCATAACTCCTCTTTGATATACATACCTACACCACTCTCCTTTTTAGCCTTCTGGCCGCCCCACTCCAATCCACACATACCCCTTGATCTGGTCAGTCATTTCATCCTGTCTAGTCCATGTCTCACTAAGGCCTGCCAAATTAAGGTTCTCATCTTTCACCAAGGTCGTAATTTCGCTCAAGTTGCGTTACAACTACCACATTTACATTCATTTATCCACAAATACACTTCCAAGAAGTATTGAGTTTTTTAACTGTAATCCCGACTGACTTAATATTCCAACTGCGTCATGAAGGTATGACTTCGTCGAAAGCATGCCTTGATGATGGGGAAGTGAACCATCTCAGTTTGACAAATCAGTTTTTCACCGCTTTTTTAAATCTATCATCTTCCCGATGCCTCCAAACGGTGCAGCCAGACAAACAAAAATTAAAGAGAGTGGTGGCCGAGTGGATAAGTGCGCTGGTCTCTCATGCCAGAGGTCCCGGGATCGATCCCCGGTCGGGGAAAGTTCTCGAGGTGTCCGAACACTCTCTGTCAGCATCAATTGTGGGGTTGATGCTGTCACAGCGTACCGTCCTATCGGGTGGGGACGTAAAATGGCTGTCCTCTGTGCGGAGAGAGACACACTCCGTGCAGACTAAAGATCCCTTCGTAGTATTCGAGAAGAGCTAGGCCACGAAGTTGCCGCTATGAAAGTCATCCCACACACCTACGCCAATGAGCCAAGTAGAGGCGTTAATATAAGTTGCATAACTTGTTCGCCAATCCTTGTAAAACAAATAAGATTAAATAAATAAACAAAAATTATTTTCGTTTTTTTCAGCTAGCTATTTTAACATGAAATAATTCATTCCGGAAATCTATAGCCGGAGCTGATAATACTATATAATTTGAATGTGGAAGTGGGGTATTTTTCTTGTTTAAATTCTGTGTTTAATGGGCAAATACCTTCTTAGAAACTTACCAAAATGAACCCAATAACATAAATATATCCACATGACGTATTCTTAATTTCTTAACCCTTTACCTAACATGAAAAGCAGACGACACTTGCAAAAAAAAATTCTTGAATAACTATGTTTTTTCATTTTTTGTCTCAAAAACATAGGTTATGACCCCTCATTGGAACGAGCTCGACGAGCTCGTTCCAATGAAGGGTCATAACCTATGTTTTTGAGACAAAAAATGAAAAAATAATTAAAGTTAATAGGCGATTTTTGAGAATAGCGTTGGGCGGTTTTGGCCGTTACGTTGGGTAAAGGGTTAATGGTGATACGCTGAACGGCCTCTCCGTGAACCACTGTACCTTTAGCATTTGCCGTTATCTATTGGCAACGTTTCCTGCTATCTTGACGAAACGCAAGGTATATTTGTAGTTATTTCCTGAAACTCTCGAGAGCTGTGAAATTCGCATATTTTTTATTCTTCTAACTAGCAGTATCTAGAAAGTGGAATACCAGTAAAAACACCCGTTGAGTGGTGTTTCCATCAGTCTGGCAATAACTCTCAAATTTTTGAAAACATCTGAAAGCTTTTCTTTAGTAAACTTTCTGCCGGTGGACCTCCGGGTTCATTCAATGCTGTTATGGGCGGTTTGTTTATCTACTTTTCGTGGAGATTGCGCGCAGACTGTCGTTGGTGTAATGTAATGCTATTTCACTCACAAAGATATATAAATATTCTTTAGTGCTCCATGTATAAATTTTCCAATCAATAAGTATTTAATTCGCCATTAAACCATCAAGATTTTAACAGAATTAGTGGAACTATGCGGCTGTGGTCAGTCTTTATCATTATGGTAATGTCATCAAAAAGTTACTCAACTCAAGTCTCCATTGAGCAACATTTCTAGCTTTAATTCAAATAAAATTACTGTTGATGGTATTTTGCCGCTACGATCATATAGCAATATATTCCAGAGGAGTGAATCTCAATATAGGTGATGTTCTATTTGAGGACTAGACTGGTTCAGGCCACAACAGCGTTGAGTTCCTTACAGAATTAGGCTGCTGTTCTGAGAGTTTACTCTCGGTTATTAAACTCAGAGGCCCCCTGCCTGATTGTTTGCCTTGTGCTTCTTGTGGGATTTTGTCACATAAATAAATGTTATAGACAGAGAGGAAACTCAACTCTGTGGACGTTTCAAAGGTAGTTCACTCTTTTCCCTCTGTAATTACTGCATATTACCCCATTGGCGCACCAGGTATTATATTTTTGTGCCATATTGCGAGGAAAGGATTTAATTTAACCGCAACTACAAACGATGTCATTTCTGAATGAAGTGGCAACATCTTCACTATATTTTAGCCTTTGCGTACTGATTTGCATACATTCTTGCGTGAAGAAAAATGGTCAGTGAATGAGCAGACGACACAATAAAAAATAAATCGTCAGTGAAGATCTGTAATAATTTAATTATACAGTAGGTCCCTGCAAAGATTCGATTTCGAATCTTAAGTTGATATTCGATTCGATTCGAAATCAGCTGCCCGATTTGTTTCCTTTCGTATCTTTAAACGAGAATATAGCTTGGCTTCAGTCAATGTCGTCGTCTCACAAAAAGTATGGTTCAGATGGAATTTGTTCGTAAATAATGCTGACAATAAAGTGTAATTGCATCTATATTAACATAAACAGCATCTGACCCATGTCAACCCCCATGTTAGTTGACGTCTCATTAGTCACTACCACTGTTGAAAACAAAGTTAAAGTTTCCAAACAATGTTGACGATGAGATGTTGCTGGTGGCTAGTCCTGAGCAGTGCTTAGTGCCAATAAGTCACGCTCCGACCAGTTCCTGGGTAATATTCCAATTCCATCATCAAGGCATGCCTTCCGGGCATGTCTTGATGATATAGTTGCGATATTTTATCAGTCGGGACTTGAGTCGTTACATTTCGCACTATCAGGTTTACAGACCCCCTCCCCATATCGGTAATCTTCAAGACGTCCAGAATTCGATTCTGGATTAGATTCGATTGCGAATAATAGACCCGATTCGATTCGATTTGAGATTCGATTTGAATCGAAAATGTCTGATTCACAGGGCCCTATTATACAGCAGCTCTGAAGAGCTTTACGATTATATTTTGACTTACCACCACCCCACCACCCCCCCCCCCCAACAAATGCTCAATTCATTCGCCCATGTCGATAGTAACGATCTGTAATAATTTCATCCTACAGCTGAACCTGCAAACAAATGCTGAATGGATTCGTCCACGTCTCCATAGACACTCCTGTTGTTTGGAAAAATGATTCCACTCGGTGCACATGCATTGAAAGGTGTAGAGCACACAACATGAATTCTTTTCTGGCAATCGTAAAAATTCATTCCGCTCAATTTCCAGATAGGTTGCCAAATACAGTATAGCCGTCGTGGTGTGGTCACTTTCCACGGGTGGGCAATATTTCCACGGACGCAATATTTCCACGGATTATCATCAAATAATCATCAATGGCGCGGTTCAGTTAATGAGGTTTTATCACCATATTCGAATCTTCAGGCATGAAAAACACACTACATGCACTATCACAGTTCAAAGTCTTTCATAAATCTATCAAAAGTTTTTTGTCTTATTTTTGCTTTAACCCTTTACCCAACGTAACGGTCAAAACCGGCCAGCGCTATTCTCAAAAATCGCCAATTAATTTTCAAAATATTTTCATTTTTTGTCTCAAAAACATAGGTTATGACACCTCGTTGGAACGAGCTCGTCGAGCTCGTTCCAACGAGGGGTCATAACCTATGTTTTTGAGACAAAAAATGAAAAAAATTAGTTATTCAAGAATTTTTTTTGCAAGTGTCGTCTGCTTTTCATGTTAGGTAAAGGGTTAAAAATTGACAATGTGTTGTCCTTGATCTACTTCACCAATCATTGTCCTGAACAGAACTGTCTGGCTAGTCAACCTGGTAAAGAGGGTGTCTTTTTTCCAAACATTATCATCAACCCCGTAAAACTAGATTCTCGACAGCCTAGCTAACCCGGTCCGTGGTCCTCGTAAAATGCAGCTAACCCGCTTCGGTATCACTGACCCGGTTCAAATCAACAAAACTTTTTACTGCATGGCAGGACATGGATGTTGAAACCAGAATGAACGGAAGGTAAATGCTTACAATTTAAAAAACATTGTAAGGTGCATTACTAATTTGTTTACCTGTTTCTGATGTTTTTTCCTTCGAATAAAAACATATAACCATCGAACCCAAGTCAAAAATTTAGAAAAAAATGAAGAGTGAAAATTCCAAAGGAATACTTGATCCAACACATAGATAACTTATAGAATTATTCATTTCCCTAATGTCAATAATTTAGAACAAAACTTGTATTCTAAAAGAGAGTAGTTTATTGTTTATTTAAGTTTAAACTTTCCCATGATAATAACTAAACAAATGAATGATAACTCTTAAGCCGGTTGGAGATAATGATTAGCCCACTTAACTTTTTTACAATGATAAAATGTAACCCGGTTTTCAATTTTTGGTAATTCTGATTACTGATACATTCTTTTCAAAATTGCATTAATAAGATTAATTTTCCTTCTTGTGTCAGAACACTTCGTGGAAATGTACATGTGCTACTATTGTACCAATAAATATGAGGGATTTGTTGAGACGATAAGGCATTTGCAGGAAATTCATTCGGAACAAACCATTAGAATAAGAAAATTAACATTGTGTCCAGACGGCAAATTAAGATATCAGTCAAACCATTTACATGGATACATGTACAAACCTTCAAAAATTACGTGCGAAGGAAAACGCATTGAAATTGATGAGAATGGAGATTCCGTACATGTTGTAGCAAACTACTTTTCTACACCAACTGATGACACGAAAAGACACAGGGCATCGGCTTCTTCTCCCAAGCATGTGGTTACCTCTCTGTTTCAAGGAAATTCTACCGAACACGAATCTCTACCTACTCTACAGGAGTTACCAACGTGTAATTCTACAGAGTCACAAACGAACGACACAGAGTCTATAAACATATTAAGACCGCTGGCTTAGAACTATATTACGCCAAATTTTGCAGACTTGTAACAAATGACAAATCTGAAATGCGTCAGATCGCGCACCTGTTATTTTTGGATGTGGTTGAATTTCTTTCGGCTAAAAACACTCATCAGATGCAATATAATGTTCCCGAAACAATGAAATTTTAGAGAATTGGCATGAAACTTTTTCATGGACGATTTTTACGCTTTATGGAAGGACCAAAATGTGCAGGGCAGCTGGTAGGAGGGTCTAGCAGGGTTGACTTTTGTCCAACGAATGCAAAAATTAACTTTGCTGTCCCAAACAAACCTGTACTATTGGGTGAGGATACCAATGACCTGAATGATAGCAATACAGGACTCATTCTGCCTATGATCGACGCTATCGCGACACACGACAAGTTCATTAATGGACCTAAAATGACAGTCGATGCCAAAAAGATTAAAAAGGGATTTGGGGAAAAGAGGGAGAGATTGATATGGCTGGATACGAGAATTCACCTACACTTCAAGAGCGAGAGACCAGATTAAAATGTGATAAAGTGTGTTGGTCCAAATCAGATCTTTGTTAGATGAAGCAGAGATACGTACTGTAAGTACCTTAGGAAGCCTTTCGGACAGTGCAAAGTCTGGATTGGAAACACGACTGAAACAAGTTGTCGTCAACATTGGTAAACGGCTGGAAGAACTTCGGCAAAGGGTATTACAGACGGACATGTCTCTTAAAACGGTGAAAGGAATGGCAGGTGCCGACTGGAGGAAATCCAAATCCCTACATCTGATTAGTTTACTTCAAACTCGAAAATATGAAATTAACGATTGCATAAAGGATGGATTAAATATCGTTAATGAGCTTGGATTCATAGGTTCAACTGCAAATGGTGTCGAACCATCCAGAAATTCCGACTTGCCCTCGTCCATGCATGACGCCATTATTAACTTCTGAAAATGAAAAGTATTGCTACAATTTAGAAAACACTAATAATATGGGTTTAACTGTACCGTATAATCATTTCTACAAAAATTCTGAAACGAGGTTTCAAAATGTATGCGACTACACTTTTCGCCCAGTAAGTAGTTAAATAAACTATTGTTTTCATTCGACAAACCTGATCCGATCACTTACTGCATATATTGGCCCATTCACCGTTTGGACATTTATACTCACTGGTAAAAGAAGTTGCTGAAACGATATCAGTTTTGTCTTAATTCATGTCAGTGTATCAGCATTTCAAATACATCCACACATTGACTGAATTGTTAGAACAGAACTAATAATTATATCCGGTTTCAACAGCACATATAAGCTATGATCTGCTATGAATAATGAAAAATTCCATTTTGAGAACCGGGTTAAATATTTCTCGTGAATTGGTTAATGATTATCATCTGGGTACCTAACTATTATCATCAGAGCAAATCGGTGAAGACTTAGTTATTACCATTGTATTTTACAAAGTCATATATATTGCAATTAAAATGTTTTTATGATGTAAAAACTATTTGGGATTATCGAAATACACTTACTAGAGAATTCGTAAAAATTTGGTTTTTGCTGGACATTAACTTTCTGGGATAAATTTGGTTTTCGTTTTCGATCTCAAATCAACTCCAGTTCGATATATTTACGATCATCTGAACCATCCAACATACTAAAAATGGTGCAAACTTAGAGGATAAATGTATTCTTCATTATAATATTAAGTTATTTAACCAGTATTTGTCATTTTTCATGTTTTTTATGCTTACTTGTTCCTCTCGGCTGCTGCAAACTTTGTTGACTTGAACCGGGTTAGTGATACCGAACCGGGTTAGCTGCATTTTACGAGGACCTTGGACCGGGTTAGCTAGGTTGTCGAGAACCTAGTTTTACGGGGTTGATCATGTGGTATGATGAAGATACATTCAACCAGAATTATATCTTCAGCTCAGACAAACAAATCGAGGCGCACAACTTTGAAGTCTGGTGAACTGGCCGGAAATGAAGGCGAAAATAACGACTGTTACTGTGTAATTTTAGCGTCTTATTTCCACTGTTGCCTCCGACTCCTCACTTGTTCCAGGAAAGGGCCATAAACTATGTTTTTGATGCTGAACAATTGAAACATTTGTTATTCTTTTGAAAACGAGAGGCCGTTTTTCCAGTCCAGGAACACGACACATCATAAATCCATGAAGTGGGGTGGCTGCTAAATGATCGTGTGGGGTAGAACACACAATTAATATTTTCAACCTGCAGCCCTCGGGCTGCACGTTGAAAATAATAATTACTCTACCCCAAAATAATGAATATGGACTCTTCTAATTACTACCATTTAACTGACATGAAAGATACCACCCGGGCTGAGAAGGTTAAACGGTGATTTTATATTTTGTAAGTATCGTATTTAATTCGTGTTAGGTAAAGGTTCTTTTGGGTATATTTCTTTATCTCAAATGGAAAGCGAAAGGTTTTTTAACGAATCGAAGCGAATGGGAATTAGCAGTCAAGTCCACGAAAAATAACAGTTACACCCAAATATAACGACTTAACAAGTTGGCCTTATTCAATAGTAATTTATTTCTCTTTAAGTGTGCATTGGCAATTTGTGCATATGAATACTAAATTGTTTAAATCAAAATTTGTTCGTTACTGTAACATTGTAACGTAAACTATTTTTACAAGTTCGCGTGACTGGACAGGGGCGTCGCAAAGATAACCGATAGGTGGGGAGGGGGACCTGATTTATCCCGACCGTGATGGCTCAAGTCCGGACTGACTAATATTCTATCTATATCATCAAGACATGTCTTCGTCGAAAGCATGTCTTAAAGATGTTCGAATATTATCCAGTCGTGGTTATAGTAAAAACACCCAAGTCTTCTTGGAAGTTTGTCTGTAAATAAAATATACATGCAGTTGTCGTGACGTAAAGTCTTATTTAATTAACTGGTACTGTACTGGAACTCGCGATTGGTCTTACTGGTCCCCAGCTGCCAGAACGAGTATCACAGAATTTACGGCCAACTACATTGGTGACACAACTATCAAATCTAGTCTTTTAAGAAAGTACGTAATTGCTAGCAAGAAAGAATTGATATCATAGAGTCCAACCCTGACGAAAATAGTCTGACTTTAAAATTAATGAGGTTAATACCCTCTAAATCTAGGCCCTACGAATGACATATTTTCGATTCGAATCGAATGGTGTCTATTATTCGAAAGTGAATCGAATCTCGAATCGAAATCTGATCGTCTTGACGATGACCGATACGGGGAGGGGTACTGTAAACCTGATTGTTCCAACTGTGACAGATCAAGTCCCTACTAGCAAAATATTCCAGCTACACCATAAAGGCATGCCTTACTAGAAGGCATGTCTTCACTTTTCGTTGGAATATTACCCAGGTACGGTTTGTAGACTTACCAGCAATAACATACCTTACTGGAAGGCACGGCTTGATTATGTAGTTGGATTATTACCCAGATACGGTTTCGAGACTTACCAGTACTTAGCACTGCACAGGACTAGACGTTGGCAACAGCTCATCGTCAACATTGTTTGGAAATTTTAACTTTGTTTTCAAAAGTTGTAGAGACTAGTGACACTGGAATTAGCGTGAGGTGGCATGGGTCAGATGCTGTCTATGTTAACATAGATAAAATTGCACTTTGTCTTTATTTTCAACATTATTTACGTACAACTTCCATCTCAACCATACGTTTTGTGAGACGACGACAATGACTAATACCAAGCTATATACAGCTGTAAAGATCCGAAAGGAAACGAATCGGGCAGCTGATTTCGAATCGAATCGAATATCAACTTAACCCTTTACCTAACATGAAAAGCAGACGACACTGACAAAAAAAAATTCTGGAATAACTAATTTTTCTCATTTTTTTTCTCAAAAACATAGGTTATGAAAAAATAATGAAAATTAATTGGCGATTTTTGAGAATAGCGCTGGCCGGTTTTGGCCGTTACGTTGGGTAGAGGGTTAAGATTCGAAACGTGAATCGAATCTTTAACCTTTGCAGGGCCCTACATAGATCTCAATTCGCTACAACCCTGGAGCAGAGTACTTAAACCCAGAAACCAGCCGACACTGAAACCAGAATGCAAAGTAACAACGACGTTTTATGGAACGGTTGTAAATATGAAAGTGTAAAGGTATGATTAGATACCCGGATGATGATAATAATCCAAGTGTGTTTCGGTATTGACGTAAACTGTTTAAAAATATCATTTATTATATGACAGAAAAAATTGGGTAATTTAATTGGCTGAAACACTCGTCAGAAGAATGGATATACTCCAGTATTGCTGATCTATTCCACGTTTTTCGAAATCGAGTTAATATTTCACCGCTCTGTCACTGTTGCCTACATATAGCGCAGGTAGGTTGATATAATGATTCCAAATACCTGTTTGCGATAAAAATAGAAATGGTATTTTCAACTTGCTCCTTCCTTTAATTTAATGAACAAATAAGTTAATGCACACTGCTTCTTAAATATACATTGATGGAATTAACTTTATTTTGTTGCATATGAAATTGCCGTTTCTCGTCGAAAATATGCAATAAAGCAAGAAATTCGAAAACAATTTTTTTCTGTCATAATGATAAAACAATAATTGACTTTCCTTGAGGTCGATACAAGGGATTATCAGCCCTTGAAAAGCAATATTCACCGAAGCCTGTGGCCTCGGTTAATATTACTTTTCTCGGGTTGATAAATGCTTGTATCAATTTCAAGGAAAGCCATCAACTGTTTAATGTGGCGTCACTTTTCCTTCCTCTGATTGGCTGAGAGGTGTAATACTATTTCTATTCTTTCACATATCAACGGATCTATTCTCTATACACTTTCAAAAACTTTGATGTGTACTATTCCAGGATGTTCGACCGACGGAACATAATGCAGCCTTTAAGAGACTTCTCTGTTTCCTTATTTCGATGTTAAAGAATTAATTGCTTGTCTCGGGCAAGATACTATATTGGAACCCTGATGGGTAGCAAGGTTCTTCCTCCGTTTCTTCGATAAAAATGTAATAAATATTGTCACAATAGTGGTCCGTACAAAAGAATAGTCAATTCGGTTCTGGCTCGTGAACCATTCTTTCCCCTGCAACAGTGTTTTGGCACAGTCAACTTCAAGTCGTGAAATATTTATAATATAGGGTTCTGGACGGATTTAAAACGGATTGACCGAACAAAATATTCATGCACATATAGTGTAATTCTAGAATGCAGAACAATATCGAAACCCTGCGAAACCCGGAAATAATTGTAACCAAGATGTTTTGGTAGCATCATAACAGTAATACTTTACTCTGCAACATATCTGAAACCCACCAAAGTCGACTAAAATTCGTTAATTTTACGTGTAAATGAGCCCATTGAAAAATGTGATACAAGATTAAAGTTTCGAAGAAAACGTGTTTTATTGTTAGAATTAAGCCTGGAAATAAGCAGACTGTCATCTGCTAAATTAGGTTCCCAGAGGTGAATAGCAGTCAGCATTACTAAATTTACCTTCTGTGAACCTTAATCTGAATTAGAGTCTTAAGTAAAAAAAAACGAGGTAGCCAGAGGATAAATTGTGGAATTCTAGCCCGCTGTTTAGGATAGCATCAGCAAATCCCCCCCCCCCACCCCTCCACCCTTCCGCCGGTAACCGTATTCTGCAAATAACAGTTTGCTTATATTCCAGGCATGGTTACAATCATATAATTTGTTTACTTCTATGCGCAGATTTGAAAAGAAAATTCAAATAGGTTATAATTATGAGTGGCATATAATGCACAGTGGAGGCAATTTCATGTGAAGGGAAAGTGGGGAAGGGAGATGCCGAACTGTTGTGCATGGCTTATGTTACATGTATGTTGGTTATATCACTAACGCGCATGTGCGGCCAAGTTGTGACGTCATTATGATGGTGATACATGGTGTTAGTGCGCATGTGAACAGCATGAGTTCCAGTTGCACGTGTTTCGGTCATTTATGTACTATTAAAAAAAGTAAGGGATTTCCAAACTGATGTTGATATTTTCGGAAAAGAGTATTGGATACGCGGATTGGACATATCAATGCGCTACCTAATTTAGTGTGGACCATGAATGTCACCGGCCCACGAAAACTTCATGCAGGTTTTTCGCTAAAGTGCCACATTAATGTTTGTGGGATATTTTTTGAAATTTTCATTTGTACTGGACGGGCTCGCTCGGAGGTCTCATCATTTTTTACTTGGTATAAACTCGTTCATCAATAGTTTCTGGTCGAAACGTAAATTTTGAGGTATGCGAAGACTGACACATGACGAATGTTTACGTGCCGTTGGCATTTTGGAAGGTGGCAACAGACAGACTGCAATGGCTCAAATTCTCAACGTTACTCAATCAGTGATTAGCAGGTCGTGGTCACGCTACCGTCAGACAGGCAATGTTGATGACAAACGTTGGTCAGGTCATCCAAGGGCGACAGCTGCTAACCAGGATCGTTTCATCCGAACCACAGCATAACGTAACCACCATCAAAGTGCATCAGAAATTGGACAGCAGCTGCACCGAACGACAGATTGCGAGTCAGTAGTCACACTATCCGAAACTGCTAACACAGCTGGAATTTGTATGCTCGACGACCTGGAATTATTTCACGTTTGACTGAACGTCACATTGCAGCAAGGCGTAGTTGGTGTGGAGCACAACAGCACTGGGATAATCGTCGGTGGAGCAATGTCATGTTTTCCGATGAATCGAGGTTCACCCTCGACTTCCACGACAGGCGGAGTGTGGTGGCAGCAGGACGAACGATACCATGGCGTTACCGTTAGGCAGCACAATCATTTTGGTGGTGGATCGGTTATGGTGTGGGGAGGCATAACCATGACAGGCAGAACAGCATTACATGCCATCCAAGGGCCTGTCACGAGGCAGTTCTACCGTGGCAACATGTTAGCAGCTCATGTGGTGCCATTTGCGTGTTGTCACTGCCGTCGATGTATTTTCCAAGATGACAATGCAAGAGCATGCAGGACTCGTGTCGCTACAGAGTTCGCTGCAGAGTTCCTCCAGGAGCAGAACATCATTACACTGCCTTGGCCAGCACTAAGTCCAGACCTTTCACTAATCGAGCAGGTCTGGGATATGCTTGGCAGTCGCCTACGACAATGCCAACGGCCCTCTAGCAATGTCCAGGAACACACCGCTGCACTGCAAGAAGAATGGAATAACATCAGTCAAGCTGATATTGGAGTATGCCGCGCCGGATCCGCGCTGGTCTCGCGAACCGAGTTGGATTTACAAGGTACTGAGGTCTTGGACTGAATGTGGTAAATTATCTGACTGACGGTCCATGTCTTCTACAGCTCGGTGCGTGGAATGTGTGCTTGTCAGACACCCAACTATCGCTGAAATCATTCACCAGATGTTACAGTACAATGCTTCAACAGACTTTTTGATGGAAATATAAATATATTTCTTCATATATCTCATCAAATATCCCATACTTTCTTAAGCCAATTGGCATTGGAGTACTCTGGGTGTTTTCTGAAGGACTAGGTACCCAGAAAGTGAGAGAATAACAATAGCAAAATTGATTAAGAAATATCAGGATGATAGAACATAACAGATTTTAGGGGTTTCAGGCATAATTGTATATCAGGTTGACAGTTTTCAGGAAAAGTGGTGGAGGTCCCCCACGGCCCTCGTGACAACGTCACTTGTGAAGAGAATAAACGAAACGTCTTAGAATCGTTTTGACATTGAGAAGCGGGAAGGGGGGGGGGGGGTGGCGAGAGATGTAATTTTATCGAAATGTGCGACCTGATTGGTTGAAAAACTGGTTGAGTGCTAGAAGCCACTATCAGAGCTTTTAAAATAAAAGGGTGCCAGACCAAAACCCAACATTTAAATGATATTTTGTATATATAAAATTTTTATTAGAAATTATTGGAGAGTACCTAATTATTGGAGAGGACCTATGGGCCCTCGCCAATAATTTGTAATAATAGCAAATTCAGTCCACCAAAAATAATTTAGCCCTCAACCAGTTAAGTCAGTGGGACAGAGAGAAGACGTCGGAAAAGCCAAGAATGGACAGCAATACGATAAGCCGGTCCTTTCCGTAAAGATCAGAGTGTTGGGTCATGTGTAGGCAGGACGGGGCCTGGGTTAGAAAAAAGAGGATCCCTATAGTTTGTAGTGGGGCGTTGGAGGTGAGCATCAAGGATTCGGAACAAACATAAAAACAGAAGTACACAGCACAGGAGTCACAACATGGCTCCTTATAAGTGTTACCCCGAAACGTCATGTGACCTCCATCAAACAACGGGGTAGGATACAACTCCTCCCAACATTTCTGAACCCCAAAGGACTTGTCGGATACATGATATACTATTTATATTATTACCCGATTAGCATAACTTGGACCATTTTCTAGTGCTACTTGGAGTAGCCCCATAAAATTAATGATAAGGTTATTCAGAAAACCATATATTTAATTATAACATTAAAACAGTTTTGCTGGAAATTGATGTCTGATTTTATACTTCATTACATATTAATGACCTAATTCACAAATAGAAAGTTCTCCCCAAAGTGTTATTTTACGGACTTTAGATAAGCTGCAGATCAAACTCTTCCTATTCCAGTGATATCAAAGCAGCCAATCAGCAGAGGCGTGAGGTTGCTGATTCCCCATAACTGTTATTGCTGTAATAATAATAACACTTTGGTCGGCCGCGGATTTGTCGCGCTTCTCGTATGAGAAGGCCTTGGTTACCCCTATTCTACCAACTGCCTCCCTATTCCCACGCTTCTCCTCTCCTCCCAACACTCGGAGACGAACTGCTTGATGACATCCCTTGCCCGATTCTTCCCAATCTCTCCGATTAGCATATTAACCCTCTCCTTTGAGTCGCCCCCTAACCACATGTCCTTCATTCTCCCATCCCACTTCCCCATTATACTCCCCGTGAATCTTGTTCTTTTAGACTGGTTTTTTGGGCATTCTAGAAGAAAGTGTTCCAGGGTCTCCACCACGCCCAAATTACACATCTGGCACTCCTTTTCACTGTTTTTCCCAATTTTTCCCCTCAGCTCCAAGGACCGCGACCTTAGCTTTAACAACAGTGACCCCCCAATGGTGCCATCAAGATACTCTTCAAAACCAGGCTTCTCTTTATCACGCAGGCCACCCAAAGATCTCCTTGATTTGACCCCCCCTCTCGCCAATTACGGTTACAATCCTCCATGACCCTTTCTCTGACGATCTTTTTACCCTGGTTTGCCCCAACGTCAAGGTCCGAGATCTCCAATGAGTAGTTTTCTACTAGCTGCCTCACTTGGACTATCCACCCCGTCTTGATATTTGAGTTGAAATTTCTCAGGAACATTACTTTACACCATCAGTTATCGGGGAGATTTTCCAAATAATTAAGATAACTGAGTTTCAATAGGTCTATCCTGTCCTTGATCCTCATCCACCCAAGCTCACTCCTGATTGCTTCTAGCGCTGTGGCATTACTCGACCCTGTTATCCATCGGCCTGCATCGTTCTGCAGGATTTCCAAGCTCTTAACAGCCGTCTGGTTAAGGGGTACAACTTCCGTACCGTACGTTATACTGGGCAGACCCACCATTTCCCAAATGGTTTTCACCACGAAAACCTTATTGAAACTGTTTCCTCCTGTAAGTTTCATTTGGTTAAGGATTCGCTTCCCCTTCAGAATCAATTTATTTGTGTGGTTTAGGTAGATGCCTCTTCCTGTGATGTTTATACTTACCCCCAGGTACTCATGGTCACTAGTCTCTCCTACACTAAGAAGTCTGCTGCTACCTTCCGGAATGCAGAACTCCCCCACTCTCCACCTTCGAGTGGGGTCCACTTTACCCCACAGGTATAACTTTGCTCTTGCTTTCATTAAGTTCGAGTCTCCATTTGCTCCCATATTACCCAACAATTCCCAGCATCTTCGCTAGCCCCTCTTCGCTTTCTGACACTAACACCATATCGTCTTCAAAAAATAGCCCTGGGATCTTCAAGTCACCACCTGCAACCCCCTCGTCGCTATGCAGGAGTTCATCCCCTAAACCTTTGATGTACAATGCAAAAAGAATTGGCGAAAGGATACACCCCTGTTTTAGGCCTATCTCCATAGGCACACGTTTTGTTGTAATGTTTCCCAAGCTAAGTTCACTCTGTACATCTTTATATAATGCTTTCATAATCCCAACAAACGCGCCTCCCAAGCCCAGAGCCTCCAGCTTGCGCCACATACTACCTTTTTAACATCCAAAAAGGCCATAAACATCTTTTTCTTTTTTGCTTTCGCGGATTCTATCATTTGGGATAGCGTGAAAAGATGGTCAGCGACTCTCCTTCGCTTCTTGAAGCCATTCTGGATTTCTCCCAAACAGAAACCCTTCTCTTCAATCACCTCCTCTAATCCCCCATACAGGACTTTACAAAAGACTTTTCCAGTGTTGCTGCTGACAGAGATCCCTCGATAGTTATCCAAGATGTCGTTTTCCCCCTTTTTGTGAATAAATGTCACTTTACTTTCCTTCCACTCCTTTGGGACCTCTTGTTTTTCTATGGCTAAATTGAATAGGACATTTGGGCTTTCCAAGAGTTCCTCTCCCCCTTTTTTGATAAACTCGTTAGGAATTTCGTCCACCCCTCCCGCTTTTCCATTCCTTAATTTTGAGATCACCCTTCGCAACTCCTCAGTTTTGATTTCGCTACACGCGAAGTTCGATAGATTTTCCTCGACTTGGTTCGGACACTCTGGTGGGTTCCCCATGCCCCATCGTTTATCGTTTACTTTTTCCCAGTGCTTGACTAGTTCTAATGCGATTTGATCTCGCTCTTTTGTAACTCTGCCATCTATTTTAATACTCTGTGGGTCCCTTTGTATACGTTTGTTCACCCATTTCCAAACTACGTTCGAACTCGACTCCCCTGTCGTTCTTATCGTCCTAAATAAGACTGCTATTTCGCACTCTCCGACTATCGTCTTTAATCTTATTTACTTTATTTCGTGCTTGTTGGTATTCTTCCTTTGCTACCATGGCCTCATTGCTTTCCGCCCCCTTAAGTTTTCTACTTCTCCTGTATGCAGCACATTTAGCTTTTCTACCCTTTATGGCCCTTTTCAGTTCTTCGTTCACTCTGTACCCAAGTCCCCGTGTTGGCACCCTAATCTTTCCTACACTTTCCTTCCCTGTCTCCACTAGGCTCGCAACTATGACTTCAGCCATCTTTTGGACACTGCCCCCTTGTGTACGGTTGCAAGCTTTGGTTTCAGTTTTTCTTCGAACTTCGCCTTGTCGTCATCCTTTTTGAGTTCCCAAAACTCCTTGAAGCTTCCTTTGCTTTTATCTAGGTTTTTGGCCCTGATCGTCACTGTAATCAAGTTGTGATCACTATCCACCTCCATTTTACCCTCATCATCCACTTCTACCCCTATCACCTCCCTCCATAAATTAATATCTGTGAGAATGTAGTCAATTATTGATTTTCTGTCGTTTCTCTCCCAGGTCCATTTCCCCTTACATCTCGGTCCCTGTTCAGAATCTTCAGACCGAGCTCATTTGTGAAGTTCAACAGCTTCCTTCCATTCCTGTTGACTTTCTTGTCCCCACCCCCTATGCCTTCTTCCTTATCACCTATGTGTCCATTAACGTCGCCCATCAGAATTATACCGAGCCCCCTGTTTTTCTAGTTCAGTGATATTGGACCTTAGTGTTGAGTATATCGAGTCATTCCACTCGGGTTTACTTCCCTCCACCGCACAGTACACAATCCCAAGGGTAATACTTTTGTTTCTCAGACTGATCTTTACCCATCCAATTTTTTTGACACCTCAGCCGAGGTGCTGACATCTTCCAGGTCTGTAATAAGTGACGGTTTTAAATTATCTTTAATGTACATGCCTACCCTTACCCCTTTTTCTGGCCTTCCGTTCGCCCTACGCCTATCCACACACACCTGCTTACTTGGGCTACCCGTTCCTCGTGTCATATCCACGTCTCGCTTAAGCCCACGACATCAAACTCCGCTGCCTCGATCAATGTCGCAATTTCACTTACTATCCGGTGGAGACGTCTATACCATAACTCGGTCCTCAACATTAGTTTTAAAAAAAGTACAAGAAAAAACTGCGAATGCATGCGCTTGTCCTCGTTGTATGTATGTACGCACGAGCGCGGCCATGTACGATTTTTCAATGCTTGACAGTCACTGTTATTTTTGGCTTTTGTCTTTTACTGCTTATCTGTCAATTTTATCTGTTTTAAATTGTCATGTACCAGTGTTATGGAACAATCGACAATAAAGATTATTAATTATTTAAAAGTAGCTTGGTAACAATTAGATCCCGGCTAGATGCACTATCGATGACATTTCTATTCATGGGATTGTGAGAAAACGTACCTGACCGACAACATTATGTTATTACCGTTGTTACCATACTTAACATAAAGTAGGTCTTCAGATCACATTTATTTATTTATTTATTTATTTATTTATTTATTTATTTATTTATTTATTTATTTATTTATTCCACAGCCGGGGGTCACCTCGTGTGGCAGAGTTTTACGGGTGGAGGAAGCCGGAGTACCCGGAGAGAACCACCGAGCAGCGACGAGCAGCTGCCAGACTCCCCATTGTACTAGAGCCTCACAAGCAGAGTTAGCACTGACTGAAGACAACTGCACCGTATGCAGTACACCTTAGTACTCAGCACCTCAGTGAGGCAGTGGGCAATCGGGATTAAGTGCCTTGCAGCACATAACATAACATAACATAACATGTGCAAGTTGGATGCACATGTTACTAAAATATAATAACAACAAGTAATTACCACAGATAATTATATCGATAACCAATGAATCGTATGCATCCCAAATAAAGTTCAGAACATTCCTTAACCCTTTGAACCCTAGCGTCCCTTTTTCCGGCTCAGAATACCATGCGGCATAACGTCATTAAATATGATGGCTGTTCAGTAAATGTGTGGGGTAGACCAATCAATATTTTTAACGTGCAGCCCCGAGGCTGCACGTTGAAAATATTGATTGGTATACCCCAAACAATGAATATAGACTCTTCCAAGTGCTCACATTGAACTGGCTTGGAAGATACCACTAGAGTTCAAAGGGTTAAGACGAAATCACTACAATCTATATGCTGTGTCAAAATATCCAAGCGGATGAGACAACTGCCCACCAGAAAACAGCGTCGACTGGTAAAAAAAATGTCAGACTTCAAATTCCAAAAGATAAAGATAATAGCCGGTTCAAATCATCTTTGACATTGAAGTGTTTTTTTTTTTTTTTTTTTTTTTTTTTTGCTTTTCCCGAGACCAAACGTCCATGGTTCTTCAATAAGTGATCAGAAGCGTTGGGATTAGTGGCGTTCGTTACAGTCTCTCACACTGTGTGTGCTAAAAAAGCTTCGCATATACCACCAACGGGGCACATGACAACCATTACTTATTTCCAGTTCTTCTTCGACATTCGTTATCAACCATTAAAATCGGTTGATAAAGAATGTTCAATAGGGAACTGAGAATTAGTACCGTTTGTCACGTCCCTACCACTAACTTTGAAAAGGTTATTTAATGCGGGTGTATGAAATGCTTGTATTTTCATATGTTAAAACGTGCCTATTCGTCCGACTTCAAATAGTGCACGGCGCGAAAGATAAGATCTTCACTCGACGGTGAAATTTGAAGTTCATGTAAATGTTTTCACAAGTATAAATAGGGACAAGTTGCACGCGACATTTTTCATTCATTCACACATCTGACTTCAGAGCGTGAACACCTGGACAGCTATGGAACTACCAGGCAGACTAGTGAAAACCATCTCAGCTCTGGGCGTCCCATGCCCTATCTCCTGGACTATCCAGGAAATAGGCTGGAGCGTTCATCTGAACTTGGAATTTGAAATTGAGAAGACCACAACACCACCCTCTTCGGGGAGAGGTAGTACCTTTTGTGAGAGGATCCCCTCTCGCACTGGTCCTCACCCGAAGGGGCACGGAGGCCCCGAAGAGAGAGAGAAGAAGAAAAAGAAGAAGAGTCCAACGACCAAGTGCAGGGACGCCCGGCGCTTGGAGGCCTTCCGGAATAGGAAGAAAGAGTTGAGTGAGCTGATGGAGGTTCCGGGGCCGCCTCCAGCTCCCCTCCTCAGCCGGCTCAGTTGGATGCGGAACGCCCTGTGGAGATTGAGGAGGAATTGGAAGTTGCTTCCTCACCACCTCCCACTCCTCACTCCCCCCTTCCTTCATTCCCGGAAAGCCCGGACAACGAAGAGTCGGTAGCGGATCTCATCAAAAGATCCAAAGCAGTGTTAGAGCAGAGCTATAAATACTTACCTAAAGATCATCTCACTACAGCGGCCCAAGAAATCAAAGCAACATCACCATCACAACCACCTCACACAACAACAAACAGTTACCGAGGGTCGAAAGGGCTTGTCTTAAACCGTCCCTGCGCGCCTTCGGCGCGCGAAACCCTTCGATTCGAAGTTTACCATTCGCGACATTTTTCTTTTTACGACACAATTGCATGACTGTAATAACCCTTTACCCAACACGAAAGGTAGATGACAAATAAATAAATAACTAATATCTTTTATTTTTGCATCGAAAACAGAGCTTATGACACCTCATTGGAACGAGCTCAAAGAGCTAATTCCAATGGGTTAGTCATAAACTATATTTTTGTGGCAAAAAATGAAAAAATAATGAAAATCGAATGGTAATTTGTGTGAATAGTGCTGGCCGGTTTTGGCCGTTACGTTGGGTAAAGGGATGAGACAGAATACAACAAGGTGGAGTATGGCGGACAGGAATCAGTTGCATGAGTATGGATTTTCATGTGGTCTCGACGCCGTAAGCGCGAGTGAAACATGGGATAACTCCAATACCACTACAAAACTTGAATTGAGTGATTTGTTTTCTATCTCACTTGACTCTGTTTTACGTAGAAGCATTTCATTCACGTCAAAAAGTGAATTAGTTGCGTAACGCCCAATCAGATGCGTTCTTACATGACGTTCTTATACGTAGGCCAGATTCCACGCGCGGTGTGTCAAGCACATTTCTCAATACCTATAGTGTATCGGGTAACGTTGAATATAAACAGTAATAGTGGAATGAATGTCAATTTTTGCTTTTTCAATGAAAATTATAACATGACCCAACCCCATGTTTCTCTGCAGATTGAATAATATCACTGCGCGAATTTATCGATCGATCAGTAATCTCACAATGTCCTTTACATTAGAGTTTAACTCGCGCAAATTCATTAACCCCCTTAATCAGGCAGTGTTACAAATCAATTTTTTAGTATATACCTATCGTGAATACCTAACTTTTGTACGCTCTTTCCGATGAAATTGTTCGTTTTTCGAAAGGACTACGACTTGATAAATTGGGTATGTCAGCACGTGACCGCCAATTATCTATAATGACGTAATCCTCGTGTGGGGGGAGAAAAATCATCCTCGATGAGTCTGAAGGTGGGAATGGGGAAATCTCACCCTCGGAGCAAGATATTTGAACCAGACCCTCGGCAAGCCTTGGGTCTGGTTCAAATATCTTGCCCCTCGGGTGAGATTTCCCCATCCCACCTCCAGACTCATCGGGGATCATAATATTCCCAACGTAACTGCCAAAACCGGCCAGCGCTATTCTCAAAAATCGCCAATTAATTTTCATTACTTTTTCATTTTTTGTCTCAAAAATAAAGGTTATGACCCCCTCATTGGAACGAGCGCATCGAGCTCGTTCCAATGAGGGGTCATAGCCTATGTTTTTTAGGCAAAAATGAAAAAAAAATTAGTTATTCAAGAATTTTGTTTGCAAGTGTCGTCTGCTTTTCATGTTAGGTAAAGGGTTAAAAAACTGTACGGTTTCCCTGACACATATTATCGTGCTAAATCTTTCTCTATTACGATACAATTATTTTCTCTAAAGTTAATTGCCTTGAAACCCCGTCAAATTGAACATTTCTCAAACTTTAATCCCTGGACAACTTTTAACTGAATACTAGCTGCTGACATATTGAATGGGATAAATCTTTCAAAGTTTGCTTTATGAAATGAATTATCCTCGGATGCATCGTCGATTTTTATCTTCTTCTACCTTAGTGGGGTAATTTCAAGTGCTGCTACTTCTAGACATAACGACAAATTTACTTTTAATTTATGAAATGCTGACCAGATCTTGACATAATTTAATCTAAAGGGAGATGAAGAATATTGTTTGGATCTGTAATCATCATGTTGCAACCTAAAATGCAATACAACGCGAAATGTAATAAACCTATTGTGGCCAGTCACTGCAACCTGAAATGTAATAAACTTATTACCAAGTTGGTTAAGTTGGTCAGTGTAGACCAGATATTTCAACGTGAATTATTATGATGTTTGTTCATGTGGGTTTCACATTACTTTCAGTATCTAGTGCAATATTGTGATTGTAATATTTGTACACAGTTTGTGGGAAAAAAATTATCTTGTGAAAACAGCCTGAATGCATATACATTGGGAAGGGAAGGGTGAAATGGAATAGGGTCAGTTGAATGGGGTAGGTCAAGAAATTCAAAAATGAAGAAGAGGGAACACTGGAACAGATATCTTTCATGAGGTGAGAAACAAATCAACTGTTTTATTATATGACCAGCTTCGTCCAGTGCATCATAATGCTACCCGAACACCGCAATAGCAAGCTGATTCTCCCTCTCTCTCATAATTATGTTGTCTTTTCACACAATCCAATGCAGTAAACATAATGAAAAGTAATGGGTGATGGCACTCATAGCCTTTATAGCGAGAACAGGTCAGTACAGAACTTGAGTTTGTGACATGGATAGTGTGTACGTGTTTGTGTGGGGGTGGGGGAGGGTATTCAATAGTCATTGCAACCAAAAATGTAATAATTTAATCATTTGCCCCGCCTCTGCGTTTGATTGGTTGAAAGCATACAGCGTGAAAGTCGTCAAAATCGTATAAACCAAATCACGTCATGATTTGGAATGTCGCTACACGTTCGCACATCCGATCCAACTTTGAAGACTCTGGAAGCCCCGCCCATTCAATCCAATTGTCACCGTGAGGGCGTGACGGCAGACTGATAGATGGATAACAAGCTTGTAAACAAAGATCAATGATCGATTTTTCATCGCCTCCAGTCAGCGAGAATATAATGATAATTTCTTGGGAACAATTGAATTTAATAAAATATACCGAAGTGGGAGACCAATAAAAGATCATACACCCAAACATGATTTTGGAGGAACTTGAAAAAAAAATGTTTTTAATGATATTGTTACGTGACTTGCTATAAATATCTGTCGTCTGCGATCGAAAATCAAAACAACAAACAATTTGACAATGATTGACGTGACCTGTTTGTGGCACAATTTCTTGAGTTTGACTGTTGTCTTTTTGCGAAAATTATTTAAGTTTTTCGTTCGCGTACACATAGTTTTTATATTTTAATATTACTGCCGGATTCAATTATAAGAAAAAACTGTTGTTTTCCTTCGGTTTATGCGATATAAACCGAAAATTTTCAGCACAAGCGTAACCATAACTCGCTACGCGAGTTATGAAGCTTGTTCTGAAACTTTTCGGTTTATATCGCATAAACCGAAGGAAAACAACAGTTATTTCTTAAATAAACCTATTCCAAAGTCGGTTGTGTTCGCCAGTCATTGCAACCTGAAATGTAATAAACATATTGCAAAGTCGGTTGAGTTCGTCGTAACGTTACTCGAACATCGCAATATCACGTTGACTCTCTCTCTCTCTCTCTCTCTCTCTCTCTCTCTCTCTCTCTCTCTCTCTCTCTCTCTCTCTCTCTCTCTCTCATAAGTACATTGTCTTTCCAAGTGGCACCCAATCCAAACGTTGATTATTATGTTATATGATACAGTGAATCAGAACTTGTCTGCCTTGTTAAAAAGGCCTCACCTCCCGGTTCTACTTGGCCATGGCATGCAGCAAACGAACGGCAAGGTTAGTGGGTGAGCACACTGTCAGCTTCTATGGCGAGAACAGGTCAGTACGATGTTAGCCTCCTCCCCCACCCCCCACCCCCATACACACACACCCCATACCAACAGTGTCCGTGCCACAAATGTAAATTCTGTGATCGGTACGATCATAGGTCTTTCCATGTCCAGGAAATACACGGATATTCCCGCCAAAACAAAATCCTCTTTCATGTTTTATTCAATGCAGATCGCTACAGACCCAGATGCATTTCTAGGGCACATAATTTATGTTGTCACCAACTGTCATTTCCTGTGTCTACTTAGTGACTTGTTTAACTCGGAACGCATTCGAATCTTTTTTTACAAATCCTGGGAGTCACAATCTGATGAAAGTGGGTCAGAGAGAGAGAGAGAGAGAGAGAGAGTCAGAGTGATATTGCGATGTTCGAGTAGCATTACGCACTCAACCGACTTTGCAATAAGTTCATTACATTTCTGGTTGCAGTGACTGGCGGACACAACCGACTTTGCAATGCGTTTATGACATCTCAGGTTGCAACAGTGCACTCCAATCTGTTGTCGTCGCGTGTGCCTACATGAGCAATTGGATGACACTTTGGAAATTTCATACCTAGCAAATTCTAAGATTCCCCACATTTTCCACATATTTCCTTATCTAATAATTTCAGTTAAAATATCAAGTTTTCTTCAAGTATTTAGAAATTATATTAGTCCTTTATCTAACATAATGAACTCTTGCTACTGTCGCTACCCACAAAACAACCATTCAAATATTACTTTTTTAATTTTTGTTTCAAAAAGATAACTTATGACCCCTCTTTTGAACGAGCTCGTTTAAACTATGGGTCGTAAGCTATCTGTGGTAGAACATGAAGATGTTCAGGTATTCAACAATGCATTCGCAAATGTGGTCCTCTGTTCGTGTAAAGGGAGCAATTGTAAGGGATAAGGTATCACTTCAACATGAGCCTAGTTAACAGTGATTGAAGGCAAGTGCACCAACGACGTCCATTACGCCGTGGTATAGAACCCCACCATACCCCTACATATGCAATCGGGATTAAGTGTCCTGCACAGTTACCACAGTTACCGCTGCTCACGATCGCACTGCCGAGCATTCGGTTTAACCCTTTACCCAACGTAGCGACCAAAGCCGGCCAGCGCTGTTTACAAAAATCTCCATTCAATTTTCATTATATTTTTCAATTTTTGTCTCAAAACATAGTCCCTGCCCCCTCATTGGAACGAGTTCGTTAAGCTCGTTCCCATGAGGGGGTCATAGGCTATATTTTGAGACGAAAAATGAAATATTTAATTATTCAAGAATTTTATTTGCAAGTGTCGTCTACCTTTCGTGTTATGTAAAAAGACAGAACGCGATGTGTTTTTGAATCGGTGGGTGTTTTACATAACGAGTTGGAATGGCGTAGTCATATTTCCCGAGAGCCGTAGGCTCTCGCGAAATATGATTACGCCATTCCAACCGATTCAAACACACATCGCGTTCTGTGTTTATTACACAACTCATGCATTAAAATCCATTTAGATAAACAAATTTTAATTCAGATGTTTAAACCCAGCGTTGAAGAGTCCGTTTGTTTTGACTGAAGCTGTACTGATCAAATGGATCGATAAAAAATCAAAACAACTTTTTCGGAACGAGTGTTTTTTTTAATTATTATCGCTGTTTCTCTTCGGCTGGTGCCCATTCACGCCTAACCATTTGGTGGCTATTACTGTTAGAAAACATGTAAGTACAGAATTGTGCAGATTTGCAAAACAGCTGGAAGAAACATTTTTAAAAGAAGTTCGAAGCATGTCAAGATGCACGAAGATTTACCGAAATAAAGTTGACCAATTTAGATATAACGGGATCCAAAAAACGAAACGGCCACGGACTGGGTTAATGTTCTTGTTGAAAATGATTGGGTTTTTAAAAAATATTATCTCATTTCGGGTCAACTAATTTTTTGTGAACTGACGTTTTGGACGTTTTCATTTTCACACTATGCGACAGACGGTCTATACTTGTATAACGAAGTCTGGAAACTTTTCGAAGCGTAACTAATGACTCGATGGGAAAGGAACTAGTATGAACGGTGCTGGGAAAAAATAGTTCCGGCTTGTACATCAGCCATTGAATACAGAATCATTCATGTCATAGCGGCCATCCCGTTAAATACAAGGGTTTAAAGTTGAATGGGTGTGTAATAAAGGTTAAAGTCCAATAATCTAACCTTTGAGCCACCACGCTCACTACCCGGTTGTGAATGTTAGACGGGTTTTGTATGACCTGGTACTTGCCAATATATGTTTGGACCACAATTCCTCCATCAGAGAATCAGAGTGGGAATCCCTCACGACTCAAATACAATCAACTGATACTTTTAATTCACTTTTAGGTTCACGCCAATGCAATCTATCGGTAATTAGCCTGAAGGGGTCCACCCACTCTTTACTAATATATAAGATGTGACAGAAAATCGAAGATTCCTATGTATATTTTGTCCCTTCTGTGATTCGTATCAAAATTATAAAAAGTGATTTTTTGTATGTATTTGCATATTGGTCTCAGTGTTATCAATATTTGTGACTGTTTTACACAAGGCAAGCTTCTAACTTGAGATATCTCATTCTCTAGAAATTGCAAACTATGAATAAGATTGTGTACTCATCAGTTTATCGGATTAAGCGCCACCAGGGGCGTCCCTAAGGACCTTGATTATATAGTTGGAATATCAGTTGGTCGGGGTTATTGTTTAAAAAACTCGAGAGAGAGAAAGCATGTGATTATGATGTTTTTGCAATAATTTGTGTCGGGGCCTAAGCCGTAACAGTCGGCACAAATCCGATTTAACCCTCTCCCCCCCCCCCCCCTTCATGTGGGTCATCTTCACGATGCCCCTACGCGCAACGCACTAATCGCATCCAATGTACAACAGCTTTTATGCGTTAAAACACAAATAAGGTTAAAGGATTTCGTGTTACTGTTGAACTCCACTGTCTTTTGACGATATACGCATCAAGAGGTGCTACATTTCTTTGTTAACTCTTTACCCAATGCAGACGATATCAAAATTTATTATTATTTTAATTACTATGTTTTAAAAGTTTTTAAAAAACAATTTCAACAAAACCATATCATGTGACCCCTCACTGGAACGAGCTCGATGAGCTCGTTCCAATGAGAGGCCACATGATATGGTTTGTTGAAATATTTTGAAAAATTTATATTTTTCAACTGCTGAATTTGCAAATTGCTCGAGCGGATGCGGGCGATCCGTTAGGTAGTTGCCTGTAGAGGCTTTGAACAATTATAAAATATGCATTGAAAAGAAACACAACAGAGCAGTCCAAGTTAGTTAGTTAGTTAGTTAGTTAGTTAGTTAGTTAGTTAGTTAGTTAGTTAGTTAGTTAGTTAGTTAGTTAGTTAGTTAGTTAGTTAGTTAGTTAGTTAGTTAGTTAGTTAGTGGTGTCTATGGTCACATATTCCACACAATGGCAAATCGTGACAGCCACATGGATATAAAGTCAGGTCCAGCCAATCGTTTTATACCGTATTGCCCATTTTAAGGGACTTCCACTTGAGACACTGGTTACCGGGTCCAATTTTAGCAGAAAAACAGAGCTTGTTGACTTTCTGGGGTTCCCATGTGGAGAGCAATTTTACGACAGATCAGTAAGTTTAATGAAGCCATTGTCTGAAAGTATGGTTTTAAATTGCAAATATCAACACACTACAAAATGAAATATTAACTATTTCATAACTATGAGACAGAACATAGACGGGAAGTGCAATACCAATGATGAAACAGCATCTACTTGTTACAACATTGCTTTTTTTATTATTATAACTGATTTTTTTCTGATTTGTTGCGATGATTTTGTTTTGGTTTTTAATCTTCTTCCTAGTTCTCATCTAAAGGGTTGGGGCGCAGGGTGCTTGTTTCGTTTTTTTTTTATCTGGGCACGTATCTGATTTTGCGCGTGTTGAATGTTTGCTCGAATCTTTTATTCTAAATGTGTTAACTCTTTACATCTTTACGAGTGTGCCGCCAAGATGGTTAGACCATTATAATATTAGAACGTTCCTTTTCATGTTCTATCGGTCGATAGTACCTGAGTTTGTGTGATTTCTGAAATAAAACCTGAAGCAGCTTCGCTGCTTCAGGTTTTATTTCAGAAATCACACAAACTCAGGTACTATCGACCGATAGAACATGAAAAGAAACGTACTAATTATTTTATTATGCCGAATAAAATATGACTTTCATTGTTAAGCGTTAACTCCAACATGCCATCAATCTTGCAAGAACAATGTAGTCGAATCCAAAAACATCACGTCATTTCGAACGAATGACGTCTCTTCAAAAATGAATTGTCACAAGTGCCGTCGCTTTGGGAGTTTCTATATCAACAAATGCCAATGTTTACAACTGCATCATGCTGTTTATGTTATAATTCATTGTTAATGCTTGTTATGATGCTTGTACTGAAAATTTTCGGTTTATATCGCATAAACCGAAGGAAAACAACAGTTATTTCTTAAATATAATTGATTGAAGTCATAACTGAGACTCATATTCACGATTCACAGTGAAGTGGTGAACAACACATGAGTGAGTTTTTTAATATTTCTGATTCTTTTGAATTCATTGTTTGCAGTTAAAATTGAAAACATACCCACTGAAGATGATATATTTGTTGGTAAGTTTGTGTCTACTAGTGTTGAAAAAAGTTAAACGGACACGGAGCCAGCGTTTGGTGTTGAGAAATTCAAATCGACGCTGATCAATGGAAGTAGCGCTTACATTTTCTTCGTTCTCTTGTCTCCAGGGAAAAACGTTCCGATAGTACCCGTGTTTTGCCCCAAAACTCCAGTACTATGACTTTTAGGAGGTGTCAAATTAACCAATCACGGCTGATGTAACAAACTTGAGGCATAATAATCATGATTACCCACAAGGGGGCATGGTAGAGCTGTGTACTAAGGCGTACTGCATATCGATGGTATACTTCCCTTCAGCCGCTGCTAACTATGCTTGTGCAAGAGTCTGTGATTTGCTGGCCGTTGCTTGGTGGTTATTTCCGAGTACTCCGGCTTCCTCCACCCGTAGAATGTCCTACACGATCTGGCCATAGCTGTTGAAAGGTTTGTTATACTCCAATGAACAGATAAACTCTTTCCCAAACATAACAAGGATATCCGGCTGGTTCTATTTAGAGAACAGAGAAAAGACTAAACAAATATAAAGAGGATCTCTATGCAGTTTTAGTGAATATCGGAAATTATCTCATGAGTGTGGACCTGAAAGTTTTATTTTTCACGAGAGCTTGCGCGAGAAAAAAATAATACTTTCAAGTCCACACGAAACAGCGTAGATTTTCTTTTATTATATGCCACGTGTCATTTTACTGCGCAATATTCAGCCCAATTCGACCTAAAATACTCTCAAGACAATAACAAAGATCTGCTGATCGTTCCTTCATGGCGACGTCATGCGCCGAAGCGTGACGTCATTTAGGAAGCTACTGAGGGATATTTCTCGACATTCATCGAGTAGAGTAGATGGACATCGGGAAAATATCATTTAGATAATTTGCGATAATTCACAGGCTAGCATATAATAATAATATTATTATTTAAATTTTTACATCCAAAAAATAGTTTATGTTTGGGGGCAACAAATGAAAATTCTTAATTGTTTAATTTCTGGGTAATTGGGTAAAGATGACAATTTATGTGTACCATCCATCAAGGTGCTGTTTTTTTTATTCTGTTTGCCAGTTTACTTTTCAAGATGTAACTGGAAATAACTGTGTTTTTTATAATCATCTTTTGAAAAGCAGTATCCAATTATGACGTCGTTCAAATTCGAACATTCTGTAGAACTCTTTTAATTGATTAACAATTTCTCATCTTAAACATATTCAATTAACATGAGAATTCAATAAACAGGGACATATACTAGACTGTATACTATAGTCAAGTATTTACTCTATTAAATTTCAATAATATAATAGAGTAAATGTCTATATTGGATGAACCTTGGCCTAGTTGATCTATAAACATAGGAAACTCAGTGGATGTCTGAGTAATTCGTTTGATATTCGTATATTTCATGATTTTTCGTTCAATTGACATGAGTTTACTCCATAATCCATATGCAGTTAACATAATTATACTGAAGGTATGGTAAATGGTTTGGTGTTTTGCGAATGATATTAAGTTAACAGAGTTATTCAATGAAGACATATCTAACCAGGTAGTTCGAAACCTGGTAACTGCCTTTCCGTTTTCTAGCTACACAAATATCCACCATTTCCGTTGTTGAACACAAACAAGCGTTTCATATTGAGTGGAATGAATTGAAGTTGTCATCGTTGTTTTGTCTTCCGATAAACGTAGTGTAAAATTCTCACAGAACACAAACTTAGTCTAAATTGAAACCGTCGATTGTTGTCCCAAAGGCGCATTAAAATAATCCCTTCGGAGAAACGTTTAACAACACTTCAATGTCTTCAAACAAACGAAAATGAATCCACATTAGGGTTGAGTTCGCCCATCCTGAATTGAATCATGATTTATTCTTCCGCATCATCGATTTCATCAGGCTTCACAAGAAGCCGAGTTCAAAGTCAACATTTTTTTTTATATCGCATAACAGACAACCTCGACCTTGAAGGTAAGTTCGTGTTGACAACAACATGCTTTCAAGAAAGCAAATATTAAATCTTTCTTCTCACCTTACTCATTCACCAAACACAACAGACCGAATACTTCCATTGCAATTTGCCAACAATCGCTGTACATTTTTTTTCATTTGTACCTCCAGAACACAGATTATGAATTCGTTCCAATTATGCCATAAGTTATTTTTTGAGATAAAAAATTAAAATGTCCATTAACTCTAAAACTTTTTTACCGTCTGCAATTCGGTTTTGGTAAAGTTTTTCAACAGTAATTGGTTGACACGATATACACAACACAAAAACATTTTAAACCACACCGGTTCTCCAAACATTTTCGAAAGTATTTTTTGGCCGAATGTTTTATAAAATGTAAGACATGAATCCCAAAACTTTCACAAAAAAAATTAAGTTTGAAATTAATTGAGCTGCACACTCTACCACCTCTGTGACCAATGAGAAGGCCAGTGGTAGTGTTTCGAAAATCACTAATTGACTAGCAATATAATAATAACACTTTGTCTGGCCGCTGATTTGTCGCGGTTCTCGTATGAGAAGGCCTTGGTCACCTCTGTTCTACCAACTGCCTCCCTATTCCCACGCTTCTTCCCTCCTCCCAACACTCGGAGACGAACTGCTTGATGACATCCCTTTCCCCATTCTTCCCAATCTCTCCGATTAGCATATTAACCCTCTCCTTTGAGTCGCCCCCTAACCACATGTCCTTCATTCTCCCATCCCACATGTCTTGCATGAGATCTCTGTGTATTGCATCGTTAAATCTATTTATATACTTTAAACACGTCTGTACAATGATGGAATTCGAGTCCTCATGCAATATTAAACTGACATGCGCGTTGGTACGTGCGCTAGTGAGGTGGATACAAATAATGGAACAACATTCGTGTTCGGAAATAGGATCGAATGGGTCAAGACCAAGTTCGTACTCTCATTCACGATATGAGGCAGAGATGTCTAGCGTTGAGCTATGCGAATCCGACACTTTCTATGACAGTCGAATCGAATCACGTCTATTATTCGAAATCGAATCGAACCTCGAATCGAATCAGTGGTGTCTTGAAGTTGACCGATGGTGGTTGGGAATTTGTCCCGACTGTGATGACTCAAGTCCCGACAGATAAAATTGTCCAACTACATAATCAAGGCATGCCTTCGTCGAAGGCATGCCTTGATGATGTAGTTGGAATATTACCAAGTAAGAATTATAGTTCATCGTCGACATTGCTTGAAAACCTTAAATTTGCATTTAACAGTGTTAGGGAATAGTGATATTGGAATTAGCATGGCTGGTGGCATGAGTGCAGATTTTAATTATGTTAATGTGGCGGAAGTTACACTCAGTCTTTTATTTCTACATTATTTATGTACGATTTCCATCTGAACAATACGTTTTGTGAGATGATGAAGATGACTAATACTAAGCTATATTCCTATGAAAAAGATTCGAGAGGAAACGAATCCGACATCCTATTTCGAATCGAAGCGAATATCAACTTAAGATTCGAAATCGAATCAAATCATGAAGCTTTGCAGGGACCTAGTCTAGCGCTTTTACAGGTCCGGGGTGAACAGACCTTGTAATGACAAGTGAAATGTGTTTTTGGATACCGACCACTCCTGAACGTGACGGGTGATAACACGGGCATTCTTTAATAATATTTCCGAAACGGTCATTCATTTCTGAATACGGGGAGCGCGGTGGCTCAGTGGTAGACTGTTGTACTTCTATGCTAAATGTCCCGACTTCGATCCCAGTCCGGGATGACCCGCGTTGTGTCCTGGGGCAAGGCACTTTATCCCGGTTGCCTACATGGGGGCACGATGACGCCGTGTACTAAGGCGTACTGCACGTCGATGGTGCACATGTCTTCAACCGCTGTAACCCTGCTTGAGCGGAGCTTGAACAGAGTTAGAATGTTGAGGAGCTGACAGTTGCATCGTCGATGCTCGGTGGTTGTCTCCGTGTACCTCGGCTTCCTCCATCCGCAATACTGTCACGACCACGATTAACCATGTGCATAAGTATGTGACCTTAAAAACCAATAAAAAAATAAGTAAACTAATTTCTGAATACATGAACTAGCTTTCCCGTGGTATATTGTTTTCATTATCGTTTCATCACTGTTGCAATTTACACCGTAACGTTTGGGGCGAGTACAAATATTTTATGCACTATATTTGAACTGAGACACTTGAATTTAGGTGAGTCCTCTTTTCCTCCTAAATAATACACATCCCTCACATAACTACAAGCTGCTTAGGAGCATCTGTGAAATTATGTTAGAGGATAAAGAAACTGAAGGAAGAAAACTAGTTCTCCATTAGTAATAATGCGTATAAGGAATTTAAAATGAGCATCTACACTTCCCCAATAACCGGTACGGTTCACTTAAAGTAAGTTACCAGAATAAAACATTTTATTACATGCTAGCCGTTGAAATATCGCAAATGATCTAAAAATATCTTTCTCAATATCCATCGACTTTGTTATTGTCTTGAAACAGTTTTCAGTCGAATTGGGCTGAATATTGCGCAGTAAAATGTCACGTAGCATATAATAAAAAGAAAGTCTACGCTATTTTAATCGCGTGGATCTGAGAGTATTATTTTTCAGTCGCGCAAGCGCTCCTGAAAAATAAAACTTTTAGATCCACACTCGTGAGATAATTCCCAACATTCACTAAAATAGCGTAGATATACTCTATATTTCACCAGTCGGATAGATTAGCAAATGGACGGTCATAATTTGTGACTGAGTACTGGGGAATGCACTGACAAAAATAGATGAGAGTGACTCCATATTAATCCAGTAGAACGACACTGAAGGTACCTTAATTGTCACTGACCACCATTTTGTTTTTATCACAAAAATCTCAGTTTAAATTCATCTAATTGACACATCAGAAAGTTTCTTTTCAGTTCAAAGTGTCGGAAAGGATGCAGAATTATAAATAAGCCATAAATGTCGGAGGTAACAAATCAATAATTTTCTTGGCGATTAGTGAGATATGGGACTTCTCCCCGTGCATTGGTATCACTACTCGTCTGTGTTTGTGAATAAATGAATGCCGATAGCAAAATGGTTTTTGAACACTCCTGTAGCTGGCACAATAAAAAGGTGAGGTGTCATTTGAGGCTCAATGAGAACAATAATATGCTCGGCTAAAGCCTTCCCTGATATTATTCTCACTTCGCCTCAAGTGACACCGTATCCGCTAACTAAACACCCCGTATCTTATACCAACTCATGGGGTGGAGGAAAGACGACCCTCACCAAGGATTTTGTCAGGAAGGCAATGCTCAGTCGACGTGCGTTCAATGAGCTTTCTTCTTTCATACATTTTTTTTAATTTACGTTATGGAGAAGGCACTCCTCTCATGGAGTTAGAGGTACGTGTAAAGTTTCAGCACGAATTAGCGATGATAAACACTGGCGCATGCCGGGTGGTTTTAGTCGGTAAATTATATTGGGAACTTTATGAGTTTACCCCTGTAGAGATAAATGCTATCTGCATCACTCACAAAGCATTGTGTGCTTGGTGTGGGCAGGTTTTTCTGGTTTCGTCGCTACCAGTTCATATTTAACACAGGGCTTTTAAGTGACTGTTATCAAACTTGCATCGGCAAAATTGAACTTTAATTTTCAAGTTCGCAGTAATTAAAAACAACTTTTTGCTACTATTTTCCTGAACGAAATATTTACGACTGTTTCTGGATAATTTAGTAGGTTTACGTGGTCTTTCGGTACTATCTACAGTTGAAGAAGGGCGATTTACTTCGAAAGACCGACAAAATTTAATTTTCGATCACAAATCTCAGATCTGTTAAAAACATATCAAAAATACATGCAAAGTCTCTGTTTCCGTTGTAAAACAGTTCTGTTCGAGAACTATGGTCTCTTCAAATGGCATCATGTATTAGTAACGGCACGGTATGTTATTTCCGGTTAAAGTGGGAATGGTGATCTTGTAGGGGAATTGTGGTGGATTGGGATGAGACTTCTTCGCGCCTGATTTTAACAGTTTCCGTGGCAAGGAGAAAAACAAAACTACTACATCTTTACTCTTGCACTGTTGGTTGCAAACCGGAGGTCCATCAAATGAATCCTTGCAAGCGCTTCTTGGCTCATACCCCTAGAAATCTTAACTTTTTACCGGTTGAAAAATCCTTTCTATATGGTTCTTTCAGGAATACCTGCTACGTTTTGAGTAGTTTACAAAATACACATGGAGACAGATTCTACGGGTTTTCTATCTAATTCATTATTGTTCAAAACTGTAAATGCGTTGTCCAACTTGAGGATTAAATTCCGCAAGAGATGACTTCCCGTATTTGGGTGTGTATATTCCATGCGCATGGGTGTATATTCCATTCAAGATCAACACTATGATACTTTCATGAAACAAATCAAACACATTTGCCCTATGATATGAGCGCAAACATTGGAACAATTTTCAGGTAGAAAACGGAAAACAATTTTCAAAATATAATTGTGGTGGGTGGTCGAGCTGGTCATGGATGTGAACAATCTGAAGTACAACTAATTTTCTCGTATAATTGCCTATATTGCAAAGCCCCTCATTCTTTTCTGTTTGAATGCCCACCACCCAGGGTGTATCTGCATGGCGTGTAACCTATGGCGTAAACTACAATTAAGTACTACTTGGAATTATATGGTGAGATTATGACCAGCATTGTCCACTCTACCCCTCTGTAATTACACCTCCGTCCAGCTGTTGATTTCAAAACATTTCATTTTTTCGCCGCAGCTAAATGTACGGTAATTGGGGTGTAGAAGCTAGCGCTAAGGGCAACTGGCAGCTCGTAGTGTTGGACCTTTGGGAGTTTACTCACGTGGTAACCATTACTTATTCCCAGTTCCTTATTCGACATTCGTTATCAACCGATTTTATCGGTTGATAACGAATGTCAAATAATGAACTGGGAATAAGGGACGGTTGTCACGTCCCTTTAGAATTTATTAATGTTGGCGATTTTGGAGGAGACGATATCGCCGTGTTCCTTTATAGGTCTGGTGATTGCTTTGTAGAGTTTGAGATGCATATTATAAAACTTATAATTGTATTTTCCAGCATTGTATTTTCGAGTTGTGGCTTTAAATTGGTTGAAATGAACCATTAGCCTTTTCAAAGATGTGGCAATTTGCCAGTTTGCAAATTGCCCTATTTTGTAAAATGCCAATGATTCATTTTAGTAAGTTTTATTAATAGATAGAAAAACAATTCTAGAAAATACAATTGTAACAGTTTTATGGTATTGGCTCCTGGACTTCGACGTTTGCGCGCTAGGTTTTACCCAGATCATTTCGTGGAGGGCAAATCAATTTCTAGATTTGTTTGAGATGGGAGGTGATGTGCTGCGATAGCGTGAGGTGTTGGTTCAGGATAATGCCTAGAAGCTTGTCTTCTTTGGTTTCCAAAATATCTTCGTAAAAGAGATTCAGTTTCATTTTAGGGATCTTTTTTCTGTTAGTTAATAGAAGTTGTGGTATTTCCTGACATTTAGTTTGATGCACCGTTTAGCACACTACGTTTCAAGTTTATTTAGGGCGACTTACGATCAACATTGCGAGAAGAATGGGAAACGGGCGGTGGCCAAGGCCTTTGTTATCTGCGTATGGAGGTTAACTTAGGCTATCTCAATTTTATCTGTGTCGCTGAAATGTATGGTAAATAGGTGAGAAATGAGAAGGAGCCATGGAGGTCCCGTCTTTATCTGTACGACGTTGAAAGCTGCGGGATTGACATTTATTTTGATTTGGTGGTCTAAGAGAAAGGAGGATAGTATGCGGAAAAGTTTGGTGTGAGGGTCCATTTTCCTTAGTTTATGGCGGGTAGCATTGTGCCATTTTAAGTTGAAGGATTTTTTACATCAAATAGGAGAGCAGTGCCAGTTTTTTTCGCCTAAAGGCTGTTTGCATGTAGTAGATATATATCCTCTGCCTTCTCTTGTCCGCGATCCACTAGCCTTTTTGAAAATGTTGTTGGAGTCTGGAGTCTATTTGTCCCTAAGTCTATTGGTTACCACCCACTCAAATACCTTCACTGATGGGGCGGTAGCTGGTAAGGTTGCTAATGTCCTTGTCTGGTTTAGGGATCATCACTCACACTTCCAGCATTTTGGACAGTAGCCACAGTAGGAGAGACAGGCGTTGAAATGTCATTGCACCTGCTGATATATGAGCCCGGACATTGTTTTAGAATTGTGTAGGTGGCCACGTCTTCATCTGGAGGGAAGGGGACCTTACATTGTTTAACAAGGTGCAACGCCACTGGCACCACCGCCGAGAAGTGATTTATTAACCCGAAACCACGAAAATTGAAATTTTCCTAGTCAAGAAAGGCCCATAACTCTAGAAAAATGATTGGACAAAACCCGTTACTTGTGAATATCCCTTCTCCCATGATGGTATATCAGCATACCAAATATCATTCAAATCCGACATGCACTGACCGAGATACAGAGGTCTAAAGTTGTTATGGGCGGACGGACGGACGGACGGACGGACGGACGGACGGACGGACGGACGGACGTGCATGCGGGAAAACGGAAATTGTGGGCTTTATGTTTTGCGGAAAAATTGATCATGTTAAAACGTTCGGACAACCGCTAAAAAGTCGTTTCTTCGAAAAAGTTTTTGGGGTAAAGACATGATTAGATCCCCAGGATAAACCTGAAGAGGGGGCAACGCTAACCCCAGCCGTTAATTGGCCATAAACCTTAACATAAACCCCGAAAAATCGCTACAAATCGATTCTTGTCTCATAAGTCTCATATTTTAGACATTAACCTCATAATATTTGTACGTAAGTTCATAATCTGGAAACAAGCTCATAATGCCTGTCTGGGCAAAATAAAACTTCATAAGTCCCGTATTATTGCCCGGACGGACAGACGCGGACGGAGCCCATTGCTTGATCCCCTGCAAACTTCGTTTTCCTGGGGATAGTAATATCTGATTTCACTTCTCGAGGGGGAACAGACCAGGAAACGTACGGAATTATGTAATTTTGACACAGTCTGACAAGTTGATGGCATGTCAACAACCCATACCAATACACGTCCATTCTAAAATCAGTTCTGTTAAAAGTCAACTCAAATCAACTGGGTTGAGTAAATAAGAACCCAACTGATTTTAGAGTGCATACCATATATTGTAATCAGTTCTATTAATTTACATTGCGGCCAGCTCCAAAATTAGTGCTGTCGCTCACAGGTTGTGTTATGGGAAGACATCCAACACCAAAACAAATGTAACCTCTTCGCCTGTTTTTACATCAATCCCGAAGCGATGCTAAAAATCTCGGATAATATTTTCCAAAAAACTATCACTGCCATTCAGATCAAGCGCTTTGGTTCAACTAAAGGCGAGGTGGTTGGAGAAAAGGCGCATTTCCCCGTAAAGAATCAACGAGCAGACTCTGCAACGCACATGCTGGGTTAGTATTGGTTGGAGATAGGTGCACCATCGACGTGTAGTACGCCTCAGTACACAGCGTCACCGGGTCCCCACGTGGGCACTCGGGATTACATGCCTTGCCCAAGGATATAGCGCAGCGGAGTTTCACACGGCGGGAGTCGGACCGTGAACCTTTCAGTTTGTAGTTCAATGCCGTACCATTGAGTCACCGCCCCTAATAACTATGTGTAATACTATGTGTAAAACTGTGTTGGTGTGTAACACCTTGATTGTCATATACAGTACAGTCGACATGGAATGGTCGTAATCCACGCGGGAGCAGTGATGTGCACGCATACGTTTACCAGGTAACAAAAATCCTTATCAGCCAAATTTAATTAATGAAGCACCGGGTTGTACCCGGTGCTTCATTAATTATATTTTTGATGATTATTCCTGTAATTAGTGTGAGAATCTGACATTATTGTGTCCGTGGAAATTTGAAATATTGCCCACCCGTGGAAGGTGACCTATTCACGGTGACCGTACTGTGGTACACACTACAGTGATCGCAAAAGCAGAACCGATGGCGATACCAGGGGGATATCGAAAAACCAAGCCAATCGTTGAATACAGAATCCGTTTAATTTTTTTAATTTTCATATATTCGAGGGCTGGGATGTGTAGGGCCCGGGGCGCATGCATGGTCGAATCATGGAGTCGGCTTAATTATTCTTTGTGAGATCTGATTAACCCCTAGAAGGTGGTCTCCGGATCAAAAAATGTCAGACCATGATCGATTTTAACGCAACTCGATACTTACTTGTGAGTTTTGGCCTCTTATTGATTGATATAATATTCCATGTTTCAAGATGACAAGTGCCTCTAAATTAGTCTAAATCTTGTAAATGGTTGTATGGTCAGACTTGGCAGACCACATTCGTTCCCTATGGCTATTCGATAAACCGTCGTAGAGTTACTGCCTTCTAGTAACTTAAAATTGTATATACTTCCTTAATGCTCAAATTACCTATGAACCGATGATACACGAGCAGAAAACCAAAACACTCTTTTAGGCATACAATCAGGAGGATATTTTCCCCACAACTTTTTGTATACATCTCATATAATACGTGTATATATCTGTATCTTATTTCTGACATCAAGGGCAAATATGATCATAAAAACATATATTTTCTGTTAACAGCACATGGACTGACTAGCTTTATGATGATTTCCAGTAGAAACCAAATGAATTTTGCTCTCTGCTCTCAAATCATTGATCATGGCTAATAATCAAAAACTTGATGAGATCCAGAAAGAAGATACCTTTGACTTCGTTTCAAAATTCAATGAAATACTCTCGACTGATAATGAGGATCAAAACCAACCTTTTACCATAGATAACGTAAACTGCATATACTACACACCCGAACAATTCAAGCAGAAAATAGCGATAAAAAATAAATCCCTTTCCCTTTTCAACATTAACTGTCGAAGTCTTAATGCCAACTTTGAAAATCTCCTCAATTTGCTGGGTGATTTACAGTCCAGTAAAAATTTCTTCGATATAATAGGGTTGACCGAAACCTTCAATATTAAAGAGAATATATCCTACGAACTTGAAGGCTATCACCCACTAATCTACCGAATACGATCAGAGACTGATGACGGCAGAGGTGGAGTAGTTTTATTCATTAAAAAAAATTTACCCTTCAAAGTGCGCACCGACCTCTCAGTCTTTATTCCTCATGTCTTCGAATCACTATTCATAGAAATCTGTACCAACAGAAAGTACATAATTGGCATCATATATAGACCTAATACCCCACCAAAAGCAGACCTCGATCTTTTTCTCTCTGAACTGACTCGGCTACTGGACATAATAAGCCACGAGAATAAAAAGACCTATCTTATGGGTGACTTTAACATTGACTTGCTAAATGTCGGTGGCCACCAGAAAACCAATACTTATGTAGACACGTTGTTTGGTGCGGGTTTTATGCCAGCCATTACGAGACCGACTAGAGTCACAGACACCTCGGCGACTTTAATCGATCACATATTTAGTAATAATAATAGCAAAAGTGATTCAGGAATCATGATAACCGATGTTAGTGACCACTTTGCCACTTTTTATACTCAGGAAAGTGGCAGGTGCTCGGCCCGCCCAACACAAACCCGGAAACGTGTATTCAAAAGGCGCAACATTAATTATTTTAAACGCCTTCTGTCAACGTGTGACTTTACAAGTGTATACGACACCACTTGTCCAGACGAAGCTTATGATCTATTCTTTGGTAGATTCTACAGACTCTTCAACAATGCATTTCCGCTTGAATTGGTGCCCACGCCAAAGAAGTTCATAAAGCGTGAACCTTGGATGACACAAGCACTCTTGCAATCCTCGCTAAATAAACAAAAGCTATATGTTAAAAAAATTAACTCCCCCAATCCCCAAAATATTACGGAATACAAAAACTACTGCCAGATCTTTAATCGATTGAAAAGAATAGCTAAACAGAATTATTACACCAACACCCTATTAGCCAATACAAACAATATAAAAAAAACCTGGGAAGTTCTGCGCAAAGCCATTAACAAAACAGAACACATCCCCTCATTGCCGTTGTCCTTTTACGATGAAAACAGCGAACTGACGGATGCAAAAAAAATTGCCGACAAATTTAATACTTTTTTTGTTAATATAAGCAAATCAATAAGTGAAAAAATTCCAAGCTCAAGTCGTAATTTCTCAGAATACATTGTTAGCAACAATGCAAATTCTTTTTTATATCACCCACTAATGAACAGGAAGTAATTCGTTGTGCAGATAGCTTATGTGGAAAACAGTCCAAAGACTGTGATGGCTTATCGACCAAACTCGTAAAGGAAATAATCCCTGAAGTGGCACAGCCTCTAACCCACATAATCAATCTCTCGTTTTCGACTGGTAGAGTACCAAACAAAATGAAGGGCGATTTTTGCTATAAACAGGGCCAAGAAATTTCTTCCCCAAAAAGCCCTAAGAGCCTTGTACTTCTCACTTATCCACAGCCATATGACTTATGGGATACTAGTTTGGGGACACTCAACCTCAACAAATAGAATTGTTAACATGCAAAAGAAAGCCATTCGCATTATAACAAAGATGTCCTATAAGTCACATACTGACCCCCTTTTCAAAAGATGCGGTATCCTAAAATTCAAAGACCTTTATACACTGCACTCGCTCCTGTTCATGCATGATTGGTTCAACAATAAACTACCTGTGTCCTTCTCTAACACATTCAGAATTTACAGGAACCCCTCGGGCATGAACACTAGACAATCTGGGAAAATATACACATATAAACCAAGAACACGCTTTTCAGCTGAACTTCCGTTCCATACTTTCCCACGGGTCGGGAATGAACTTGATCCAGAAATTCTGAATCTGAGTAGGCATCATTTTAAGAAAGCGATAATGGACAAGGCTCTGAATTCATACACTACAGATGTGTTTTGTAATAACCCAGGGTGCCCCGATTGTACCCCTGTCACTTCTGGATCTCAATATACCCAACATCCACAATACAGATAATACCTCCTTGTACTAATAAAAACGTGCTAATTTTTGATAATGCCGAATTCTTTACAAAGACTTTAGAGCAGCTTGCCACTGTCCTTGATGTCAGACCATTTACTGTTTCATATGGGAATGGCAGGAAGACAGCCTTCATGGCTATGCCATTTCCATGCAGTGTACATTTTATCTTTGTAGAAAATACCACATGCATATATATATATACATTATGTAATTGTATACTGCAAATAAAGATATTATTATTATATTATATTCGCTATTTATAAGTGCATGTTGAGGCTTGATAACAGTTGAAAGTTTCATTTTCATGAAGGAAGTGACAGATTTTCTTGTCAGTTTTGTTAACCCTCAATGGACTGGACAACTATCCCGAATTCACACTAGACTACAATCTTTACATGTCTAATTGCATAGCAGTGATTTCTAGTCAAGCGACTAGAAATCGCTGAACAGGTGTTTTTTTTCTGTTGTCAGCAGGACCTCCTAAAGATCTGAAATCGCAAAAGCCTGAAATAGGTCTTTAAATGTTAAGGTGCGTTTAGAACAAGTCATAAAATTACTGTAGATGTTGTGGTCATAAAAGAATGTCATGTCGAGCTCATGGGCAGAGTCATTTATAGCGTTGTCGTAGAATGACACTACAACAACTTATTCTATTTTTTCCTGATGTGAATTCCTCTTTGATACGATCAGCAAATCTCAGTTAAGTCAGATACCAAATACTGAACCGATATCGAGGTATACCCCCCTCCTAAAATACCGAAATCGATACCGAACTCAAAATTCCAGTATCGCCCATCTCTATTGTCAAGGCTAATGTTCAACATCTAAATTCAGATCAGATAGATGTGCATGCAGTACACAAGCCGTTCTTTGGACGCACAGTTTGTTAGAATGTTCATGTACTACACTGTGGTGATACATTCCCCATTATGTTCGGGTAATTGCCTAATGAACTTGCTGTGCTGTGGATTTCATGCTAGAAGGCAGAATTGGAGAATATATTTAGAATTTGCATCAATATATTTTACAGACTATGCAGTGTAAAATATGTTCAAGAGACGTCGTGGCGACAATAGCAGTATTGCTCAGTACCACTGCAAACATCGTTAAACTATGAACGATGCTTCCAAACGTACGCCAAATCAATCTTTTCAAACAGAGTTGATACATGCAGACAGAACTTGCAAGAATCCGTCTGGCAACATTGGTTATTTTAACTGATATTGGAATTAGAGCCATTAGTGTCAATATAAGCGGATTTCTGGGACCCTCATAGGACATACACAGAAAGGTGTCCGAGCCTCCGACGTTTTGAAGGAGTCAATTTACATAGGTGGTGTAAAAGCATATTTACCGGTGTTTACTCTGACGCGTGCCAATTGTGCGAAAATGTTTGGCAACAAAAAATCTTTGTTGGCTCAAATTTTGAAACCAAAACCTTTCTTTCATTTGTGAAGAGAAGCCATTGTGGAAATGAAGAGGGCGACCGATGACGAAACAATTGTTTTTTCAACTTCATTTGATAATAAGATGATAGAAATAAATAAACTTTCATCATTAATTACCGATGAGTGGTTATGAGGCATTGTTTTTTTCTTCAGCAAGACATTGGAGGTTATCAACTTTACAAAAGACAGCATTTAAGTCGAGAAACAGAATTTACTGCATCCAGTGAATTCAAGTCTGCGTGAAAAGGGTTAAAGCATCAGAAGTAAACAAAATAGAAAGAGAATTTATGGAGGCTTATTTTGGGGGGTGAAATATTTTTAAAGAAATCAGGAATAGGTTTTCGTTAATAGTATCTAAAGATATTCATACAGGAATCAGATAAAAAATTTTCCAAGAAACCAGAAAAAGCATATATGTGCACTGCATTCAAAGGGTTCAATCAAGCAATCAGAAATGGACATTTTTGCCTGCCACTTATAATGTGAGTATGGAAAGGGTTATCATTATTCTTAAAATCTTTGGAACACACACTGAAGTCTTGAGAGGGTTAAAAGCATGAACTGAATAATTTATACTTTATTTCCTTGCAAAACAAAGGTTTCTCTAAACTTAGTTTCAGGAACTGACATCTGACAGACATCAGATTAAAATAGCAGATTAAAATTTAATGTTTGACAGCTAACTCCACTAATTGTTTCCATTGTCTCCAGTGTGAATAAATATAACATTGCTTCAGGATAATTTATTGTTACAAGAAATTAGAGGCTGTGAAAACTCTGTGACCGACTGGGCCATTTTCAAGGGCTCTAGCGACCTGAAAAACATGAGTGTGACTGTCTATCAATGTGACAAAAATAAGCGAGATAGGACAATACGTTTTCGAGTTATCGTGCTGACAAGAAAGCGAAGAGAAGACAGAAATCAGGAGAATAAAAAAAATAAGAAAAAAAAGAAACGGTACAAAAACTATAGTCTCTGTGTTTCACACAGACTAATTAGCTAAATACTTCATACCGTCGCGAGTCACTCGCGACGGTATGAAGTATTTATCCAATTAAATACTGCCTGTCCTAAAGACTCGCGACCCTATAAGCCGAGTGGATTAGCAGTAATTAGCCAATTGAACTGTTATTATCTGAGTGCACAAACATGCATACGTACCGACATCAATCAGCATGACCGTTAATTGAATCAGTGACATATACATATAACTTAGTTCAACGTCCTATTCACCTACCGATGATTTTGTCAGAACGTCTGAGTTATGTCAGATTTTCCGTGACCAATTTTCCGTTCACTCTTGAAATAAATGCCTATTTATTTTTTTAACTTCCACCAATTTATTTGGAGCAAACAGCGAAGAACATCCCCCCCCCCCCCCACCCACCCATACACACACACACACTCACTCACACACAGAGACACAGAGAGACACGCACGCTCACCAACACACAGACACACACCCAGACACACACACACACAGAGACACACACACGCACACACACACACACACACACACACACACACACACCTATACTGGTTTTCCCTACATTGTGAGGTATCTGTTTCATACCAGCTGAGCGAGGTAATCGCTTTCTAAGGCTCCCAGAAAGGTGATATTTCGTACTTTATCATGTCATAACATGGACTGTCGAAGGACCGTCCACGTTTTTGTCTATCATGAATGGCTAAGTGTTAGGTATGCCACATACATACCGAGGCACAGCCTTATATGGCAGTATCTTTCCGAGGTATATAATAAGGTAATGTCGTTCCAAGATAGTGTTCCTTTGATGGTAATGTCTTTCCCAGATAGTGTCCCTTTTTTATTCATTTCGTGAAGCGTACGGACATTCGTTGAAGATAATTAATATTCAACTAGCATACGCATGCATCAACTGCAAGAATTAGTCAGGTCGGATTTCTGCTTACTGAGTGTGTTACACACAGATGCACACTCACAAATTCCGTACTGAAGAAGCGAGGTACTTCTCAAATTATGTTTATAGGATCCAGCAATGAAAGTGGAGTAACTTAGTGAGGTTGACTTACCGAGGAAACGGGAAATTTACCTCGGTATTTTTGTGTACCTCGGTACGTGACTGTGTACTTCTATAATTTACCTCGATAGGTGGGTTAAACCAAAACATACACACACACGGCCCATTAGTGTTTTGGAATAGCAAAACACCTTGTTTGGCACTAAAGTATTCAGAATGGCTAACAATGTGGCAGCAGACTGTTTCGGTCCAGTGTGAGCACTTATATTTACTCCGAAGTAAAAATGCGCCGCATGTAATATTTTGTTGCCAACTTGTGACAATAATACATAGATGTTGTAGTCGGATTGACTTGAATGTCTTTGTTCATATGAATAGGCATAGTTTTATCAGCACTGTTGGGATATTTCCACCATGATAACCGCCCGCCTTTTTATCATTGTATTCATCATTGATTGGACCAGTCGTCAAAGCATCACAAACATTGTGTAGCAGTTCATTCAGACCTTTCCATATTATATTCGAGATGAACATTAAACCTCCAATCTCGACATACATCATTTTTGTGGCAATCGACGTGCAGGGAACAAGATAACAAGACATCAGTTTAGAGGTCAGTAATAATTTATCCCTCAGCCCCATAAGCTGTGGAAAATATCTTTCCGATTCATCTCGCTGGTGCTTAATGGACTCATTATATTCTGCGTGAAGAGTATTTCATGCGGTCTGTGTTAATGCTGACCTGAAACTCTTTAGAGCCACATTTTTAGCCATTATGCATATTTTAGTGCCGAACAAAGAGTCTAATCCAAATAAACTATTTGAGCTTTGAAAAATAAACTGGCAATTATTTCAAGAGTGATCAGACAAGTGACCCTGGAAAAAATCCGACAACACTCGAAAGTTCTGACCAAATCCTCGGTCGGCGAAATGGCAATAGTCTAAGTTTTTTCTATGTCAGTGAATCAATTAATGATCGGGCTGAATGATAACGGAACGTTCACCCGTTGTTGCACTTACATGTAGATAATAACAGATTAGTCGGCTAATTACTGTTAATCCACTGGGTTTTAGCGGGTCGCGAGTCTTTACAAAAGGCAGCACTTAATTAGATAAATACTTCATAACGTCGCGAGTGACTCGCGACGGTGTGAAGAATTTCTCTAATTAAATTCTGTGTTTTGTAATGTTTATGACCTATAATGTTTTTTGGAAGTAAAAACAATGCCCTATTACCACTCACTGACAATTAAGGTTAAACGTTTGTCCAAATATATTTCTAATAGCCTTGTAGACCAAATCACTGGGTTTGAGTGTGTTTGTATTTGCTTCGTCATTGATCGAGCTCTTCTCTGCTGCAGTGGATTTCCATCACAACTGAAAGGAACATCTTTGGTGCCAAAATTATAACCAATGAAGATTCTTTTGAGGCCAAATCATTTTTTAGTGCAATTGGCAATATTGGTTCCCGACAGCGTGAATATTGCATACGCTGATCCTGTTTAGGAGCACGATGCTGAATAGTTCAAGGCCTGGACAGAAAATGATGAATTCAAATTAGTGTGTTGTATGAGAAAGCTGATAATATACTCGCCTTCTTTAACACTATACAAGCTCTTAGAACTTTTACACTTACTTGTAAGATTAAATTCACTTACAAGGAAATGTATAAACGGTGGGAGGGGTCTATTGTGTGCATGCGAGTGGGGTTTGACTTCAAAGAAAATGATTCTCCACTCGAAAAAGTTCTGAAATGTCAATCCTTTCCTTGTGCGAGGTGTCAAATTGAAGATTACGAATGACACTGGTGTGATTTTATAAAATATGAAGACTGTTTCTTCTGTTTTAGAAAATACACATCGACAAATTTCTTGAATTGTCCGACGATTGCAATCGCCGATCGCTTTTTAAGGAACATACTTTGATATCCGTGAAAAATGAAAACGTTGATGATGTGAAATTTCCGTGGCAATCCCAATTGAATATGTTTAGTTTCCATTAACCCTTTGAAAACCAGTTGCCTTTTTCCAGCTCAGGAACATGATACGTCATAAGTTCATTAAGTATGATGGCTGTAAAGTGAATGGGTGTTGTAGACCAATCAATGTTTTCAACGTGCAGCCTTTGGGCTGCACGTTGAAAATATTAATTGATCTGCACCAAATAATGAAAATGGACTCTTCCAACTGCTGCCATTCAACTGATATGGAGGATACTACTGGGGTTTAAAGGGTTAATAAAAACATAAGTACCAAGATTGGAAATTTGACACCGTGGTACTAGTTTTCGTGACAGGTTTTAGTTTGAGACTTGGTAATGTGAAAGCTGTTACGCCATCGGGGCTGGGGGTGCAGATTACATTGTGACGTTTTCGCTGACGTTTCAAGAATCCAATCAAAAAGAGATTGGTAGTTAACATTTACAGTAGCTGTGACGTCACTCACTAAGGTCCTAGCACTTCCATAAATACGTAATGACGAAATACATCCATTCAAGTGGAAAACGTTGAGTCCTCTGACTCAGTGTTTCTCACAACAAATGAAATTATTTTTTTTTTATATTGTCATCTTCACTCTTTTGACCCACAGCCAATAGAAAGATGTGACATATTAAATAAATGTATGGGGTCAGTATCATTGTTTTATTCCACGAGTATAATTAATTATATATGCCATGATCGGGGTTAATAATTTAATCGACAAGCTATTGCAAGTCGGTTAAGAACTTTTGCTACCAGTGCGATAAAATGTGTTTTGACGCATTCCGTGTTACTCTATCTGTGACTTTCTATAACAATAGTGTTAATTTTTTCCTGCTCCTATACATGAATACAAAATCCATTTACTCGTGTGGTCCTATTTGTGAATTCTAAATCCATTTACGCAGTTGCGATTAAACTTGTCACAGGGGGCATTGTTACTCAGAAACGGATGATTAAAAATAACTTTCCAGAACATTTACTTATCAAATTATCTACATTCTGAAACAACACAATGCATGGTCTAGCGCACAACCAATTCCCATGTGCTACCTCGATTCCTAAATGGATCTAGTGAAATCAGAGCTTTATTGTCATTAAAGTACTTCCAGAATGATGCACTGTAGAAAAAATATTTCCGTATATAATATGTATTGAACATTAGTTTCCACAATTCTTTGATTTCGACATTATTTAAACATCCTTTTTAACCCTTTACCTAACATGAAAAGCAGACGACACTTGCAAAAAAAATTCTTGAATAACTAATTTTTTTCATTTTTTGTCTCAAAAACATAGGTTATGACCCCTCGTTGGAACGAGCTCGACGAGCTCGTTCCAACGAGGGGTCATAACCTATGTTTTTGAGACAAAAAATGAAAATATTTTGAAAATTAATTGGCGATTTTTGAGAATAGCGCTGGCCGGTTTTGGCCGTTACGTTGGGTAAAGGGTTAAAATACATTATTGGTACTGGAAGATTTAAAACTAGAATTTCAGCACAATAGACAAGAGTAACGCGAGGCGTGGCATATGCCCCCGATGATGTCATAAAAGGGTAGGACGGCCATATTGAATTGGCAAGATGGACCAAGATCGAAAGGAAGCATTGTCTTGTCACCCACAAGTAACCCTAAAATTATCATTTGATCAAATAGGTGGTTCTTTAGTGATTGGACAGAAACCAAAAGTTAACGGACGGACGACGGGCGGACGGACGTACATGGTGAAAACATAATGTCCCCGGGAGGGTTGGGGGATTAAAAAGATGTTAAATATTATTACCCAAATACGAATGGAATACGGAAGCATGGAAGGGACATTTTGCTGTCAATATTTATCTTGCCAAGGCGAATTACAGCATCATTTCCAGGGATTCAAACCGGGACTGCACGGTAAGTAATTCGCCGGGGCGAGAAAGGACTTCGCCTGGGTGAGAAAGTAATTTGCTGCGGCGAGATAATTAATTTTCCGCGGCGAGATAGTAATTCGCCGTGGCAAGATAATTAATTCGCTGCAGCGAGAAAGTTATTCGTCGCGGCGAGATAGTAATTCGCTGCGGCGAGATAAATATTGGCAGCCAAATGTCCCTTCCACGATTCCTTAAATGCGATGCTGTGTTGACAAACTAAGTAAACGGTATTATAGAAATATTCTATTGTCCAGCCCAGGTTGAGAATGCTGCCAACAACGTGTAAGTAGTTTATACTACAATTCATAAACGGTAACTAGAATTTAGTAAATTGAAACTACAATTTAGAAAATAATTCTAGTTGAAGCCTCAACGCTGCCGTATTAAACCCACTTTCGCACTGCCTGGGGATCCTTATGTTTGGGAGCAAGTTCAAGCTCTGACTTTTTCCTCCAAATGAACAACTTCGGGAGGGTCGTTCATCCCTATTCCCCAGTACTCTGCCCGAGTTGTGTTCTGTATTTATTTTTCCACTATTAAACATGAAATAAGTGAATGAAGCGGATATTGTAAAGAAAAATAATATCACCTTCGACGGTCAGATAGGATTCCGAAGCATTTCAATAAAGTCACTCGAACGCGTAACATCTGATCAGATGCATTCATAGATGACGTTCTCGCGTGTAATACAAATTTCATGCAGGGTGTGTGTAGAACATTTCCTTTGTCTGTATTTGATCTCGTAACGTTGATAACACGCAGCAATTGTAGTATAAAGTACTTCACTTCTCTCTTCAGGCGTGCTGGATCTGAGAGTTTCAAGGGCCTAAAGCCTATAATAAGCTCAAACAGCACAGGAAAAACAATTTTGGCCTAGCTTTAAGGTCTGCCGAAGACCTTCTTCGGGGTACAGGCACAGCAACAAGAAAAAAATACACACAAACGACAAAAGAACCGAAATGCAGCGATAAAAACTCTCGTAAGCAAAAACTCTGACCAAACAGATGTGGTATACAATCCAAAATGAGAAAAACACTGTTGTAAAATAAAAAAGGTAACAAATACTGTTAGACAAACTCTGAGAAAAGTTTCCTATAACCCCTAACACCCAGATTTACATACCTGATGGCAACACACCCATCAAAAGTTTAACGCTTTACCTAACATGAAAAGCAGACGACACTTACAAACAAAATTCTTGAATAACTCATTTTTATCATTTTTTGTCTTAAAACTTAAGTTTTGACCCCTCAGTGGAACGAGATCGACGAGCTCGTTCCAAAGAGGGGTCATAACCTATGTTTTTGAGACAAAAAATGAAAAATTAATGAAAATTAATTGTCGTTTTTTGTGAAAAGCGCTGACCGGTTTTGGCCGTTACGTTGGGTAAAGGGTTAAAGGAATTAAGAATTGTTTGAAGTTCTGTTCAGACCGCTAAGGTCTGTAAGTGCACAGATGTTCGAGACGCGCTCAACTTTTGTTTTGTTCAGTCGGACTTTGAGTCAACGATGAAGGCCTGAAATCAAGTAAAAGGGTGGCCTGTCGACATGCATTGTCGTGTGATAGCACAGTCCATTTTTTGAATGGCCGGTGGTTGTTCACACGTTTGTTAAAAGGCGTACAGGTTTCGCCAACATACTGAATTTGACTAACACCACTTTGAAGTACATAAACCACATTTGAATTTTTGCAGGTGCCGCGGCAAAATTTTCTAAATGTTTCCCCGGTGCTGGTGCTGTTGGATGAATCTGATGTTGGCATCATGGTGCACGTTTTACAACCGGTCTTTCACAGGATTTGCGGACACCGAGTTCTAAATTGACTGGACTGAGGCTGGTACGAACAAGGATTTCGCGAGTGGGTTTTTTATGCTTAAAATCCACGACTGGGGGCTTTGGAAAGGTGTTGGATGAGGCTGGATCATTCTCAATCAGCATCCAGTGTTTTCAAAGCATGCTGGAAATATTTGAAATATCTGGGGAAAATATTGTGACAAATGGTATGCACGCGTTCTGTACTGGTGGGCGATATCGCAACAGGTCGTCCCGTGGAAGTGCTTCAGCTTTACTGATGGCACTGTCAACCCGTTCTCGCTTGTAGATTCGATTTACAAATTGAGATCGAAGATCATTGAAAGGAGCTTCCTTGTCAATGGGCTCAAAACAGATTCTCTTGATTCTGATAACGAGGCTGTGTGGAATGTTTTTGACAGTTTCGCTTGGCTGGCAACTAGATGGAAGCAAATACTGGTGTGGGTCTGAAATTTTGCAATAAAATATTGTAAAAATGCAGTTATTGCCAATGCGTGGGCAGGTATCAAGAAAGGTGGGTGATGCTTTCTGGAGAGATTTGTGCAGTGAATTTAACAGAATGGTGGAGGGCGTTGCAGACGGAGAGAAACTCCAACGGATCACATTTTGTTCCACTCGACGTCAAATCAATTTCATCAATGAACCTTAGCCATAATGTGAGTGAGAGAAATTGTGAGGATAATAAAATAAGCTTCTCAAGACGACTCATAAAAATGTTGGCATAAGGAGTCATGCACGTCTCCATGGCCGTTCCATGGATCTGAAGATAGTTCACACCTTTGAACTGAAAATTGTTCAACTTCAGAACAAGTGTGTTACGATCTACAATGAGCTCTGTAGGGAGTATAAACATGAAAGTGTATCCAGCGGCTCCCCGCAGTCTTCAGTCCCTTCTTCGTGGTGTATGAACAGAGAAACTACATCCATCGAACATAACAGAGTGTCATCTAGAAGCTCACAAAGTTCATCCATTTTTGTGAGGTAGTTGGTGGTATCTTTCAGATGGGATGACAATTTTTCAATGAAAGGTCGCAAATAAAAGGCAACAAACTGGGAAATATTTTCAGTGGGGCGGTTGTTTCCAGAAATGATAGTGCGGCCTGGGTTCCCTGCTTTGAGAATTTTTAGTAAAAGGGAGAATCTACCAGCGTGGTGGTTTTTCTGGCAGCAAATACTCACGAGTTTCCTCGGAGATGTGCCCTTCTAGACAGATGGATGTTATAGTATCAGATACGTTCTGAGAAACTTCATTGGTAGGATCACGATCCAATTGTTGATAGGAACGTGATCCTGATAGTTATCTCCCTGGTTCAGCTATGGGTGCCGATTTATCAATGATGACCACCGGGGAATCTTTATCAGGGAGTTTGATGACAATGTCTCGCTGGCGTAAATTGTATGGCGCTGATTGTTCTTCTCTTGAAGGGTTATCGTGAAGTGCTGAGACAGGGAGCTGTGAGATTTCCCGACAAGCTGCCTCCAACAAGCATCCAGAGCTCGTTGTTTGCTTGGGGCAGCTCCAATTTGCTTCTCAAATGGAACGGATTCGGCGGTACAGCATTATCTTTTTTATCACCAAATGACTGGCGAACCGAAGTTTGCGGAAAAATCTATGGCTACCTTGTGGAAAGTTCATTGCGGTTGGGGTGAGCTGGAATAAAACAAAATCCCAATCCACGAGATGAGATATCAACCGCTGCTGGTTGTAAATTGACAGATGAAAGGTTGACTAGGTTGTGGGAAACTGGTTCGGTGTGCCTACGTTTGAAACGTCTACACGTTTATTCTTGGGTAAAGCAGGGCACAAAATCGCGGCAGCTACTGTGATGCCATCTCTACTAAATTTAGACTTTTGCTTGCTCTCACGAGAATGGGTGAAAATATGTATTCACAGAACGAAGATATATATATCGTTCTCATTATGCCGATCTACCTCTCCTCTCCCTGTCTCTTTTCAACACAGATGAGCAAAAATAAAACAGTATGGTATTTGTTGCACTTCCGTTTTAGAAAATGTATAGACTTGGCGATTAGAAGTATGTAAATAGAAATACGTCCTGGCATGAAATGGTTCCAGATATTTCAATTGAATACTGCTATTTTATTTCGCAGCATAACAATATATCAGTGTACGATATTTAGACTAGATAAACTCTGTTATACTATTCACGGGGACTGTCTTCCTGCTATCGCCACTCAACGACTTCCCGGACAAGATATGGATGTGCCGCCCATATATATTGTTTCAGCTCATTAGAAAACGTCGTGCTGTTCCCGTGTTGAAAAAGTCAAAATGTCGTCCTTGTCTTCATCATCATCGAACATGTCGATCAGCCAGTTTCTGGGATCAGACTCCATCAATGTGTCCCTCCAAGCTGTTTAGCTGCAGAGCGGGTATCCACTTTCCTTTTATGCTGTACGAGGCACTGCTCGTTGAAGGAAACCGTGTAAACTCCATGCTCCATGTTGGTCGGTCTTTAGACCCTTTGATTTTACTAAACTCAAAGATATAATTGATGTATTATTTCAGGAATGTTTCCAAATTATAAAGGGCACAAGATGTAGTTGGGTTTAAGCCTAAAATATCTGAAGAAGATGTTTGCACATTTGTTGCTACATTCTGACAGACGACATCATGTGTTGTTGCAGTTGTCTCTAGGCAGGTATTGGCTGTCTATATAGACAGCCAAGTCCTACCTAGATACAATTTTCAAGGGTCTTATAATGTAACTTCGAGTTTAACCAGTGACAACTTGTTGGAACATCCGCTCTGTTCCAGAAAAAAATATTGATAATAGAAGGAATTAACGCAATAAGTGTAGACCAGATACTCCGAGTCACCAAGAAATCCTAATTTTGGCATCTCGTAGAGTTAATATTACCAACTTTTTCTTCAATGTGTCTGAACAGCAGCTGACTTGGCAAGTCTGCGATGTTCCCAAATTAGGCCAACCTAGAGGCGTACTGCTTCCTTTTTCAACGCTCTCCATAGTGTATATCGGAGCAGTTTCTAACCTCGCGCAATGTTTTTTTGTTTTTGTTGTTGTTTTCTCGTTGTCCTGATGAATCGCAGTCAGTTACTGACTCCCGACTGTGTTTTGTCACCAATTCTCTAACACCTTGTTTTACATTTAGTTCGTCTCTGAGTGTTTGGAGGAGAGAAGAGACATGGAAATAAGGAGGCAGTTGGGAGCACATGGATAAACAAGGTCTTCTCACCTGAGAACCGCGACAAATCAGCGGGCGGCCAAAGTGTTATTTTACTTTATAATTCAGATCTTCCCAACAGCATTGTTGTACCCACCCTGTTGTGCCTGTGAAGTCTCTTTCTGTGGCATGACAAACTCAAATAGATTTAACCCTTTACCCAACGTAACGGCCAAAACCGGCCAGCGCTATTCTCAAAAATCGCCAATTAATTTTCAAAATATTTTCATTTTTTGTCTCAAAAACATAGGTTATGACCCCTCGTTGGAACGAGCTCGTCGAGCTCGTTCCAACGAGGGGTCATAACCTATGTTTTTGAGACAAAAAATGAAAAAAATTAGTTATTCAAGAATTTTTTTGCAAGTGTCGTCTGCTTTTCATGTTAGGTAAAGGGTTAAACCATCTAATATTTGCACACGTGCTGAATGGCATTATAGATTAATAAGTGAACCGGGAGATGACAAAAATAGTCATTGTTTAGGAATAAAAGCCAGAAAGGTTGTTCAACTGAAAATTTACAGTCGATATGAGAAGCTTTCATCCACGATAATAAATGAATGATGATTACAGAGATTAATAATGTCAAAGTTTGTGCTGGAAAACTATCTATTATTTCACGAAGTCATATAATAACGTATTGCGGAAGTTATTTTATCGTCGATTTTTATAGTTTGATGTATCAGCCCATTCAGGTATACAGATATAAATACATGCATAAATAACTCTTTACCAGGAATTACTAGAATATGACACATTGAAAAGGGTTTGTCCCTGTATCAGTATGCATCGCGTCTTCTGATTGGTCAACGTGACCGAGACAAATAGCCATGGTATCGGCTATCTTCAAACATACGGGTGATAAGAGCACGCGCCGTTGTTCCCCGTTTGTCACTCGAGAAACATCCAGGTGAAAAAAATAACCTTTGACCCCCGACTGGATCACATCAATTGCAGAAACTCCCATTAGAACTGTTAATTAAATTGTAACGGGGTAAATCCCGACCATAAAGTTTTATTTTCAATGAGGATCACAATTTCAGTGAGGGTTTGGGAGCCAAACTGAGGTAAAAGTAGGAAATCCACGGCGCGCAAATATACGGGCACAGTCAGTGTAACTACTGTAACTGAGTGTAAGACTTGGTGTCAACAACAAATTAACATTACCAGGGCATTAAATCTCGGCGCACTTCATAATTTATTTTGCGGTTTCCGATGGTCAGCGTAGAAATGTATACTATTAATTCCACCTACCTCTTACAAAATTCAATGACTGCGGCTCAATTCAATATCTTCAAGTTTAAACCCAAGTGGAGTCTGAAATTGTGAGACATCGTTCCCGAAATTCAAAATGTCACCTTCCATGTTCCATGATGTCTAGCGTCGTTTTAAGTGAATATTTAAGCTATTCTCCCAAAGACATGAATAAAACACACAACACAACACATCTAACATGCTGAAGCTTGTTCAATGGAAATACAATACACTCTGGAAGGCTGAATTTACACGGTTTTAAAACTGTTTCAACGAATTCAAATTCACCAAGTGAAAAACTTCGCCATGTGTGACCTGGTTTATAAACAACGATTCGGAAATAGACGCGGTCTATTTATAGTTTTGCTGTGACGTTTGTTACGCTGTTGGTTCAGAACCAGAAGCCCAGTGTGGGGTTTAAACCTCGTCGCCTGAGTCTTAATGTGAGATCATATTTTACATCCCGGCATTATTTCTGTGTTAGGAGGCGGGACAAAATCGTTATCATGGTTGAAAACCGACATCCAGGTATTAAATCTCCATGTACCCTGGATGTTGCCCGAGATAACTTATATTATCTTGAATAACTGGACATTTTCATTTTTGCCTCAAAACCATAATTTATGTTCCATAATTTGTAATCCTTCTTCCAGCTAATTCTAATGAGGTGTCAAAAGGTTTGTTTTGAAGGCGAAAATTGGGGTGATGATTTAGAACATGATAAAGCTGAATGGCGCTCTTTGTGAACAGCGCTAGTTGGATATTACTGTAACATTGGGTAAAGGTTTAAATATCCCATTCCTTGCGGGGTATCCTTAGGGCCTCCAACAACTACGCTTTTTAGAGGCCCCAGCAATTCAAACATTTGGGGGAAAATCATTATTAAAGGTCTCAAAACAGTGTTGTAGTTGAAGCATTGAGGTTGGATGTTTCAAAACCAGCTTGCATAAAGAATCGAGGCAATATTCTCTGCAACCATTTACGGGGTTGTGTACGTGGCACGTGACAACATGAGACAGTAGTTCAAATGACGTAAGAATTTTAATTCGTTTACAAATGTGGATGCATTCTGTACAAGTTGTTACATCAAACCGTCGAAGGAGTTGGGAAATTTTAACCCTTTACCCAACGAATCGTCCGCATCCTCCCGCGTAATATGCAAATTCGGCAGCTGAAAAAATATTATTTTTCGAAAAATTTCAACAAAACCATATCATGTGACCCCTATTTTCAACCACATGCAGCATTGTAGAGTCTCACTCGCCGGAAAAGGATATATACATCGTGAGAACAAATTAACCATGCATCGCCCTTTGAGTGCAACAAGACGCCATCTGAAATGCTAAAGCATTGCAGATGGCATCTTGTTGCACTGAAAGTACGATATCCTAATTTAGTATTACCTGAATCCTCTGAGCATTTTAGTTTCAAAAAAGCCTCGGCATATTGATAATAAAAACTAAAACAATAAATGAATAAAAATCCATTATTAACGTTTAGAAATTTATTGGACAGATTATTATTTCCTCACTCTTTATTGACTTCAAATAAACTATTAGCAAATAATTTGTTATTTTCCAGAGGGATTATTTAGTTATTTATTTATTAGGGTTTAACGACACGTTAACAGCCAGGGTCATATCATGTCGGTGACAGTTTTTCAGGTGGAGGAAGCTGGAGTACCCGGAGAGAACCACCAAGAAACGACGAGCAGCTGTCAGCTCTCCAACATCGAAACTCTGAACTCTGCACCGCGGCTCAGGCAGGGTTAGATTGGTTGAAGATATGCGCATCATCGACGTGCAGTATGCCTTAATGCACAGCGTCATCGTGCCCCCATATAGGCAATCGGGGTTAAGTGCTTTGCTCAAGGACACAGTAGCTGAAATGGTCACCCATCCAACTACTAACCGCGCTCGACATTGCTTAACTTCGGTGATCTGACGAGAACCGGTTACCGCGACGCCACCGCACCCACTCCAGAATGATTATAAAAAAGGATTAAGCAAGATTGAAAAGATTCGGAAACAAAGCATCTTGTTGCACTCAAAGTACGATATTCTTACCTGGCTCTTCTAAGTATTTTAGTTGCAAAAAAGTCACGGCATATTGATAACAAAATTAGAATAATAAATGAATAAAAAGCCATTATTAACGTTCAGAACAATATTTCCTGATTATTATTTTCTCACTGCTTATTCACTCCAAATAAATTGCTAGCTAATTCAGAGGCTATCTAGTTTTTTTGAGTGGATATCGAAAATTATCTCATGAGTGACCGAGACAAATGTTTATTTTTCGCGAGCGCTTGTGCATTTCCGAATGGAAATTCTAACCTCAATGTGCCTGAGGGTTAAAGATGAGATTAAAAACTAAACAGTAGCTTTCTTCTGCAAGCATTGTTGCATCTATGCATACAAAAATAATTGTTACAACAACATTGCAATTAGAGAAACTAGGGCTTGAAGTTAGTCAATCTCAAAGATAAAATGCTATATTACTATCATTTGTGGCCAATAGGGGTTAATTTCAAAATATTTGTGTGGTGATTTTAGTGTATCATATTATGCTCTAAATTTGTGAACAGCAACCACAGACTGAGTGTCTGATAAGAGACGTGGCGGAATCTTGAATCTTGGTATTTCAATGAACATGTACAGGTTGAGGGTACTCCAAGTCAAGGCACGATAACTGGGTGAGGGTTATGGAATAAAACATATAACAGCAAAATTGTTCTTGGATGAATGTTCTATCTTCTCACGGGAAACGTTTTGAGAAAATATGGCTCCAGTGCTGAGAAATTGCATGTAATTTTTGGCGAAAATAACAATTATTCCGACAGTGCCATTATAGGAAGTCTCAAATCTGCTAAGGGTTAAACTTTTAATTATAACATATAGAACAAAATTTGTCGTAGTGTGACTGCTGCATACAGCTATGGAAAACATTCAGAGCTCATCAATTAAAAATGGAGTAAATCGTCACCTAAACTAACCAAATTCTGCAATCAAATTGGATTATTTTTTTACGGTACCTACTTTTATGCATTCAGAATGGGATAGGGTTAAACTTTACAACCAAACTTACAACAGCAAATATGTTTGGTAGTCAATTGTGAATACGTACATGAAAAGTGTTTAAAATTTACCCTTTCCAAAATGATAGAAAAAGCAAACAAAGTTGGCTAATTTTGGCATTTTCAAACGATACTCTTATTCCCGCCCTCATTGTGCTTGAAGGTTAAATCTGAGATTAAAAAGTAAACAGTAACTTTCTTCCGCAATCATTGTTGCATCTATCCTTACCAAAATAATTGATACAAACAACAACCTTGTAATTAGATAAATTTGCTCTTGAAGTTGGTCAATTTTGAAAATCTATATTCATGTCATTTTTGGCCAATGGGGGTTAAAGTTGAAAGATTTGAGTGGTACTCGTGGCGTATTATATTATGCTCTAAATGTGTGGAAAATTTGAGCTAAATAACTGTAAACAATTTTGCATTTGAAAAATAGTGAAATTTTGACGGTTTTGGTAGAATATTTTGAAAATACGCGTTTTCACAGACATGACGATACCGCATTTCACTAGATTTTATGACATTACATAAGTATGCCAAATTTGGTTAACATCGTACAGCTTGTTTTTGAACAGTTCAGCAGACAAAATTCGAGGAGGAAAAAAAAATTAAACTAGAGAATCGTAATTTTTTGGACAAATTACGGGCTTTCCCAACTTTTTAATGTGAAAAGGCAAACTGTATTGTACACAAAACTATCGTTCAGTTTTGAAAACAGAAAATTTAGTGGAAATCAAAGTTTTTGTGATGAAACTAGTTTTTATGCAGCCAAAACAGATATTTGAGATACAGCAGGACACCAAAACATTTAACACAAAAGTTGATCTTCAATAATTACAGAATATTTTCATAGAAAGCAAAACAAGCGATGTCCTTTGTGCTTAGGAAAAAACTAGTACATATGAATTATGGGCGTACGGGCCGGGGTTTCATGAAGAACTGTGCCCCAACCCACCCCTGAGTCAGGAAGGAGCCGATTTTTCGGCCAATATGCCAGAACATTTCGGACAATTTAGTTGCCAGAAATTACCACAAAACATTTTGGTTTTCCACACAAAATGTTGTTTTCCTATGTTATAACTTAGAAGTTGCAAGTAAACTGACCATTATACTGTACAAGTTGATTCAGTGGAACCGTATCCACGTTAATATTATTCATTTATAATCACACAAGTACACATAAAGAGCTCTATTACTGCATATTACGGGAGCACGGTGGCTCAGAAGGTAGAGATGATTGTTGCAATCCAAGAAGTCCTCGGTTCAAATCCCGCCTGTGGCAACCACATTGTGTCCTTGAGCAAGACACTTCATCTCAATTTAATTTTCCACGTGGGGGGGGGGGGGGCATGATGGCGATGTGTACTAAGGGTACTTTGAGGGTGCACTTGTCTTCAACCAATGCTAACCCTGCTTTTGTAGAGTTAGTATGTTGGGGAGTCTGAGTCGCTTGCCATTGCTCGGTGGTTCTCTCCAGGTACTCAATGGGAGGGAGACCACCCCCTCCCTCCCATACCCACATTTAGCATTTCCTCCTGAGATTCGACTTTTTCGGGCTAAAAGGGTTCACACCCCCCCCCCCCCGAAAAATAGCCTTGTACGCCTTTGCAATGAATACCTGGACTTGAATAAATACCTATATTATGGTCATGATATAGCTGTAGATGCTGAAAGTGACCTTAAATATCAATAATTAATTTATTCTCTATCATTTTGTCTGTTTGTGAATGTGTGGGATTTGTCAATAAACGAAGGTAAGCTTCCTACTCCATGATTTCACAATTTTTCCAACATATCTGTTTCAGATACAATGAAATACATGTAATGCGAGTTACTGTCACACACAAATTAGTTGTTTATTTGATATGGTTTAAATCATCTAGAGAGTTAGTATACACAGTGATGGGTACAGTTCAAGTCAAAATGAGTTGATCAAAGGGATGTTGAATAGCTTGTTAATATTTCTTGCATTACATTACTACTTTGCTATTTATTGACAGAAGGATTTCACAGAGGGTTTCCCTGACGGTATTTATTTATTGGTGTTTACGGTCACATACTTATCCACAATGGCTAATCGTGACCGTGACAGTTTTACGGGTGGGGGAAGTCGGAGGACCCAGAGAGAACCACCGAGCATCGACGAGCAACTGTCAGCTCAACATTCTAATTATGTTCAAGCTCCGCTAAAGCAGGGTACCAGCGGTTGAAGTCATGTGCACCATTGACATGCAGTACGCCTTAGTACATGGCATCATCGTGACCCCATGTTGGCAACCGGGATAAAGTGCCTTGCCCAAGGACATTACGTGGGTCGTCCCAGATAGGGATCAAACTCGGGACCTCTATGATAGAAGTCAAACAGTCTACCACTGAGAAAATGTGCTTTCTTTCCTGGCGGTATTCATCTTTGTACGGCCAAACTGGTGTTGGATAACACGGAACACCAAAACATATAACACAAAATTTGTTCCCCATTGATTTTTGAATGTAGTTATGAAAAGCTCAAAGAGCTCTTTCCTTTTTGTTTTTGGACAAGTGAGTATTCACTCAAAGTCATTTTTTGCAGACAGTGCTATTTTTAAGTGGCCAAAGCACATGTTTCATTAAGTCCCAGAACATAACTAAAGCCGGATTTATTGATTAAACATCTCTGCATATAGCAAAGCAAAGTGTCTCAAATTAACCCATTCCAAAATGATAGTAGAGAGTAACCAAAGTAGGTGATAATTGAGAATACGAGCTCACCTGTACATGTACGTGTACGTGTACATGTACATCTCCATAGGATTTAGTGTTAAAATCGTGTACGTGTACAAGATTTTAACGGTTTTTTAGGGTGAGCTCGAATTTTTTTAACACTGAACCCTATGGGAGGAATCCGTAGTTTTACGTACACGTCCATGTACCGTTTTGATTGAAATCTGCAGATGAGTTTTCCCCATAGGATTCAGTGTTAAATTGCGAGCAAAAAAACGTTTTGAGAGTTCGAACTCATCGTCTTGTCGATTCTAACAATCCGCATCCGTACACGATTTTAACACTGAAACCCTATGGAGAGTGTTAAATTGCGAGCAAAAAAACGTTTTGAGAATTCGAACTCATCATCTTGCCGATTCTAACAATCCGCGTCCGTACACGATTTTAACACTGAATCCTATGGGGGAATCTCGCTTGCGGATTTTAGGTCTGAAATCGACTTGCGTGAAGAGGTGATGTTTGAATCCGCAAACCCACTGTAGCGTTTCTCGAAGTGAGACTGGCGCACGTTATTGTGAGGTGATCTCGATGAGCACTCGATGGAAATGTTTTGAACGAAGAGTGTTGTCATCGGTGTGTTGGACATTCGCGAGCCCGCTGTCACCTTTTTGATTGATATATATATAGGGGAGAAAAAAAATATAAACAAATAGTTATTTAAAAAATAAATATATCAAATCGAATAGATAATAAAAACGTAAATCATGAGCGATTCTCAGGAAATTAGAGTGAGGTTTCTTTTAAAAATGCTGATGAGAGCCTACGCATTCTGCGTGAACGAACAACTAGGTCGTCTCTTCTTAGAACGATGCGTCGGATGTCGGGATCACCTAGACTTCGATCACGAGAATCATTCGTGTCTGTGGATGGAAAGGGAAGATATGATCGTCAAGTATTTCGAACCGGCATTCGAACGCGTTCAAATCAATGAAGTGATCGCGTTTTGGAAGAGATTACTCTACTGTAAGAATCGAAGCAAGCCCACAGATTCGGAAGAACAGAAATTGGCACGTAAAAGAGATCTTTACGAGATAAGGGATGCATCTTGAAATTATTGTTCAACGAAGCATACGTCTAAGTTTTCTCATTGATATAAAATAAGGGAGAATAGAAAATAAAAATAAATACACACATAAATTTTTTATCTAATATTAGAAAGAAAAAAACAAAAATGAGAACCAGAAATAAATTGTATCCGACGTTAGTGGACGACGAGGACGAGAAGCCGATCGACGTTTTGCCGACGGCGCCGTCGCTAGAAGAAAGAGAAAGAGTTGAGAGGTATCGCATCGATCAAATCAATAGAATCCAAGAGTATCTAACTCGAGAGAGAGATTCTCGCCGTTCTCACAAGAAGAAGTATTCGCGTTTCCTGACATTCGTCAACGTGATCGACACGACACTCATCACGATTTCCATGGGTTTACACGCGGCCGGCATCGGATTGTTGTCGACCGCGGTCGCCATTCCGATCGTGTTGACCGTAGAAGGAGTGGCTCTCGCCGCCGGATTGTTTAGCACGCTCAGAAACTTTTTGAGTAGGAAATTATATCTGAAGGCGAGGAAACACGACAAGATTCGCGTCTTGGGTGACTCCAAGATCGACACGATATCCGAAATGATCTCTATGGCGTTGAATGACGGTAGGATATCGGACGGTGAATACTTTGCGATATTGAGTGAGAAAACGAAATACGATGCCATGAAAGAAGCCGTGAGAATCAAGACTCGTCAGTTCATCAAGGAAGAGATGAAGGATTCTCTCGTGGAAAAGTGGAGGAGAGAGGCCAGGGAGGAATTCAGTAAGATGATAGAACTCAAGAGCAGCGATTGAAAAAAATATATATATAATAAGAACAGAATTTTTAAAAAAAAATTAAATTTATATATAAAATAAAAAAACGAAACTAATTTAAATAACTCTTAAAAAATGTATTGCGTAAAGTGTAAGAGAGTTACCGAGACGAGTAATTCTCAAGAAGTGCGAACTAAAAACGACAGACAGATGCTTCGCGGAATTTGCGATGTGTGTGGTTCTATCAAGATGCGATTTGTCAAAAAAAAGAACGCGAGCAAAGGTAAAGGCATCGTGAATAAAATGATCAACAATCTACCTTTCGAAATGCATCTGCCCGGTCACAGTTTCACGGGACCCGGAACGAAATTGAACAAGAGACTCAACGCCGATCTGACTCCCAAATCTTGGAGCAAACCCGTGAATAGGGTGGACGCGGCCGCGTATGATCACGATCTGTGCTACGTCGAACATCCCGACACCAAGACTTGCAACGACGTCTGCGATAAAAACATGTTGGGGAAATTGAGAGGCATATCGAATCCGACCAGGAGAGAGAAGATGGAACGTTCGCTGGTCGGCAATCTGATCGGTGCGAAACGTTGATTCGGATGGGGTGTTCAAAAAAAAAGCGCATCTGAAAAGAAGAAGAAACGATTATTGACGAGCGAATTGGCCGAGGAGTTACACAAACCCATAGTGCGTAAATTTTGAAAGAGAAGGGTGTTCGTGAAAGGTCTGGATGATATTTGGTCTGCCGACTTGATCGACATGAGATCGTTTTCGAGGTGGAACGAGGGCGTCAAATATCTATTGACGGTCATCGACGTGTTTTCTAAATATGGTTAGATCAGAGCTTTGAAGAATAAATCGGGACCTTGCGTCGATGAGGCTCTGAAGAGCGTGTTCGACTCGTCTTCTCGAAAACCGAGTAAATTGTGGGTGGATAAAGGAAAGGAATTCTACAGCAAGCACGTTCATTGATTGGTAGACCTCTACTCGATCAAAAACGAAGAGAAAGCCAGCGTGGTGGAACGTTGGAATCGAATGATGAAAGAAATACATATACGCTCTGAACGGTTTGGTCAAAGATTACAACAACACATGACACAGATCGATCAAGATGACTCCCGCGGAAGCTAGCGATCCTCGAAACGAAAAACGGGTCTACGCGAATCTATATCCTAGAGATCTAAGATCAGGAAGAAGTCTAGAACGCCGAAATTTGCGGTCGGCGATCGATTGAGAATTTATGCTTATAAGAAGCACTTCGAAAAGGGTTATACTCCTCGATGGACCTCGGAAATCTTCGTGATCATCAAAATATTTCACACCGATCCGGTGACTTACGAAATCGAAGCTTTGGATGGAGAAGAGATCATCAGAAAGTTTTACGAACAACAATTACAGAAGACGAAGTTTTGATGAAGAAGACAAAATTTTTTTTATTTACTCTCTTTGACATTTTCTTGTTTACACACATATATATAAGAAAGAAAAAAATAATAATAAAAAATAATTTTTAGATAAAGAAAGCAAGTTAATTAATAAACAAAAAACTAAAAATCCTTTAAAATGACAAATATACTAGATATAGCACAAAGCATAGTGAAAGATGAAAGTATTCAAGAATATGAGGTTCACAAATACGAACCGGTAACCGGAACGAGTTTGAACAATGCGGGAGAGATAAGAATCAACGTCAAAACTCAAGATCTATTCGTACATCCTAGCGAGAGTTACATAGTGGTGCAGGGACGTCTCACCAAGGAAGATGGGAGCGACTACGCCGACGACGACACGGTTACTCTAGCCAATAATGGCATCATGCATCTATTCAGTAACATAAAATACATGCTATCCGGACAAGAGATAGAATCTGTGTTTCATCCCGGTCAGGCCACCACGATGTTCGGACTCTTGACGTATCCTGATGATTTTTCGAAATCCAGAGGACTTAATCAGTTGTGGGTGAAAGACACCGTAGGCCCTGCTAGCGCAGGCGCCGCCTTGATATTCGACTACGTCGTCAAGACGTCCAGACCTAAAGGAACGTTTTCGTTCAGGATACCTTTGAAACACATCTTCGGATTCGCGGACGATTACAACAAGATCGTGTACGGATTCAAACACAATCTGACGTTGATTCGAAAAGGAAACGACGACGCAATAGTGAGACTCGCTGCGACCGATGCGGGTAAGATAACTCTACACAAGATATCATGGTTCGTTCCGCACGTGGAGCCTTCAATCGTGGAGAAAGCGCGTCTCTACAAGATCATAGAATCCAAGAGTAAATTACCCATGGGATTTAGAATGAGACAGTGCAACACGGCAAGCATTCCTCCCTCCACGAATCACTTCGATTGGAGATTGACGGTGAAATCCGCTTCCGAGAGACCGTCGTGGTTGCGTTTCAGACCGATAGGAACGGGTCTCAGGAAAAGAATGCGTCGCTGTTCGATCATTGCAGTTTCAGAAACATGCAAGTGTTTCTGAACACCACGAGATATCCAGCAATCGATTACAATGCGTCGTTCGACAAGAACGATTTCTGCAGACTGTACGGCGACGCCGCTGATTTTAGAAAGAAGTATCACGGTCTAGACGAATTGATGAGCAACCCTAACATGTCTCCCGGCGAATACAAGTCGATGTATCCCATGTTCGTATTCGACGTCAGTAAACAGAGTGAACGACTCAAGAGTAGCATGTTAGACATTCAGATCAAGATGCAATTCGATAGGAACGTGCCGAGAAAAACCGAAGCCTTCACCCTGGTCCTGTCGGACAGAGAATTACAATTTGAATCAGACGGTAATAAGATGTCGATCATTCGATGAGAGACGAGTGTGAAAAAAAAAAATAAAAAACAAAAAAAAATAAAAAGTAATGAGTGATTATTAAAAACAAAAAAACAAAAAAAAATAAATAAAGTAATGTGATCTAGAGAGATTGAACATCTTTCTAAATCTCATTACTGTTTTTTTTTTGTTTTTTTTGTTTTTAATAATCACACATTATTTTTTTTTAATTCATTATTTTCCACGCGTTCACTGTTTGTTCAAAGGATCCAGTTCAATCAGTAGACTCACCATGGAAGTGGCGGCTTTGGGATTATTGGTTTTCATAACGAAATTAATCCTGTCTCCGGCGTTCACTTTGAGAGGCGTGCCGAACGTGCTAACATTCGCGTGTTGATTCTCAGTCTTTTTGACGCTGTATCTCTTATCGCTCTCCACACCATTCACCATGAGATTGACGACCGCTCTGTTATTCAAATCCGAGGAAGCTAGACACATTCGAAGGATTTCACCTCCCAACGGCATGGGATATCCCACCTGACCATGTTTCGATCCGCTACTTCCATTTCCGAAAGACCACTCAGCTTTTCCCTCATCTAAGGTGCCGGCCTCTTCGGCCCACACGGTGATCAATTGTCTAGCATATTTGACTTTCTCCACCACCGAAATCAGGGTGCAGGCGTCCGTCATGTGCACGGGATTCGGTAGATTCGTGAGCGCGTGTCCACCCATGTCTAGTTTACCTTCCATGATGTCGCCCTTTCTCCAGACCGAGTTGTCATCCACTTACTTCCTGCTGACTGCGCTGGAATCGAATTCGGGATCGTGATAGAGACCGAATAAATTGTGACCGTTCATGTTGATACCACCCTCCATGGTCCGCCAGATTGTTTGTTCAGGTAGAGATCATCCACTTGCGCTTCTAGGTATTCTTGTGATTGTATCACGGCAGAATCCACATAGCCCTTGTTGACCGCGGTTGAGTCTGCATCTGTGTCGTCAATCTTCGACAGATTCAATATCTTGTGGAATCCCGCATTCAGATCCGATTTCATTTCTCGTCCATCAGACTTTCTCTGTTCCAGATCTACGTAGTGTTTGGTCGCCACGTCCTTGGGATTCGTGGGAGTGGCCACGTTCGTTATCTTGTTATAATTGGCGTTCAATTCCAAGTGCATCATTTTCGTAATGTATCTATTTCTCAGCTGTTCGCTGAATCTCGCGTGAGAGTCGTCCGCATATTTCTTGGTCGCGACATCGGTGGGATCTATGGGATTCGTGACATTCAAAAAAACGTTTGGATTTCAGATCCAGATCGTCAGTCATGGTTTTATCCACGTAATTATCTAGCAGGATTCGTTCAAAATCGGCATTCCCCCTGTCGACGTATTTTTTAGTCGCAGCATCTGCGAGATCTATCGGCTCGGGAAGATTGTAGAGTTTCTTATCGTTCATGTTCAAAGGTTCTTCTCGAGGTTCGTATCTCTGAACGTAACGTTCGTCCAAGTTGGCAACGTCGTAACCAACGTCAACTTTGAACGTCTTCCTCTTCTTTCTCGGGTTGACTTTTTCATCGTCACTTCTACCAAATTTATCAACTGGCATGTTGTTGTGCGGATTTTTTGTTTTTTAGAAAAATATGTTCAAAATGCAGTTTATTAAAAATGAACTATGTTATTTTATTTTTCGTTTTTATTCGATTAAAATTTTTTTAAAATAATTTTTTATCTTTATATATACTATATAAAAAAAAAATCTCTCTCTAATGTAAATCATTGAGAAGGTCTTGAAATCGATCTCCTTCAGACCATCTCTTGAGAATGTAGAGACACAGGTGACCGCAAAACACTTGATGTGGTGATTGCACTTGTTCCGTGTTGTAACGAACCATCGATTTGTTGAAATAGTTCTTTATTTCTTTTGGCGGCGAGATTCCGTAGCTGTCAAAATAATAATTTTTCTTCTTCCCGTTCTTCATCCACGCCACCCAGTGAGTGCCTTCACCCGATGAATCGTCTAGATTTAAAATTCCGCATTCCGATTGTCGAGGTCTTCTCTTCGGTAAGGTATCTCTAGAAAACACTCCTAGAAAATCTTTGATTTTCAAATCTTTTGCTGCATTCAACAGATCGATGTTGGACAGGGGTTCATTAGGTAAGACGACACCTTCTACGGATATCTTTATTTTCTTATTCATAATGCGTATATTTTTTTTTTTTTATTTATTTTATTATAATTCACTAAAAAATGACGTTATTTTTTTTTGTTTTTTTCTCTTTTTTTTTAAACTAACATTCTCGATGTCTCTATCGTTTTCTATAATTATGATTCCATCTAATTCTTCTTGATTTTCTGAACTCTTGATGTCACTATCGATTTCCATAATATTGAATCCGTCTAATTCCTCTTGATTTTCTGGACACTCGATGTTACTATCGATTTCTATAATTTTGAATCCATCTAATTCCTCTTGATTTTCTGGACACTTGATGTTACTATCGATTTCTATAATTTTGAATCCATCTAATTCCTCTTGATTTTCTGGAATCCTATCATCCACAATCGTATCTAGAATCCAATCATCCATATTCATATCATCTCTAATTAGATCTGCAGTCCAATATCCGAGTGCCAAAGTGCTTATTTTATCGTCTAACACGAATCTCTTATCGTCGTCGGCCATCAGCAAAATCTTGTTGACTATTTCGGTATACAAGTCGTGATTTTCGCTTCGAATCGATTTCATAGTCTTATACACTGGACCACTTCCTAACAGACAATCTTTATACTCTTGGAAAGAGATGTTTTTCTTCACCACGCACGCTTTAACTCCTTTGCACTTCTTGATCTCTTCATCATCTTCTAGACGATAAGCATACAGTTTGGGTCTCAAGCCCACGAATTCGACAATCTGTTTACCGCCGCTCTCGTCCTTAAATTTACCCAACACCTTCTTGTTGTCATTCGATTGAATGTTGGACGGGTGATCGACGGGATAATTGCTCATGTCGAACCACTCGGCCACATCCTGAGATATATCTCGGTAGACGTCTTTCGTCTCTATCTCGTAAACTAAACTGTCTGTGTCAGTGAACAGTAGTTTGGCTTTATCACCAAATTTTCGTTTGATGTAATCGTAGTGAAACTCGTACATCAATTGCTTGCTGACATCTAAGATGATCGGTCCGAGATAATATGGTTTGTTGAACTTCAGGTGCGTCTTTTGCATGTGAACGGCCACTAGATTTTCGTCGAATATGGTTCGGTGTTTGTAATTGGGTTTTGCCACTAATGATTTAGCTCTTTTCTCAGACTTGATGAGTCGAACGTCGGTTCTCTTCCTGATGTTTTCCATCGATTTACCGTACACGCAGTTGTTCATGAGTTTGAAGAAATCTTTTTCGAAATTGTTCTCGGCTCGAGTTCTGAGATTCGTGTTGAGATCGATGTATTTTTTTCATCCAAGGCTCTTCGTCGAATCGAATGATGCGATGTATGTTGACTAATTTCATCCCGTAATTGACGTACTGTTTCAAATTCTCGCTGTAGATGACGTAGTTACATTTGTTAAATAAATTGGGAATGAGTTTTTCCTCATCTCCCTCGTTCGGTTCCATTCATTCAGGAGCCAGCAGATAATCATTGTGTAGATCGTGTAATTCTTTCAGATAGTTCAAATCGACTTCTAAAATGCAAGGATAATCTCTCCATTTTTGCATCTCTTCCGGTTCCTTCACCCATTCGAAATTTCCAAACGGTAAAGGATGACTCATAGCCCAACCATACAGATTATTGGCGTCCCAATACTGTATGTATTTAGTCGACCGTTTCGAATTGAAACCTTCTTTCATGTAGGGATTGTTAGCTTCAGAATGTCTGTCGGAGATCATCGAGACGCCACCTCTTGCAGCTCTTTCGAACATGAGCAACATGTCCACATTGGATAATAATTCCAATTGGACTTCGGTGGTCTTCGACAGAGCGTCCCACGCCAGACCGGGTGCGGTGAAATACTAAGCGGGTTCCAGATCGTAATTTCGACAACAGACGTCTCGAAAATTTTCGAACACGTCTGCCAAGAGTAGAACGTCGGTCTTCAGATAGAGATCGTGATAATCTCTCATGGTTTTCATATCGAATGATTTCCACACGTTTTTAGCGTGTTCGTAATTCTTGTCGGAAATGTCTGATTCGTATAATTTCGAATAAAAATCTTCTTTCGAAGGTAGTGTGGTGTCTTCGAATCTCTTTAGATCGTTCATGTAATCGTAAGGATAGACTCCTTTCCTCAACATGATGTCTACTCGTTCTTCGAAATGTTCGCTCATGATTTTAAATTTATCCTTGCTCATGTTATCGACTAATTTTTCCAGAGCGGTCGACATGAATTTAAAACTGTCGATGAAATGTATGGCTCTACGAATGAATTTCGTTTTTTCTTCCAACGTCTCTCCATCGATTACTCTTTTCTCCTCCATGAGCTTCCATTTTGTGAAGGAAATGTATCTTTCTTCGCTGTTCGCGATGCAATTTAATTCTTCGTGTGAGGTGCCGAGATTTTTCACGAACAGATGACTGTCGTAACCCGAGAGATTGTGAAACATCACCGGATAGAAAACGGCATCTTGATATTTTAAATTACACTTGCTGTGAGCCGGACCGCAATACAGACCCGTGTAATGATCGTGGTCTCTGACCTTCCTATTTTCCTTCGAATTCTCGTCGAACGATTGTTTGCATATGTGACATTTGGTGGCTCTGTTATTTTCGTCCTGCTGCTCTCACGTGATGATCATTTCTGCCGGAGTTTTGAATTTGTCGTATAACATTTGAAGTTTCCATTCTAACTCTTCCACGAACCTTTGAGCCACGTCGTCATCTTCATACTGTTTCGTGTAGGTGAAGGGACCCATGTCGGTTTGCGAGTCGAAAGCGCATTTCACGTAAATGCAATAGCCCGAAGGTATGTGTTTTTGATATCTTTTGACGTAACTTTGAAGAGTGTTTGGTTGACAGGAACTCATTTTCACGGTGAGACATTTGAAATCAGCGTACACGACGAATGGTACTTTTAACCTTCTATTGTGATTATCAAACTTCATGATGGTGGTGGGTTTGGGCATTTCGACGGCGACACCTTGATTTTCGTTGCAATATTTCTGATGTTTCGCCAACGAGTCTTCGCTGTGAAACACATTCATGCAATTGTAACATAAAGATATCTTTCCATTATGATTATTATTTTGTTTTGACAGTAATCGACTCGGATGTTTAACCCAACAATAATGACGATTGTCACCATTCGAAATCAATAATAAAATAATCGTCTTTTCTCTTCCGAGATACGAAGTCAGTCTGAGAGGATGGATCTTTCGTTTTTCGTCGTCGTATCCCAAGACGTTCACCGCAACAGTGGGATTTTGAGCCTCGAAACATTCGATGTGTTTTAACTGCGTTGGAAAAGTCACTCCGGTCCAATCGAGATTTTTAGAAGTTTCCTCGTACTGAGAAACTCTATCGGAGTTTATTTTGACAGGGTATAAAGCGGATGTGACTGCCCATTTAAAACACTGATCATCGTTATTTTTCACGTTGATCACGCCGTATTTCTTAGTGAGGAAATACGGTAATTTCACGTAGGAAGACCCTTTCAACAAATCGTTTTTAGTTATGTGAATTTCGAGTTTCAACACCTCATCGAACGTCCAATTACTACCTTCATGCTGATAATTCGCGAGAGACGTCAACATCTTGTCTTTCATCTTTTCGAAAACGTCCGATAAATCTGAACCTCGAAATACGGGTTCGACATGAGATCTGAAATATGCATTTTTCACGATGCTCTCACCGGACTTCACATCGATTTTATTCATCACGCAATGGAGTATCATCTTAATTTTTAGTCCCACATTCATGTATTTGCGAAACAAATCCAATACCTTTTTCTTCACCCGTTCCATGAACAATTTCGGATCGATTTTCTTCAACGAGGGAACCACATCGAAAGTTTTAAAAACGCCTTTGATCGCACTCTCCCATTCCACGGACTTCGATTGAAATAGTTCTGTGGTGAGTAGCGCTAGATATTCTTCTCCTTTCCCTTCATCTATTGCTCGTCGAAGTTCGTTCGATATATCTCGTTTGCCTAGAATCTGATGTGCATCACTCGTTTTCGTTTTTCTTTTCTTTTCTTTGGAAACTTGAAGTTCTTCAACGGCTTTTCGTTTAGTCGTCTTCTTATTTTTTCACAATCGAAACGTTTTCAGTTTTTTTCGACGTCGGCATTTCAATTCCTTTTACTATCTTTTTCTTCTTCTCATTTCTCACAACCGATGCATTTTTTGACGTCGTTGCTATCGGCATTTCGATTCCTTTTACTATCTTTTTCTTCTTCTCATTTTTCACAACCGATGCATTTTTTGACGTCGTTGGTATCAGCATTTCATTTGCCTTTCCATCATTTCACAAATGTTTCTGTATGACTTCAATCTTTTTTGATTTAGTTCTATGATTTCTGAAATGTGAAATTTTTAATAGTTTACAAATCTCGTTTAACTGAGGTATGGTTTTAGGGACCTGCGAGCCGGGGATAAAACTTCGAGCCGAATCTCGAGCCGAATCATCCCTCTGATATCGAGTCGAGTCGAATCTCGAACCTTGAAACCGGCGCGACGGCGATATTCGTGCTTCCATACTCATAGTCTGCAATACCGGTACTCTGCATGCTGGATGAGTTCAGAATCAATTGGTCTGGAATCGAGTATTCTTGCACTGCGAGAATACTCGATTCCAGACCAATTGATTCTGCCGGGGGTTTAATAATCAACAAAATTGGAGAGCTAATACGTTCAGAGAGCGATTTATTACACTATCGTTAGCGTATGACGGCGTGTTCTTGATGCGAGCGAGTGCACATATAATTCGCCGTTTGAACAGAGGTCGGTTCGAAAAATACGAATCGGACGGTGAGGTATCGAGTCGAATCGAATCTCGGCGATGGTTTCGAGTCGAGCCGAATCTCGAACGGTTCGCAGGTCCCTATATGGTTTTCTCATTTAAATTTTCCATTTTTTTTTTATCTGTTTGTTTCAATTTGTAAGAATATATTTTTTCGAATTTTGTATTTTAAAAAATTTGTTTAAAAAGTTTTGTTTTTTTAGTGTGAAAAAAAAAATTTTTTTTTGATGAAATTAATCGATTTTTTTTTATGTTCCTTAACGTTAAAAAAAACGAGAAAAAAAGGATGTTAAAAATTTAACTTATATATATAAAGAGAAAAAAAAACTTTTTAAACAAATTATTTAAAATACAAAAATTTAAAATATACATTATTTGCAAGAATTCATAAAACAAAAAAAACCAAATAATCGATCATGACGACAACATCCACGATGGAATCTCGACACAAACGTCGACATTGTTTAATAAATCGTTATTCTCCAAAAAACCAAGAAGAAAAAAATCGTAATTTATATTTACGTGTTTCGAAAGAAAACGATACGATTTGCGATAGAAAATCGAATCGTAATACTATTAGTGAACAAAAATTAATCGACAATGTCGTTCGAACTATTAAAAAAGAAGGTTCAAGACAAATAGAACTCTTATGACTTTTACGCGAAGTCTCGCACAAGGTTCAAAACAAATTTCCGTGAAGCAGACGCGTGTTCATGTCACCCGATTCCTTCTCAATAGACGATGATAACTGCAAGATGCGAAGGCTAATTTTTAAACGTTCGATGTCTTGCCCGTTCTAAAACTCGTGAAAAAAAATTAAATTAATACAAAAAAAGGATGTTAAAATTTAACTTCTATATATATTTAAAGAGAAAAAAAAACTTTTTAAACAAATTATTTAAATACAAAAATTTAAAATATACATTATTTGCAAGAATTCGTAAAACAAAAAAAACAAATAATCGATCATGACAGCAACACCTAAAAGATGCGAATTGAAATTGAAATGAGTCAAAGCGTGTACGAAATTAGGTTTTAAAATCTATACATTACAACAACACGATCCCATCGAATTGAACAAGGTTGAGACGATGGGCTTAGAGCGCTACTACGACAAATATCATATGTGTTTGAAATTGGATGAAGCCATGCTTGATTTGTTTTGCGAGTACCAAAGCGATCTGGTGAATAATATCATCGTTGCCGAAAACAGAAAATTCGACAAGGACGATTTGTCGTTGTTCTTTAGAAATTACATATATCCAATAATCTCAATCGAACTCTTGGACAAATCGGGTGGTGAGAACGCGTTCACCGATGTAAAAAAATTTAAAAGAGTAAAGATAAACATACAAGACATTTTCGTAAGTGAGAAAATGACGCATGTCAACATGCTAATAACGGACTTGGAAATATAAACGATAGAGAGATTGATTTTAGCAAAAAAGAAGGAAAAAAAGTAATGAGATCTAAAAGTGATCTTATTACTTTTTACAAAAATATTTTTCACATTAAAGAAATTAAAATTAAAAACAACTTTTTTTTTATATATATAAAGAGCAAAAAAAACAAAACTTTTTTTAAACAAATTATTAAAATACAAAATTTAAAATATACATTATTTACAAGAATTCGTAAAAACAAAAAAACAAATAATCGATCATGAGGACAACAACACCTAAAAGATGCGAATTGAAATTGAAACGAGTCGAAACGAATAAGAAATTTGGTCATAAAATCTATAGATTACAATGACACGGTCCCATCGAATTGAACGAGGTCGAGACGAAGGGCTTAGAGCACAAATACGACAAATATAAGATGCCTCTGAAATTGGACGAAGCCGCGCTCGATTTGATTTACGAGTACCAAAGCGATCTGCAGAACATCGTCATTGCCGAAGATAGAGAATTCGACAAGGACGATTTATCAATGCCCTATGGGAATTACATATTTCCAAACATCTCATTCGAACTTGTGGAGAAATTGGGTGGTGAGAGCGAGTTGACCGATGTAAAAAACTCAAAAGAGTAAAGATAAACATTCAACACGTTTTCGAAAAACGAGAAGACACGAGTGTCAACATGCTAATAACGGACTTGGAAATATAAACAATAGAGTGATTGATTTTTAGCAAAGAAAAATGAAAAAAAAAAGTAATGTTTTCCTTCTTCTTCACTATTACCATATATTGTAATAACGTTTCCTTTTCTCTCAATTTTCAGCGTTGATTCTTCTTTTTCTCTTTTTTCTTTTTCTTTGTGATATGATACGTTTATAACAACATTTTTGTTTATCTGAATCATAATTATGAACGAATGTTGTGCATCTCTTGGTAACACTCGCATCATCACCATTCTCTTCAGAAGGTAGTGGTGACGGTGGAAAGCATCGTCTCATTCTCAACCGTCTATCCCACGCTTTATCTATCTCTTTCATCAGTTCTTTCCTTAGATATCTATCATTAGCGTCTAACCATTTTTTTTATTTTTTCGCTCTCTGGCTTGCGATGTTCGTCATTATCGTCAGATTGTTTCTCCACCTTTTCATCCAGGTGATAAATTCTCCACCTTGTCATCCTGATGATAAAATTATTTCTCCACCTTTTTTACTAATTTTAAATATATTATTTTATACTTTCTATGATTTTATATTTTATACAATTTTATATTATAATAACATATTCAAAATCGGTATGTTCTTAAACGGCGAATTCTCACCGAGCAACAAACCCTTGCCGAGTCGCTCAACGTTCTGTCCACTCTTCAGATAGAGACCGTTTCCTCTCAGAGAGTTGCCACCTCTAACGGGTTCTAGATACAATCCTTTACCGCTGTCGTCTACGTGGACGCGACACACGGCTCCTCCCTTCTTCAAAAACAGTCCGCTGCCACCCATTAATTTCTCAACCGCCGAACTAGCGAGTCCCGTGAGAGCTCCCACGCCGAGAGTCTTTCCGAGAAAGGGTAGTGCCTTTGCGGCGAAGGGTAATGCTTTTGCGGCTATTCCTGCCAATAGCGGTAGGAAACCGCCTTTCATTCTCAAATTGTATCTCAATTGAGCGGGACTCATTCTCCCCGTCAACCCTCTTCCATCGCGAATCGCTTTGTCCATCCTTTTGATTTGACTTCTGGTCCAGGCGATCGAATCCTGACCGCCTCTCGTCAGATCTTCGTGAGTGAATTTGAATCTCACCGCCTCGCCTCGAGTTGTTAACGCTCTCTTAAGTTTCTTCCTCTGTCCTGCGGATATGTTCACGTTTTTAACCACGTATTGTGTCATAATTCTGTTTTTTAAAATATATTTACTTCAATTGTTTCTTGTTTAATAATTATATTAAAATAATTTTGTAAAATTAATATTGCGTTTATTTTATTTTTGTTATCTATATATATACACAATTTTTTTTTTGCTTTTATATTTCTCTTATGTGAAATCGTATCGTCACTCTCTCTCTCCGCGAAGATCTAACTGTTCACCATTTTGATCTGTCAACGTAGTTTTGAGACTATACAACGTGTCCAAAATCACTGGTAGATAAACTAAATTTCGAGGTCGCTCCACGATCTTATAACCCGGCGACACGTTTGGAAAGAAGGAATAGATAGTCGGTTGAGCGCTACCATTCACGTAGCTTCCAGCAATCACATCCACGTTCACCAGAATGCTATTGACAGCGAGAATGTCGACAGTATTTTCAGATGCCGCGTGGCCTCGATACATCTTTCGATCGAATCCCAACACCTTGCCTATAGAATCGTCCGTGTTGAAATCCACTCGAAAATTATCTTCCAAATCCAACATCGTCTGTAAGGTATTAGGATTGGGAGCGAGTCTGATCTTGTTGCTTCCCTTTCCATCCGTCTTCATTCGCATCTGAATGTAATTGTTCAAATCGTCTATGTCGTAACTCCCTTTGGGAATTCGAATCTCCAACCAATCCGTTCCGTCGGAATACTTGACCGAGTTATTCTTTTCGGTGACGTTGGGAAAGGAATAATAAGTCTCCAGATTCACCAACGCCATCTCGTATCTTTTCTCTCTATTCAATTCGATGGAAGGTTCGAATTTCGTAGCGAATCGAGTCGAATCGCCACTCACCACGATTTGAATGGATTGTTTCGCAGCCGTATTCTCGGCTATCCGTTCTAACAATTCTCCATGTTCGAACATTATATTTAATTTTATTTTTTTATTCAAAACTAATTATTTGAAGATTTATTATTTTCTAAATTTTATTTTCACGCTCTATCTTATTATTATCATCAGAAACATAAAACTTGTCGAATCCGCACCGATATTTTCCGCGATTAAATTCGCTTGTCAAATCGATCACGACGAAATTGTAAAGTCCACCATCCCAAACCCTCTTGCAAAATCTCCTGAATTCCGCCGCGCTCATGTCGTTTGCGACGTGATCGCCGTAGATGTGATTGAGATTCTTGAGATCTTGGCGAAAGAGACATAGAAAATTAGCGTTCTCCCTTATCGTCTGTCTGGGCAATCGAAAATAATTCTGCGACAGGTAGAAACAGTCCACGTTGCTGTGTCGACCCCTAACGTAATACGATTCGCATCGGTTCTGTCTCTCCAAAAGCAGATCGTCGAAAATCATGAGATTCTTATCTTCCGATTTCAGTTCTCTAGGATCCGGAACGTCGCTAGCGTTCTCATAAAATCGACACTCGACGTTCGAAGATGCATTTCTCTTCATCAGCTCCGTCGCCGCACCGTCCAAAATGGTCGAGAGTGGAGCTCCACTCTTGTCGAATTCCTCCCTACTGTCAAAGATTCTGGCTATGACGTCCTTGGGCAATCTGCGATCCATGCACTCTCGAAGCAATCTGTATTCGGGTTGAAACAAGCTCTTGCCAAACACGAACAATCTGTCGTAATCCAACCAGTCGGGTCGGGACAACAGATTCATCAACAGATTGGTCTTTCCACAATTCGATTTTCCCACTATCAAACCTCTTATGCTCTTGGGAAAAAACTCGTTATTCGACCTCTTGGTCGCGGCGTCGTTCCAAGACATATCTTTAATGTTCATCTTTGTTTTATTTTGTTTGTTTGTTATTTTAGATTCTTTTCAAACGCAAATTTTTTATGTTTTTCAAACTCTGTTTTTAATGTTATTATTTATTTATATCACACCGTCGCGAGTTCTCTTCAATCCGGATCCACTCGTCATTTTAGCTAAATCTTGTATGGGCACCACAGCATCCTTAAAATCTTTCCAACTTTTCGGCGTTCGCTCTAACGCAGCTCGCTTCGCCGGCGGACTGATCAACTTGTCGATCAACGCGTCGGCTGCCCTCTTGCCAGCCACAGAAGCTATCCTGCCACTGGCTTCGGAAGCGGCTTTCTTACCAGCATCCAAAGCCGTCTTCTTACCGACCTCAAACGCGGTCGATGCGAGTTTTCTACCCGCATTGCTCGTGAACGCTCGCATTATAGAATCGACGATGCCAGAACCGCCTTGAACGTAAGTTCTGACGTATCCCCTGTTCTTTATCACTAACATATTTTATTTTTATGATATATTTTTGTTTTTTTCACTGGTAAATCGTTTTTGCCGTTGAAATACCTTTATTATTCTAGTGTAAAAATTTACTGTTTTATTTTTGTTTGTTTCTCTCTACTTATTATATACACATCAATCCTTCAATTCGTTCATCAGCTTTTTATACTGTTTTTTATTCAAAACCTTCTGTCTTAACAATTCGTCAGATATAGTAACTATCTGATTATCTAATCCTGTGTTACCAGCCCGTCTGCTCGCCATCAACAAACTCAATCTCTGAGACAGAGCGTCAGAATCGCTCGGAAGAAAAGTGGTTTTCACCCCTTTGCCAGTCACCGATTCGACGAACTTCTTGTTCATATCCCATATGGGTTTCACCACTTTCGTCCACTTGTAACCTCTGTTGGCTTTGGGTCTCGTCTCTCTGGCATCGTTATTTCTCTTCATGGCGTGGGTCTGGACCAGAATGTCTCCGTAATTGTCGAAATCCTGTTCCGTGTAATCGCTGGGCTTGTCGTAAAGGAGCAATCTGCGCAGTCCATCAGTCAATTCGTATCTGTTCGAACCCACGATCAATTCATCATCGCCAATATCCACTTCCGTATCACCTACAAAAATCCTTCCCTGCGAATCCTTATAAAATACATACAACTGATCTCTCTTACCGCCATCATCATCGGACGATGCAACGCTACTAGTGGTGATAGTTGAAGCCGTATCATCAGACTCGCTCTCTGTTTGAATTCCCGTGGGAACGTAATCCGGTGTAGATTGAACGGAATACCGATTTCCAAAACTAGGAGGCAACGAACCCATTCTCAAAGAACTCTCCTTTATGGGTCTCAATTCTTCGACTATCTCCTTCCTGCTTCGCTCTTGACCCTCCGTCACGGGTTTAAATATTTTTGTGGCTTCGCGTTTGAGTTCCATCTCACCAAGACGTCTGCTCCTATCAGCAGACTGAATCCCCTTCTTAGCACGCTCAAACTCTTCTAAAATTCGATCTCGGTGTGTAGGATCCATCTGTAAAAACATCTTTCGTTTTAATTGTTTTTATTATTTTCAAAATTAAATGTTTAATTATATTTTTATGTTTTAAGTAATAAAAATCTTTCCGTCTTAATATAATAATCTGAAAATATTCACATCTCAACTGACTGTGTTAATTGAAGTTTAAAAATACGTTTAAACAGTACATGACAAACCGGTTTCTGATTTAACGCATTTTGACAGTAGTTTTTACATTTGTCAAAAGATTTTCATTCACACATCAAACAACCATTCACTCAATGTCGAATTAAGAGAGAATCCCTTTGATGACTGTTAAACAGTTTCAACACACAAAAGAAAACTGATTTTAATGCTGAGAACTTATTCATTACAAAATCTCTCTCCGATTGCTATCATGAATATATTAAAACTTTTACCACTCAAAACCTAATTGAGCGGAAAATGCGTTTTAAACATTCCGATAAGTGTTTGACTTTTTCGAACGAACGCTTAACAGTCAATCTCTCTCATCAAGACAAAACACGAATATCTATTACAGATCAACTCTTTCGAACAAAAAACCCTCAAAACTCAATTTCTATCCGTCCCATCAAGACAAAACATGAATGTCTATAATACAGACCATATTCATAATCGACACTTTTTGAACAAAAAACCTCATTCACTCATAACGATAACATGTGTTAGTTTTTACTTCAGGAAGACGTGACTGGGTTCGCGAATTTCCAACACACCGACGACAACACTCTTCGTTCAAAACATTTCCATCAAGTGCTCATCGGGATCACCTCGCAATAACGTGCCCTAATCTCACTTCGAGAAACGCGACAGTGGGTTTGAGAATTCAAACATAACCTCTTCACGCGAGTCGATTTCAGACCTAAAATCCGCAAGCGAGATTCCCCCATAGGATTCAGTGTTAAAATCGTGTACGGACGCGGATTGTTAGAATAGCCAAGATAATGAGTTCGAATTCTCAAAACGTTTTTTTTTTTTGCTCGCAATTTAACACTCTCCATAGGGTTTCAGTGTTAAAATCGTGTACGGATGCGGATTGTTAGAATCGACAAGACGATGAGTTCGAACTCTCAAAACGTTTTTTTTGCTCGCAATTTAACACTGAATCCTATGGGGAAAACTCATCTGCAGATTTCAATCAAAACGGCACATGTACGTGTACGTAAAACTACGGATTCCTCCAATTGGGTTCAGTGTTAAAAAAATTCGAGCTCACCCTAAAAAACCGTTAAAATCTTGTACACGTACACGATTTTAACACTAAATCCTATGGAGATGTACATGTACACGTACACGTACATGTACAGGTGAGCTCGTATTCTCAATTATCACCTACTAACCAAAGTTGGATAATTTGGGTATTTCCAAATGGTACACTTATTCTCACTCTCATTGTACTTGAGGGTTAAATCTGAGATTGAAAAGGTATACCAATCTTACTCAGGGAAGGTGAGTACAGAAAAGTACGAAATTAATCAGAAAATGAATTTTGTCTGACGGTACTAATATTTGTACGAGCAAAACTGGTACTGGATTTATTTATTTATTTATTTATTTATTTATTTATTAGGTTTTAACGACACATTGACAGCCAAGGTCATATTATGTCGGTGACAGTTGTATGGGTGGGGGAAGCCGGAGTACCCAGAGAGAATCACCGAGCAATGACGAGCAGCTGCCAGCTCCCCAACATAGTGCCTCCTCACTGTAGCACAGGCAGGGTTAGATTGGTTGAAGACATGCGCTCCATCGACGTGCAGTATGCCTTAGTACACTGCGTCATGGTGCCCCCATGCGGACAGTCGGGGTGAAGTGATCGGGACATAATTGGAATATATCCGACAGATAGAATGTCGGATATATTCCAATTATGTCCCGATCATGCAAGGCAGAACTTGAAATTCTCAGAATGTATCCTATCTTTGTCAAGTGCCGAGACCGTGTGGAAATACCGTGGATCAGGTGGAAACAGAGGGCACGATTCGTCCCTACTTTATTCTCAACTCAACGACTTTTCCATTCATTATTTACCTGTCACCGGCTGAGTTAGGTATTATATTTGTCTATTTGATGAACTTTTCAACCTTAACTATTTGCGGCTTCATGTAGCACCACTGAAAGGCCACTCCACGGTTACCAATATATTCAGGGATTGCTTTTACGAAAATAACAATTATTCCGACTATACCCACATGGGAACTCCTAAATATGCCAAGGGTTAAACTTTTGATAATGACGTATAAAACAGAAGTTGTCATGCTATGCTTGCTGCATGCAGGCATAGGAAACATTCAACGCTCAATGAATTAGGAATGGAATAAATTTAAACTTTACAGCAACCTTATAACAGAAAATATTCTTGGAATTGAACTGTGAATCCGAATTTCGAAAGCATTCTCGGATATTCTATTCTAAACTACCACTGCACGCTTATCAATATTCAGTGATTTTATGAAAATATCAATTATTCCGACCGTACCCATATGGGCAGTCTCGAATCTGCCAACGGTTAAACTTTTAATAATGACATATAAAACAAGAGTTGTCATACTATGACTGCTGCATGCAGCCATAGAAAACTTTCAACGCTCAATCAATTAGGAATGGAGTAAATCGTCACTTAACCTCACCAAATTCTGAAAAACGAGAGTTTTTGTGGACTGCACCTATCTTTATGCAAACAGAACGAGCATAGGATTAAACTTTACAATCAAACTTACAACAGCAGATATGCTCGGTAGGCAATTGTAAATACGAACATGTAAATAATTTTTCGATATTTCTTTCGAAAATGGAAGAAAAGTGAGCTCCAAATTAGCCAATTTTATGAAGAATTTTAGGGCACTCAAATTCAAGGCCCGAACACTGGGTGAAGGTTAAAACTTTGAATAAAATATATAACAGCAAAATTGTTCTTGGATGAAGGCCCAATCCTCTCATGGAAAAGGTTTTGAGACAATATGGCTCCAGTGTTGAGAAAGTGCATGTAATAATAATAATAATAACACTTCGGCCGGCCGCTGATTTGTCGCGGTTCTCGTATGAGAAGGCCTTGGTTACCCATGTTCTACCAACTGCCTCCCTATTCCCGCGCTTTTTCTCTCCTCCCAACACTCGGAGACGAACTGCTTGATGACATCCCTTGCCCCATTCTTCCCAATCTCTCCGATTAGTATATTAACCCTCTCCTTTGAGTCGCCCCCTAACCACATGTCCTTCATTCTCCCATCCCACTTCTCCATTATACTCCCCGTGAATCTTGTTCTTTTAGACTGGTATTTTGGGCATTCTATAAGAAAGTGTTCCAGGGTCTCCACCACGCCCACGTTACACATCTGGCACTCCTTTTCACTATTTTTCCCAATTTTTCCCCTCAGCTCCAGGGACCGCAACCTCAGCTTGAACAACAGTGAACCCCCAAAGGTGCCACCAAGGTACTCTTCAAAACCATGCTTCTCTTTATCACGCAGGCCACCCAAAGATCTCTTTGATTTGACCCCCTCTCGCCAATTACGGTTACAATCCTCCATGACCCTTTCTCTGACGATCTTTTTGCCCTGGTTTGCCCCAACCTCAAGGTCCGAGATCTCCATCGAGTAGTTTTCTACTAGCTCCTTCACTTGGACCATCCATCCCGTCTTGATATTTGAGTTGAAAGTTCTCAGGAACATTACTTTACACCATCGGCTATCGGGGAGATTTACCAAATAATTAAGATAACCGAGTTTCAATAGGTCTATCCTGTCCTTGATCTTGATCCACCCAAGCTCACCCCTGATTGCTTCTAGTGCTGTTATCCATCGGTCTGCATCGTTCTGCAGGATTTCCAAGCTCTTAACAGCTGTCTGGTTTAGGGGTACAACTTCCGTACCGTATGTTATTCTTGGCAGACCACCATTTCCCAAATGGTTTTCCCCACGAAAACCTTATTGAAACTGTTTCTCCCTATAAGTTTCATTTGGTTAAGGATTCGCTTCCCCTTCAGAATCAATTTATTTGTGTGGTTTCGGTAGATGCCTCTTCCTGTGATGTTTATATTTACCCCCAGGTACTCATAATCACTAGTCTCTCCTACACTAAGAAGTCTACTGCTACCTTCCGGAATGCAGAACTCCCCCACTCTCCACCTTCGAGTGGGGTCCACTTTGCGGCCCACGGGTATAACTTTGCTCTTGCTTTCATTAAGTTCGAGTCTCCATTTGATCCCATATTTTCCAACAATTCCCAGCATCTTCGCTAGCCCCTCTTCGCTTTCTGACACTAGCACCATATCGTCTGTAAAAAATAGCCCTGGGATCTTCAAGCCACCAACTGCAACCCCCTCGTCGCTATGCAGGAGTTCATCTCCTAAACCTTTGATGTACAATGCAAACAGGATCGGCGAAAGGATACACCCCTGTTTTAGACCTATCTCCATAGGCACACGTTTTGTTGTAATGTTTCCCAGACTAAGTTCACTCTGTACATCTTTATATGATGCTTTCATAATCCCAACAAACTCGCCCCCAAGCCCAGAGCCTCCAGCTTGCGCCACATACCCTCCGTCCATACTCTATCATATGCCTTTTTAACATCCAAAATGGCCATAAACATCTTTTTCTTTTTTGCTTTCGCGGATTCTATCATTTGGGATAGCGTGAAAAGATGGTCAGTGACTCTCCTTCCCTTCCTGGAGCCATTCTGGATTTCTCCCAAAAAACCCTTCTCTTCGATCACCTCCTTTAATCTCCCATACAGGACTTTACAAAAGACTTTTCCAATGTTGCTGCTGACAGATATCCCTCGATAGTTATCCAAGACGTCTTTTTCCCCCTTTTTGTGAATAAATGTCACTTTACTTTCCCTCCACTCCTTTGGGACCTCTTGTTTTTCTATGGCTAAATTGAATAGGGCAGTTAGGCTTTCCAAGAGTTCCTCTCCCCCTTTTTTGATAAACTCGTTAGGAATTTCGTCCACCCCTCCCCGCTTTTCCATTCCTTAATTTCGAGATCACCCTTCGCACCTCCTCAGTTTTGATTTCGCTGCACAAGAAGTTCGATAGATTTTCCTCGACCAGGTTCGGACACTCTGGTGGGTTCCCCATGCCCCATCGCTTATCGTTTACCTTTTCCCAGTGCTTGACTAGTTCTAAAGCGATTTGATCTCGCTCTTCTGCAACTCTGCCATCTACTTTAATGCTCTGTGGGTTATTCCCTTTGTTACGTTTGTTCACCCATTTCCAAAATACGCTCGAACTCGACCCCCCTGTCGTTCTTATCGTCCTAATAAGACTGCTATTTCGCACTCTCCGGTTGTCGTCTTTAATCTTGTTTACTTTATTTCGTGCTTGTTGGTATTCTTCCTTTGCTACCATGGCCTCATTGCTTTCCACCCCCTTAAGTTTTCTACTTCTCCTATATGCAGCACATTTAGCTTTTCTAACCTTTATGTCCCTTTTCAGTTCTTCGTTCACTCTGTACCCAAGTTCCCGTGTTGGCACCCTAATCTTTCCTACACTTTCCTTTCCTGCCTCCATTAGGCTCGCAACTATGGCGTCGGCCATCTTCTGAACACTGCCCCCCTTGGGTACGGCTGCAAGCTTTGGTTTGAGTTTTTCTTCGAACTTCGCCCAGTCGGCATCCTTTTTGAGTTCCCAAGCCTCCTTAAAGCTTCCTTTGCTTTTCTCTAGGTTTTTGGCCCTCATCGTCACTGTAATCAAGTTGTGATCACTATCCAACTCCATTTTTCCCTCATCGTCCACTTCTACCCTTATCACCTCCCTCCATAAATTCATATCTGTGAGAACGTAGTCAATTATTGATTTTCTGTCGTTTCTCTCCCAGGTCCATTTCCCCTTACATCTAGCGTCCCTGTTCAGAATCTTCAGACCGAGCTCATTTGTGAAGTTCAACAGCTTCCTTCCATTCCTGTTGACTTTCTTGTCCCCACCCTCTATGCCTTCTTCCTTATCACCTATGTGTCCATTAAAGTCGCCCATCAGAATTATACCGAGCCCCCTGTTTTCTAGTTCAGTGATATTGGACCTTAATGTTGAGTATATCGAGTCATTCCACTCGGGTTTACTTCCCTCCACCGCACAGTACACAATCCCAAGGGCAATACTTTTGTTTCTCAGACTGATCTTTACCCATCCAATTTCTTTCGATACCTCAGCCGAGGTGATGATATCTTCCAGATCTGTGACCAGCGACGGTTTTAAATCCTTCTTAATGTACATGGCTACCCCTCCCCCTTTTTCTGGCCTTCCGTTCGCCCTACACCTATCCACACACACCCGGTTACTTGGTCTACCCATTCCTCGTGTCTTACCCACGTCTCGCTGAAGCCCATGACATCAAACTCCTCTGCCTCGATCAATGTACCAATTTCACTTACTTTCCGGTGAAGACACTGGATGTTGCTATAACCCACTTTCAGGGTACCGAGGTTCATTGGCTTCCGCCAACTGGGCCCATTGTTTTCTGGCGCTAGTCCTGGTAAACTTATTCTGTCCCCCTCACTCTTGATTACCCCACCTATGTCCACTCTAGTTAAACTTGCCTCTGACCTCCCACCCCGCTCCTTTCCAAAAAAGGCTCTGCTACCCGTAGAATTTTATCCCCCAATACCAGTTTCCCCACCCTGCTAAGATGCAGCTCGTCACGTCCGTACATGCTCCCATTGCCCCAAAACGTGTCCCAATGGTCGATAAAGGGTATTCCCAGATCAACACAGTAGTCCTCCAACTCTTCATTTAGGGCTAAAATCCTTGAGTTCCGTTCGTCCCCACCTCCAAGGACAGGTAGGACCCCGGATACGACTACCCTTGCATTCCTACTTGGCAGTTTGCCGACTAAGCCTCTATACGACTCCACCAAACTTACTGACCTTTTCTCCCTGATATTGTTGGTCCCCACATGGACCACCACTACCGGTTCGGGTCCTGACCCTGCCACAATGCCATGTACCCGGTCCCTATGATCCTTCACCTTTGCCCCCGGAAAGCACAAGACTGTTCGATTGGAACTATCAGGACCACAAACTACGTTGTCAATCAATCCCACGTACAATGCTGCTCCCCGCTACAACTAATTTTCTTCTTCTGGCCCCAGTTCCTATATCATCTGCACCTCCTCTCGTTTTGCAAGCTCCTGGCCCCCTCTTTCTCTTGACCACCCTCCTTACCCCGTCTGGACTATCATCATCAACAACCATCTCACCTCCCACACTTTCCCCCTCACTCTCGTCCCCAGGGGTATCCGAGTCTAAAACACTAAACCTGTTTCTAAACACCGCCTATCAACCTTGGCAGCCTTGCGCCGACTCTGGCTTCCGGACTCGACGCAGCCCTGACCTGACGCCACTTTCCGAATTTTCCTACTAGAACACCCCTCCTCAGTTACACCTCCTCCCCCTCCCCCCCCCCCCACATCAAGCATTATTCACCCACGTTTCCTGCTCCCCAGTTTCCTCCTTGAGTCCACAACGACCTTCCATCCACCTTCAACCTCACCATCATAGGTAACCTTCAACGGGGTAACTCCAGATACACCGGCCCTCCCCAACCTCCCTCTCAACTCTGCAATCTCCCGCTCGAATCCAACACACTTCTCTAACAGCGGTAAAATATCCCTGCAATTCGCACATACCCCACTACTCTCCATTGACCGACCACCACCATACCTCATATTACACTGTCTGCACGCCTCCGTATCCTCACTCTCCCCCACCTGCACCCCTCGACTCACCTCCCCCAGACCTACCTTAACACCCATACTTACCTCCGTCTGAACACCCGTCGTGCACTTACCATTCATGATTACAAATATTATACAGAATCCAATGACCGAAAACGACAAAAACACCAGGGCAACAAACACACACGAAAAAAGGTAACAAAGGTAAACAAACAACAAAACTGGACAAACCTATCAACTAAACCTCCTTATTATACCCTACGGTCCTCCCCAAACACACTTGCAAACTAAATATATAAAAACTTCCCTGAAATAAAACTAGTATTAAAAAAAGATACTTATAAACAGTTCCGAGTAGAAAATTTTCTTGTTCTCTTCGTGAGTAGTATTCACATGTAATAATAAACCACAAAGCCTATGCGACCTACCAAAAGTATATTTTGGGTGTCGAATTGTGGTGCCAAATTCTGTATTTTTGGTGCCAAACAATTTATTTTAGTGCAATTGGTACCACGGGCATCCGACAGTGTGGACAGTGCTTTGGTCACGACAATAAATCGGAAAAAGAATTTAAAATAATGGACGGCAGTAATAAAACGTACTCACGAGGTCGCAAATTTATGGGTGAGATGGCCATTCTTCCGGCAATGGTATTTTATATGCAGGGATAGTCAAGTTTATGATACGTCCGAGAAGGCAAAAGGGTTGTTGAATATCTTCGGCGATTCGGTTTGGCAAATTAACTATGACATGGATGTTTTGCCAGATTGAATAAATTAGCAAAGATATTAACGAGCTGACGTGTTGGGTTTAAGAACGGGCATACTTCGAATAATCTGGGCGCTTTGTGTGTTTTAGGAGCGTGTGTTTAACCACAGCATGAATTGCTTTATTTAACCAACACTTTTCAGCAACATATGTACGGCAACGTAGACGAAACTTGTTGTTGTGTTAGTAACCCGTTTAAACAGACTAATAATCCGATTAAACAGGTTAGTAATCCGTTTAAACGGATTAATAATCTGTTTAAATGAATTAGTAATCCGTTTAAGCAGATTACCTAATCCGTTTAAACAGACTAGTAATCCGTTTAAACAGATTAGTAATCCGCTTAAACGGATTACTAATCTGCTTAAACGGATTACAGGGGCGCGGTGGCGTTGCCGTAACAGGTTCTCGTCAGATTGCCGGAGTTAAGCAACGTCGAGCCCGGTTAGTCCTTAGATGGGTGACCGTCTGAGCGATCGATTCGGACTCTCGCGTTGTGTCCTTGGGCAAGGCACTTAACCCCGATTGTCCACATGGGGCACGATGAAGCCGTGTACAAAGGCGTACTGCACTTCGATGGTACGCATGTCTTCAACCAGTCTAATCCTGCCTGTCCTGCAGTGCGGAGTTACGATGTTAGAGAGCTGACAGCTGCTCGTCGTTGCTCGGTTGTTGTCTCCGGCTTCCCCACCCGTAAAACTGTCACCGACACGATATGACCTTGGCTGTTAAAGTGTCGTTAAACCTAATAAATAAATAAATAAATAAATAAATAAATGAATAAATTAATAAACGGATTACTAATCCGTTTAAACAGATTACTATCACAGCAACACATGGCGCTTCTACGTGTCGTACAAATGAGCGGCGGCATTGTTAGATCGGACTTATATTGAGATTTCTCTGATTGAGTGGGTGCACTACAGAGTGCGCGTTCGGAGAGATGGGTAGTACCGGTACGGAGAGTTTTGAGATGTGGCCAGCTTTCCTGTTACGCGTGTAACCGGAAACGGCACAGGGTAGGCTAAACGTCAAGCTGAAACACAAAAACCCTCTTTACCGTTGGTTAACCCTCTCAACTTCGTGTGTTCTTGAACTATGGCCACGTGAAAAGTGAAGTAATAAAAACAACTCAGAAATAAGGCGGATACTATATAAATTTAATCAAGAAATCGGAGAGAAGAGTGTGACAGGCTTCATTGATAATTTGATATATAACACCCTAGTCCTAACCACCTCAGGCTAAATGCGTATCAGCACGTGACTTCCCCTCCTGTAAAACAGCAGGAGAATGCATGGCCTGGTACACAGATAACTAAAATACAACTCTCACAAAGAGCCGATAGATAAACACTCAACGAACGAACGGACGGACGGAAGCACCGCCGGACGTCCAAGCAGACTGACGGACGGACAGATGTACATGTACGGACCAGCGGACGTCCGTCCAAATAAACTGACGGACAGACAGATGTCTGTCCAATTTTTAATATTATTTCATTTTAATTTAGGTGGAAACCTGAACTTTGTGTTTGTCTATTCACAAAATAACTGAAATTTAATAGTTTAAATTTTGACTTAGGTTGGACCCTCATACTTACATCCCAACAATTTTAATCAGAAAAGCCAATGTAAAAATCTACCAACGATTACAAAATACCCAAAAGCACACAAAATACCCAAAGGAAAGGAACTAAAAGTCCTTAGGAAGTAGTTCGAACCTGGAGGTTCTTAAGTCACAAACTAAATGATTTAAACAGGCCGCGACACGGTTTTTAATAGATTGTCCAGCCAATACAATTCTGCACGCAAAACATAGCTGCATAAAATGACATTATGTATAAACAAAGCTCCCATTGGCCTAGTAATAAAACGCAAGCCCATCGGAGCACGGATTGCACATAATTTTTGGTACAGCTGCCAAAATGGAGGAAACCGCAGCTTTCAGTAGGAAAACAAAATAACAATCCCACAATAAAATAAAGAATCAAATCGGTAAACACGAATCAAGGGCATGAAAACATTTACAAGGTACAGTAAAATATCCTAAATACCGAAATTATATATAATCGGGAAGCGAGATATCAAATTACCACCGGTGGCTCAGTGGTTACGGCTTTGAACCTCAAACCGAGAGTTCCACGGTTCGATCTCTGCCAGGTGTAACTGCGTTATGTCCTTGGGCAAGGCACTTCATCCCGATTGGCCACTTGGGATTAAAAACTGATTTAGTATAAATGTCTAAAACAATATTACGGTCAATACACGTACATGTATGAGCGGTCATGTCTGTTGGTTTTTTTCGGATTACCGCGTAGGCATTTGCACGGTATTGGCTCTTCAATCAGAACGCGGGCAAATAAATTACTGATCTCCATAACTGTTTTGGGGGCGGGGGGGGGGGGGGGGGGGGAACTGCTAATATTATAAAATATTGTTGGAAAAGGAATTCTGATGGATTCGTATCCGATCAGGGCGGATTGTGGGCGGTTTGTGATAAGAGGCCGGATTGCTGGGCAGACTTTTGATTTCAGCGAGTCAGGTTTCAACTGCTTATATGAATGGTGACGGTATGTTGACGGGTGGTCGGTTTGAGTAGATTCGGCAAATTGGAAAGCTCGCCACGCAACTGACTTTTCGGCTGCCGGAAAGGCGATGCACTGATGATGTGTCTACCTTTGAAATACAGTACGGCCGCCGTGGACTGGTCACTTTGCACGGGTAGGCAATATTTCCACGCAATATTAGATTCCAAACACTAATTACAGGAATAATCATCAAACATTTAATTAATGAAGAACCCGGTGCTTCATTAATTAAAATTTTGATGATGATGTTTTTTTTATTACCTGATAACGGCATGCGTAAACATCACTGCTCACACGTGGATTACGCCTAGTCCGTGGCGGCTGTACGGTGCCAGTTTAGAGAAAGTATGCTTAGTTGCAAGCTTGACTAACAAACTGATAAACAAGAAAAGCTATTCAGACCTGCCACTTTGATAATTTACTTCGTCACTTTTTTGTTCTTGAATACCAAAAGCAGCCGAATAATTTCCATTGGTGTCGGATGTGACAATGTCAAGCGCAGCCGCTAACAATGTGAAACTGGGAGAAAACAACAGTAAACATTGTTGAGTAGTTTGGAAAAAAAGGCGCGATAACTCTGACAGTGACTATTGCATGAACAACGATGGTTTCCAAGCGGAAACTGCCACTGTTGCGGCAATTGTCTCTGACAACGGAATCCAACGAGAACGAACAAGAAGACCAACAAAGTTCCACGTTTGCCTGTAAAATACCCCCTTTAGCGAAAGACTACAAAGAATTCATACCAATAAAATAGGAAGGGCTGCTGTCACTGCCGCAGCAATAGAGTGTCAAACAGGATACTGTTGGCGCGGGAAAACAGTCCAGGGGCGAAACCCAGGCAGTCCGCGGTATACTTCCCCAGGAAGGCTAATGTCCATGATGCATATTGTGATGTATTTACTGATGCATATACACATGTCGATATACCGGGATGGAATAAATCTACATGTACATCCATACAGTAATTTTCAGATGGACAGGTTACATGTATACTTCAACTCAGTGAAAGGGCGCACTTTGGTATGATATATTCTTGCACGACTCTGAACACAAGAGAGTTTTCAGTGATGCTCAGTCTCTCAGACCCAAACAGGGGCATAGAAAGATCAAAGGTAAACGGCAATGTATTAATTCTTAGATTACGTACATCTGCATAGTTTGAATAGTACAGAAGAAAGGGCTCAGTTGTTTCTACAAAAACGTGAAGTCGAGAGATTGTTATCATATAAATGGGCGTTAATACCGCTACAGAAACAGAAGGCGGAAACTGATCTTCACCTTATTTGGAACTCCAGTATTCAAACAGTACAGACAAGACAGGCTTGTGAGCTAATGAAGAACGACCCAATAGAGACTGATGACTTAGCCAGAGTCATGGGAGCAAAGGCAGTCAATTCTCGTGGATAAGTGTCTTGGGCAAGTGTAATTGAAGATGTTGAGATGGGATGAATACAGAATCGTCTTGGAATGGATTGCACGGCGGAAGGATGTTCTTCGATTGCAAATTTGGTGGTCTTCTCCTGTTGGAATTGAGATCGGTGTTACAGTCGCTTAAGGTAAAATTGGATAAGAGAGAGTATAAAGGATGCGAACGGCACAACATGTCGATTGTAGAGTCCTTAAGAATTTTTATCTTGGAGGACAAACAAACCACAATAATATTTAGTTTAAACAATTTTTATTCAGAATTGAACATGATATAATACATACAAGAGATTGATAATATTACATTAACTGTACAGAATTTATAATAGAAGGTATGCATTAACCCTTTACCCAACGTAACGGCCAAAACCGGCCAGCGCTATTCTCAAAAATCGCCAATAAATTTTCATTATATTTTCATTTTTTGTCTCAAAAACATAGGTTATGACCCCTCGTTGGAACGAGCTCGTCGAGCTCGTTCCAACGAGGGGTCATAACCTATGTTTTTGAGACAAAATATGAAAAAACTTAGTTATTCGAGAATTTTTTTTGCAAGTGTCGTCTGCTTTTCATGTTAGGTAAAGGGTTAAAGCAAGACATATAGAAATAGCTGACAATATCAAAGGAGAGGATTCGACAGAAAGCACTTAGCTTATATAAGCCGTCTCCTGGAACATTTCTAAAATAGCAAAGTATATAGGTGGTTGCTAAAACTGAGAAAAATATTGTTTGAACTCATCGTCGTTGTTGGGTAGGAAGAGAAAAGTAAGATAACTAGGGAAAAGATGAAAAAACGAAGAAACAAAAAAAAAAACAAGAAGAAAAAGAACAAAAAAAAAAATCCAGAAAACAAAAACAAACAAACTAATGGAAAAGAGACACAGAATAAGCTGCAGATGAAACCAACTTGAAAGCAGTATTACATAGCAGTAGCGATCACACGAGTGCAGTCTATGACTCTATTAATGAACAGTACCATCGTCGCTAACAGACACAAGTTCGCGCCTGGACTGTTCGCACCGCTCTTCCAGCTCAGAGCAGTTAACAGTTAGTTTCAACAGGATACTGTTGGGGCGGGAAAACAGTCCAGGGGCGAAACCCAGGCACCCCGCGGTATACTTCCCCAGGAAGGCTAATGTCCAGGATGCTTATTGTGATGTATTTACTGATGCATATACACTTATCGATATACCGGGATGGAATAAATCTACATATATATCCACACAGTAATTTTCAGACGGACAGGTTACATGTATACTTCAACTCAGTGAAAGCGCGCACTTTGTATGATATATTCTTGCACGACTCTGAACACAAGAGAGTTTTCAGTGATGCTCAGCCGCTCAGGCCCAAACAGGGGCATAGAAAGATCAAAGGTAAACGGCAATGTATTAATTCTCAGATTACGTACATCTGCATAGTTTGAACAGTACAGAAGAAAGGGCTCAGTTGTTTCTACAAACACGTGAAGTCGGGAGGTGGTTATCATACAAATGGGCGTTAATACCGCTACAGTGCAGACGCAACCTATAATGATAAATTTGAGCTGCTCAGGATTTGGCCCCGGCATAGAATGTGGGCAGGCGTTGATTCCCACCATTTAGGAACCGTCTGAAATTTATGATGGAACAATATTCCCTAACCGAGAGGGACAACGCATTCCACTGTTTGGTAACATCTGGGAGAAACGAAGACTGGTACAAACTGGTATGACAAAACGGGACTCGGTGGTTTTTATTTGATCGAGTATTGTGGTGAAGACTGATGGACGAAGTAACTGGTGGTACCTTGTTTGAAAGGTATGGAGGAACAAGATTATGATACATCTTAAAGAATTGAAATAGTTTGTGGTTTCGGCGCCTTTCCTGTAGTGAATCCCATCGAGTTTCCGAGTAGAGTAAGCTTTGACTGGCACTCGTTGTAGCACCAGCAACTATTCTCGATGCAGCTACGTGAATTGTTTTCTAGATTTGCAGCCTGCGTACTTGAACAGTTGTCCCAAACACAGTCTGCGTATTCCAGGAGAGGCCTAATAAATGCGAAGTATATCTTTTCTAAGACTTTGCGGTCTAGAGTGAACTTGTGAGCTCTCAACATGTCTATGCTAGTCCAAGCCTTAGCGCAGATATGATCAATATGCTCGTTCATAGTACAAGCTTTATTTTGAGGTCACACCCAAATGCTTGTGAGTAGTTACTTCGGTAATTCGAGTTCAACTTAGATATAAAGGTGGGTGCGTAGGAGCATTGATCTTACGCGAAATTAACATGGTCTCGGGTTTTTTAGGATTAAACCCAATCAACCATGATTTGGCCCAATGTTCTATCTTGGCCAAATCATGGTTGATTAATACTGCAGCTTGGTCAGGATTCTCTACAATGAGATAAAGAGATGTATCGTCAGCAAACAGCCGTATACTACTCTGTAGATTTTCGGTAATGTCGTTGATGTATATTAAAAATAGCAGCGGACCTAGAATGGATCTTTGTGGTACTCTGGAAGTTACTGGTCTCCAAGGAGATACCTCGGAGGCTATTAAAACCCGTTGATACCTGTTCGAAAGGTAAGACTTTAGAAAGGAAAGCAAGTGGCCTGTTATTCCCATCCTTTCAAGCTTGTGGATAAGACCATCGTGCCAAACCTTATCAAATGCCTTACTCACGTCGCAAAAAACAACCCTAACTTCTTTTCCTGCGTCAAGTGCATGGCAGAATTCATCGTAGATGTCCGTCAGTTGTAAGACTTATTGTAAATATAAGAATATAACGAAAAAAATTAACATTAGCGTATGGACACTTGAAGGGCATGTAGGTAAGGGTTGGGGAAGTTAGCTGGCGATTTTTATGCTTGTTAGAGAAGCTGAAATGGACGACGTAAGAAATATTATTAAACACCATACCCAGGGACGTCGCGAAGATGACTGTGATGGTTCAAGTCGCGTCTGACTAATATTCCAGCCACATCATCAAGACATGCTTTCATCGAAGGCATGATTGATGATGCAGTTGGAATAGTATTGAGTCGGGATTTTACTTGGAAAATTTATCAGTGAATTTATAAAAAAATGCATGTAGTAGTCGTGCAATTTAATAAACACATACCGTGCCGGTACTCCAAATTGGTCATGCTGGTCATAAACGGCCCGAATCGGGTACTACAGATCAGTGTTTGTATGACCGATTGTGGGTGTGGTATAATTTCTTGTATAAACTCTAATCTGTTTAGAAAACCACATGATTACTAACAAGAGAGAATCGATATTTTAGACTCCAATCAGACGAAAATGTCCCGACTGGACAACCTATTGAGGGGGATGTCACAACCCTCAATTCCCACCTAGCGACGCCTCTGACCATATATTTTGGAGTGCTTGAAGAAGGGGAGTGGGAGAGTAGCAGTTCACGAGGGGTTGTATAACGGATGCCTTCTCTTCAATGACCCCCACGAATGAGCGGCGAAATTCTCATTGTTACTGAACGTTTTGTGCAATTACGCATGTACTGACGAAGCATGAAAGGCTGCAAAAAAGCGTCTGGATTTATCATGATCCATGATTTAAAATATTAATATTTAATATCGCTAAAATCACTTTACTTCCCGGTGTAAATCAATTTTCATGTGAATTCATAAAATATACATGTAGTAGTCGTGTTATTTAACTCTTTTGGCACGACAGGCGACTAAAGTCGACACACGATAGACCGCGCAAAGGTACTGCAGTAGTCATTTTAGCCAACTGTGAGTGTCCATTTCCAAGTGCGTTTAACCCTTTACCCAACGCAGACGATATCAAAATTTATTATTTTTAATATCTTTTTTTCATTTTTTTCAAAATTCAACAAAACCGTATCATGTGACCCCTCGTGGGAACGAGCTCGTTCCAACTAGGGGTCACGTGATATGGTTTTGTTGAAATTTTTTGAAAAATAATATTTTTTCAACTGCTGAAGTTGCATATTACGCGGGAGGGAGGTGCGGGCGATTCGTTGGGTAAAGGGTTGAACAAACATACATATTCCTATGTTTCATGCACCATTTATGTCCTATCCATGAACAACGTTATCGTCCCTTGAAAGTATAAAGGTGCCATTTAAATATATACAGGAAACCATTTGAAAAACTGTCCATGAGATCATTAGAACATCTATTACAATGATAACGCTTTAGTTTAACAACCTATACTTTTTGTAAAATTCCTGATGAATATTATGCGCTAAGAATTCTGTTTCTCAGATTATTCCACGCCAAAAGAGTTAATAAACACATACCGTACCGGCACTCCAAATTGGTCATGCCTGTCATAAACAGCCCAAATGTTGAAGGCCACTTCATACACCGAGTGCTCACGACATCCACACTCTAAAATCAGTTGGGTTAAAAATTAATCCAAATGAACTGGGTTGAGATAACATGATCCCAGTTGGGTTCATATTCATTCAACCCAGTTGATTTGGGTTGATATTTTTGACGCAACATATTTTAGGGTAAATGTATTGTTCCACTGCTCCGAGGCAAGGACGCGTATTAGGCATATTCTTACAGACATTAACATGTTCCAAATCAAACTTTTCAATCAAGGTCAAATATAGCCATTCTCGATGGTTACACAGAGAATATACCATACATAATCAGGGCCACAAAATCCTAATCACCTACCCTAATCAATTCCTACCCACAAAGTATGGTACGCACACAAAAACGGAAGTAATTTGGTACTTAACGAGCAAAGTTAACCCTTTGAACCCCGGTGCTATCTTCCATATCAGTTCAATGGCAGCGATTGGAAGAGTCCATATTCATTATTTGGGGGTAGATCAATTTATATTTTCTACTATAATATCCAAATATTAATATTTCAACATGATTCAATATTTTAAAACATTAATTGGTCTACTTACACATTCACTTTGCAGACATCATACTTAATGAAATTAAAAAGTATCATATTCCTGGGCCAGAAAAGGGTCCAAAGGCTTAACGTTGTCTACTTGCAATGTATGCCCAATGGTTAGGTAATTAGGAGATAAACAAATGGTGTTCCATAGTCAAATTCCCGAATGTCTAACCCAACAAGAGACGTTTATCTCCATTGCAATTCCTGTCATCGTTAGAAGTGAAAACAATTCTCCAAACCCGTTTTATTTGAAGAAAAACAATAAAAAAATCTCATTTTCGATCTCGGTCTATTTTCCATGATCGAATTTACAAGGTGGACTTCAAAGCACAACGCTAACAACCGTTGCCATAGTCTCCGAAATGTGTTCTGTCTGTGATAGGAGGGGTTTAGCGCCGTTGCTCGCGCGTAGCGTGGATACATAGATGTTCTAATTGACTCGCTTCTGGCAATTAGAGCACGTTAAGAGTGAATTTACCTGAGTTTAGAGCACAGAGCCCACCGGCTCTCAGCCAATCAAATTGCGGTTCGAATTATTTTGTACACTTTTAAAAACATGATCCTTATTTTTTGTGCAGGAGAATACTAACATGACTTTGTGAGATAGCTATGTTTTATTATCAGCCATCCAATATGAAACGGTCCCTCATATTATTAAGGGCGCAGGTTTGCGAGGGCCATTAACCCTTTACCCAACATAACGGCGAAAACCGATCAGTGCTATTCACAAAAAATTACCGTTCCATTTTCATTACTTTTGCATTTTTGTCTCAAAAACATAGGTCATGACCCCTCATTGGAATGAACTCGTTGCGCTCATTCCAATGATGGGTCGTAAGCTATGAATTTGACTCAAAAACTGAAAAAAATTAGTTATTCATGAATTCTGTTTGCAAGTGTCGTTTACTTTTCGTGTTAGGTAAAAGGTTAATGTGTCATACTGCTCAGTAGTTTTGAGGGGCCAAAAATAATCTATATGGTCTTCAAAATTTATGCTTTTTATAATATCATGACACGGTCTGTGTGCTAGGGTCTCATCAGTATTTATTTATTTATTTATTTATTTATTTATTTATTTATTTATTTATTTATTTATTTATTTATTTATTTATTTTTCTTGACGATAGTTTCATACTTTTCAGACATATTCATATCCATGTATTACCTTTTCAAGTGCTATTGACGAACCCTGACCATCAAACGAAATCTCTTCTAAGTGTGAACATAACCGTTTTGTAGTCTTTTCCTTTGCAGGCTTGTCAAACTCGAATATGAAAATTCACGTAAATAGCGAACCAATCGCCATCTATCAACATCATCGGCCGACAATCAATAACATCGCGATTGTATTTTTTACGCTCAATATTTGCAAACGTAAAAAAAATCACTGTTACTTTTCATTTAAATTCCATTGCCGAGGGATGTTTGCAACTTCTTTCTGGTTGATGAAGTTTTCAATATCTAGCATAGACGTGCGGTGGTGATAAATTGTCAAGTTCCGTCTTTCCGATTAATTTTTAAAGAGTATGGCTGTTTCTATAGACACAATTAAAATGACACAGGCGATTGTTGAGCTTACCTTCATCTGTGAAAGTCACGTTATATTTTCAATCCGCACCCTCAAACCATTCCCGACCTTTAACGTCATTTAACGTCATTAAAATCGACTTGTCGGTAATGTTTTCCCACCCCCACTTCCTATGTAAGATATTCGTGATCGCTTTATTAGCACATTTAATGAGCGCTGGACTATTCAATCGTCGCACGTTCTTCTGTAAACAAACAACACGGTGTCACGTTTCGGAAATATTAGCAGACGAACGTTTGTAGAAGAAAATAAAATTAAAAACACAGACAGCAAAACCAAAGGACACTTGACTCTTTCATGTGATTTTTTGTGTTCGAACGCCTTTATGTGTGGAGAGAGTTGCACGAAATTCCCGTCGAAAAGCTGTGCGAATACATTGCAAAATTCATAATATGAAGTCATCGGAGTGTGTCAATGTTCATTTGGCTTCAAATCTTTAACAACCTGTCTTGCCGGCGTTGGAATTTAAGTTCGTGGTGTATGCATGTGGTGTATGCAGAACTTTTGTGCGCTCTGTCCGGTAAGCAAATCAGTTTTTTTCAGAAATGGACAACAAAATTGTTCGATATTGCAGCTCGTACCACTCAATTACTTTTGATGACGTCAGAGTGTTTTGGTGGTGGGGGAAAAGTAATAATAATAATAATCTCCCTTGCAATTATTAGACGCACGAGGAAGAAGCAATTCAGAAGTAAGTCATTGTTGAGAAAACATCTGTGCCCTGTGACATAAGTAAAAAAATAAAACCCCAAAGTTGCCTGTTGTTTTCATTTATTAAAAGTAACAAAAGGCAACTTTGCTTTTTATGGCAAGCTAATTAGAAGCAACTAGTTCACTGATAATCTCTCATTAACCCTTTGAACTCTGGTGGATTAATAGTACTAAGGGCTAACATGGGATCTGCAGGGGCCCACAGAGGTATATATCGTCCATACTATATTGTTGTTCTATACTGCCAGGCATTACCCCCACCCCCACTCCACAATACCACTTGACCTGCCATAACGTATTCCCTATACCAGTCATAGAATAGTACAAAGCAACCGGCTGGTTAATAATGTCGAGGACTGGACCTACAGGGGTATATACCATGCATCCTATGCCACCCGTTCTAAACAAACGATTAACTTCCTCTGATTGGTTAGTGTAAAAATATTTTGATCCACATTAATTTTATTATTTAAAATCATGTAGTTAGGGGAGTCATTTAAAGAAATTGCTAAATATACAATTAGTTAGGGGGTCAGTTAAAGATATCACTAAAAATAGAGCGTTGGAATTTATAAAAATATAGTTCCAAGTAGATGTAGAGGATTCTGGGTAAATTTGTCCTATATCACTACGTGCTGCTCTTATTGGGGGAAAAACGTAATGGGATCCAAAAAGGGATTATGGGAAAATACTCCACTTTAATCGAAAACACAGTCAGGCACCCCTCGGTACAATAGCACTACGTACTAAGCCGATAAAATGGGAAATCCGTATCAAAGTCAATTTCGGTGATTTTGGGTGGATTTTGGTGATTTGGAGGGATTTTCGGGTTGTTTGTGGTAATTAGATTTACTCAGATTCAATCGAACATACCCTCCGAACATACCCCCATCCTATTGTAGGACTTTGGGTCACCTAGCAACCACATGCTACCATAGAAACCAAGATAGCGGCCTCCAGTATACAAAATGGACGACAGAAACACGTATCACCCTAACAACACGCGCTGCGCATGCTTACTAACACCACGTATCACTGTGGAGATGACGTCACAAGATAGTCGCTCACGCGGGTTACCATGACAACACAACATGGCGCCACTAAGTCACGTGATCGAGTCCAATATGGAATTAACTGACACCATATATACCATATCAGGCCACCAACAAACTGTGTAACGAATATATCTTACCGACTGCTGCATCGACGCACAGAACTAATAACAGCGATCAAAATTAAATGAGAGAATTCTCACAATGTGTTCAAGTGTCTTTGCCTTGTTGCAATTTATGGGAGAGTGCCTACAGGCGTTCGTCTTTGTGACGCGCGCTGGTTATGTCGCTACCATTCGCAAACTACCCATACACACAGTTAATACTAACTTGAATGATTCCAAACAAGAATGTCCTGGACTAGAAAAGACAATTATTCCCGACTCAACACTGCCAAATTTACAAAAAAAACAATTAAGCTTTCACTCACCCTATCAGTGTCTTCCGCGTTATGTGAACGCAGTTTTTCGGCTCTCCGATATATAAAAAATTATCAGAGAAACAAAATGGCCAACCAAAGATTGTCAGACTTAGGGGTCATATATTTGTCATCTGAAAGAGGTATTACTCGAAAATCCATACGATGTGGTTGATACTTTTAAAAAACGAAATGGTAATACTAGAATATCTTTACATTGACCACTGTAGCCAATATTGGTGTACCATGATTAACTGTTAATAAAAATATCTTAAAATGTGAAGGACTATTTATGCTTCTGCCCCCACCCCACCCCCCCCCCCCCCCACACACACACACACAAAGCAAACCCTGGTTACGTGCCAACTCAATTGCTCCCTCCACACGTATTTTCACCAGGCTTGCGCTGTCTGTATATATATATGTGTAAATGTTGTAGTTGTATATTGTATTGACGAGAATAACTCGTGGCCAAATGTGTAACATATTGTGTTCATATTCGATACTATTGTACATATGAGAGAAAAGCTAAAAAAAAATCAAAACGGCGATCTGATGAAAATTAAATATTTGATCGTGTATCATAGTGATTTGGTGCCGTTTTCGCCAATTTGGTGCCGTTTTCGCCAGCCACACTTGGTGACGTTTTCGCTTGTTGGTGCCGTTTTCGCCAACGAGAGATGGTGCCGTTTTTGCACGGTGCCGTTTTAACCTGCACCCACATGACACACATACTCAGAATATGAAGCCTTTTAAGTTGCCTAACCTGCACTTCGGACCAAATGTGGGCTTCCAACACTTTCAACTTGAAGCGTTTATCGGCTGCCGCCATTTTGAATAATCAATGAACAAAGGGGAGATTACCCATAGCTGTCAGCGTATATTGATATTGACAGACAGTATATGATTTTATATGTAGTATGTATGTGACGTCTTTGAACCAATGAATTCCCAGATACTTGTAGGAGGTAGGATATAACGTTATATACGACTAGAGTTACTTACAAAAAAACATTCCACGAAACCTTATCATTTTACATTACAGCCCCCGTGGATTTGTCACTTTACACTGGTAGGCAATATTTCCACGGATGCAATAATATTAGATTCCAAACACTAATTATAGGAATACTCATCAAACATTTGATAAATGAAACACCGGGTACATACACGTCGATTACCACCAATCCACGGCGACTGTACTGTAACTTTTTCCTACAAACATATATTCTGACGCATCGTTGGAACGATCTCGTTGAGGTCATCCCACTTAGGGTTCGTAGGATGTTTTTTTAGGCAATAATGAAAACATTTTTCCGCTTAATTCATCTTCTATTCATGTTAGGTAGATGACCAAAGTGTGTTGGTAAATATACTATTCAAAAAAGTAAGGGATATCCAAACTGATGTTGATATTTTCGGAAAATGGTATTGGATACGCGTGATTAGACACATCAATATGTTACCAAGTTTAGTGTGGATCGTGAATGCCACCGGCCCACGAAAACTTTGTGCAGGTTTTTCGCACGAGCGCCGCATTAATGTCTGTGGGGTACGTTTTGAAATTTTCATTTATTCTCGACGGGCTTTTTCGGAGGTCTCATCGTTCTTTTCTTGGTCGAAACGTAACTTTTGAGGTATGCGAAGACTGACACGTGGCGAACGTTTACGTGCCGTTGGAAGGTTGGAAGCTGGCAACAGACACACTGCAGTGGCTAAAATTCTCAGCGTTACTCATTCGGTGATTAGAAGATTGTGGTCAAGCTACCGTCAGACAGGCAATGTTGATGACAGACGTCGGTCAGGTCGTCCAAGGGCGACAACTGCTAACCAGGATCAGTTCATCCGAACTACAGCATTACGTAACCGCTATCAAAGTGCCTCAGAAATTGGACAGCAGCTGCACCGAGCGAGAGATGTGCGAGTCATTGGTCAGACTATCCGAAATCGCCTACACAGCTGGAATTTGTACGCTCGACGAACTCGAATAATTCCAGGTTTGACTGAACGTCACATCGCAGCAAGGCGTAATTGGTGCGGAGCACGGCAGCGCTGGGACAATCGTCGGTGGAGCAACGTCATGTTTACCGATGAATCGAGGTTCACTCTCGACTTCCACGATAGACGAAACAGAGTGTGGTGGCGGAGGAACGAATGATACCATGACGTAACCGTTAGGCAGCACCGTCGTTTTGGTGGTGGATCGGTTATGGTGTGGGGAGGCAGAACAGCATTACATGTCATCCAAGGGCGTGTCACGGGGCAGTACTACCGTGACAATATATTAGCAGCTCATGTGGTGTCATTTGCACGACGTCACGGCCATCGATTCATTTTCCAAGATGACAATGCAAGAACACACAGGGACCGTGCCACTGCAGAGTTCCTCCCGGAGCAGAACATCACTACACAGACCTTGGCCAGCACTAAGTCCAGACCTTTCACCAATCGAGCACGTCTGGGATATTCTTGGCAGGCGCCTACGACAACGCCAACAGATCCCTACCAATGTCCGGGAACTCGCCGCTGCTCTGCAGGAAGAATGGAATAACATCAGTCAAGCTGATATTGGACGTTTGGTGAGGAGTATGCCACGTCGGATTCGCGCTTGTCTCGCGAACCTAGGAGGATTTACAAGGTATTGAGGTCTTGGACTGAATGTGGTAAATTCTCTGACTGACCGTCCATGTCGTCTCCATCTCAGTGCGTGGAATGTGTGCTTGTCAGACACCCAACTATCGCTGAAATCATTCACCGGACGTCACAGTGCAATGCTTCAACTGTCTTTTTAATGAAAATATAAATATATTTCTACATATATCTCACTTTTATCAAATATCCGCTACTTTTTTGGAATAGTATATATGAAAAACATTTATCTAATTCGATTCCGATACCTTTGTGAGTCTCTTGTAGGCTTGTGTGATTATTCAATTTCGCTTCGGTTTGTTAAAATAAGCCATCTACATCCCACTCGAAATTAAAAAATTGTATCCGCAATAGCCACGTTAACCCTTTACCTAACATGAAAAGCAGACGACACATGCAAAAAAAATTCTCGAATAACTCATTTTTTTCATTTTTTGTCTCAAAAACATAGGTTATGACCCCTCATTGGAACGAGCTCAACGAGCTCGTTCCAATGAGGGGTCATAACCTATGTTTTTGAGACAAAAAATGAAAAAAATAATGAAAATTAATTGGCAATTTTTGAGAATAGCGCTGGCCGGTTTTGGCCGTTACGTTGGGTAAAGGGTTAACTTATGCTAAAATATCAATATCTGTTGGGAATATGAGGCCAAAATGACACGGTATTAGCCTTTGTTTGATTTCTGGTTTGTTTGGAGTTTGTTTTTGGTTTTTTGGTTTTTTTTGGTGGGGGGGGGTGTTGGTTGGTTGGCGTGGGAGGGGGGGGGCTCACTTTCAAGCTGCAACGTATACTTACATGACTTGGGCCTTAAAAACTAGTTTGGTCTGAATCGAAGGTATAAGTCTGCCCTACATACGACAGGACCACGTTTGGAAACGTTAGAATTGTTGTATGTATATCAGAGCGTCACACAATATCCATATAATCTCTTTGGCGTTTAGAATTATTCTTATTCGTTGGTCTCCCCGTAGAAACCTTAGGCGGTGAATCAGTGCTTGTATACCGTGGTAAACAAGCTCTGTTTTACTAGTTAAATAGGACCCTGTAACCAGAGCTTGGGATTGAAGTCCCTCAAAATTGGATAAATGTTTGGTTGGACTTGACATTATATTCATGTTGCGGTCACGCTTAGCCATTCTGTAGAATGTGTGACCTTAAACCCCAATAATTAAATAAATTCGGTATTCGTCTGGTGGATAGAGTATGGTTCATATTATGTTTAAATGTGGTAATCCACGTTGCAAGGTTTACGGGAAATCTTTCAGATCCATTTATTACAGAAAAGGGGCTATCCAGCTTTGCGCATTTGTTTCCCTCTTATGTATTAAAGCCCAGGAACCCGAAATCGAGTGTACTTGCCATCGATGCTGGTATCGACATTGACGCTTCGGTTATTAGTGGAGAGAGGTGTTTATAACCAGAGTTGTGTCCAGTCAAGTGTCGTTTGTGAAACACTTTGGTTTCCACACGGTCGATTGGATATTTTGCAGTTGCTTTTGTTGGTGCTTTCTCGTGAGCCATTCTCACGAATGATTGGAGTCTTTCTTTGCATACAAACATGGATACATCTAGAATTTTGATCTTGTATGTATCGGCATCGGCCATCAATGCGAAAGCATCTTTGGCTCTGTTCATTTTAACATGAACATTAACTCCATTCAGCAAGTAACGAGTTTGGAAAAACATGCCCAAATGTAATCTTCTAGTCATGTCCACGATTTTACTTTTCTCTATAAATTTCTTTCGAAGAAGAAATCCCTTGTTATCATCTGTCAAATCTTCCACGTGTCCGGCCGTATCCTTGTGCCATAATGCATTAGTCAGTTGTGCCCTCTTGGCAGCTGGTCCATAACTCAACAAATTTTCTATGAAATCTATGTAGTGATAAGTGTTGTTGGAAGGAGATACCAGTTTTTCATTCAAGCTGATATCGATTTGATTAAATAAAGAATGCATCCATACATTGACTGGACCCACATTGGCATCGGGTGCAATTGATGCCCCATTGAAATCTACAACCGTTGCTTTAACATACAAGTATGTCTGTGCCAAATTCAAATAATCATCTCCTAATCCTGCAATGTGGAATTCTGTTGGACTACTGTTTCCTATGGTCGCCAAAGGCCTGTGTTCTACCCATTGTCCATGTTCTACACTAGTTTGCGTTGGTGGTTTGGAAAACAAGTCGAGTTCGCTGTTGACACACTCACAAGATTTTTCATTGATGAGAGACATCATGCACCGAGAATGTCTTGCGTCTGTACAGTTCTCCTTCTTTTTGTCGATTTTTGAGTTTTGCGTGGTGCGGGCCTTTTTATACCTTTCCTGTCGGGTGGTTTCGACCCACCAATCACTTCATTCCGAGCTCCTGCACCAGCCTCTTTGACTCTTTTGATTGCTGCCTTTTTTTATTTTTCCCTTCAATGACATCTTCGGCAAAGGCCGCTCCTTTTCTCACGAGCTGTTTTCTCACGGTCCTGGCTGTAGTTTTCAATAAAGGTAACACCATATTCTTCAGTCCTCCTAATATACTTCCCAAACCATATCCTCTCTGTATTTGAGCTCCAGAAAAAGCCGGTAGACCGTTCCCAGCTTGTTTCGTGTAATATTCTTCGTATAATTTGGACTTACAACAGTAAGTCATGTTTATGTGAAATGAAGAGATCTACGATTTCTGAAATGGAGTGTCACTGTTACTTTCCCGAACACGAATGGTATAATGGCTCCTGTGTCACCCCTTATATACACCTGGACGGTAATGAAATTTTGTCGTTCCACTGGTACATAATACACATTCTCAAAAGTTTTAGACATGATATTCCCATATTTTCCATGTACAGGTACGATACGAAGAAGTGGTATTCTTGTATCTCCTACGACTTGGTCACGAACCAAGTCACAGTACACATAGAGCGAATAAAATCCTGTGTTGACATCGGCAACTCTGGAAGAATTGTAAGTTCCTGATTTAAAAACACACTCATTAAATCCCAAAATATTTTGAAGAGTAGGGCTCAATGTGACCACGACCCCATCACGTGCCGTGATACCAGTCACTTCATCCAATTCAAAAGCTACCTTATCGTGACGAGACAAGAGTAATTCTTTTACACCATTGATAGCCTGTATCACATCAGTGGGATCCGACTAACGACCTTCCGTGAGAGTAAGTCGATAATTCTTTTTCGAAGACCAGAACACTGTAACGAAAGCTTCTTCTCCACGAATATTGAACCAAGTATTTGGATACTGAATCTCTGCCAGTCCTACTTCCCATTCTCTAGTGAGATTTACTGGTTGTGACAACTGAGTGGTTTACGTAGTCAACGTGTTTTCAGGAAAACGTTCATAGAACTATAGAACGGACGAATTTGAAAAAATCACCCCAGTAGAGTCAAATAAAACATTACTTTTTCTTAATGGTTGGATTAGGTAACAAATGTCCTATGCTACTACTCAAGAGAGCAGTCCACAACTTGCTGTCTGTGTTCTCGGGAGTGAGATTAAGGATACTGGTAATGATGATGATATGCAAAATGATTATTTTTGAAAAGTAAGTGATCTCGCTCCTTGGAATTCTTTTTCCAAATAGAGGCCAAGAACCGTTCGATCCTTCTTCCATTTTGAAGAAACCTCAGAGGTGAGCTGCCTCTGCTTGATCCACGAATTGAACGAAGTGGGATATCCCAACCATTTTACGAACATTTGTCTGTTTTTACCTCGACCACGTTTCTCGAGTACGTGTTCGATTCTGTAAATAGTTTTATGTTAAACTCGCTGAAGCTCTTCAGTGTACAACGACCCTTTCAGTACTTCCCCATTATAATCTTGTAAGATGTATGTGACTGGATGTCAGCTACCACTGTGAATAACTCTTCTGTCCAATTGGGCAAATAACCTTTCTCAAAAGTTTTCTTAACTTTACTGATTCTCACTCTGTCTCCCACTTTGTGCTTTGGTGGCTTGTGTTTTATGGGTTGTCCATACAACCTTTGCCAAACCTCTTCTTGATTTTCAAAGTTCACGGCAACGGGGGCCATACCTATACTACGATGATGAGAATGATTATATGATTTCACCATGTTTTGAAGTGGAAAAGTTAGTGTGTCGTTCTTGGTAAAATATTTCCACATCTTGGTTTTCAAAGTTCTATTGAAACTTTCTACTATGGAATATTTTGTTTCCATATTTTGTGTAGTGAAAAAGTCAACTTTGTGATCTTTGCGAAAAGTCTGAAATTTTCTGTTTAGAAATTCTTTGCCTTGATCAGAGTATAATTTTTCTGGTTTCTGATCTTGTTTGAAAATTTTAGTAAAAGCTTTTACGATGGAATCACCAAGTTTGTTTTTGAGGGGCATGACCCAAGCATTTTTACTAAACACATCTATACATGTCAAAAAAAATTTGTGTTTTGTTGAATTTACTTATGTTTGAAACATCTACCAAGTCAGCTTGCCATTGTGCATCGATGCCACCAACTATTACTTTCCTTCTAGGAAATGTACGACGAACAGGTTTGTGAAGAGTGTATGTATCTTGAGTCTCTAACCATTTTACAACTTGTTTAGTTTTTTTCTTGGACGCTCTTCGAAGAGCGTCTACACCACCAAAACTATCAGGCGCTTCAGAATCATAGTATAATGCTTCCATGACTGCCTTGTTCAAGTGTCAACTCTATTTATGCCCTTTCGGTCCACTTTGGCGTTTCTGTTTTCTTTCGTTGTTTAGGTCCCGACTTTACCGGTTCCTGTTTCATAACATCCGAACGTCCTTTATGACCAATCAATTCTTGAGGTATGTTACTATCTCTCAAAACTTCGGCCAACACTTCTCATCTCTTTGGTTGGAAAGATTTTCGTCTTTTAAGTAAATCGTTCAGAAGATCTGTTACATTCGACCCTACCACTGTTTGACCTTTGTAGACTAATTCACCCTTCTCATTCCAAGATATATTTGGGTCACTTCTAATACGATTCAACAACAACTTTCCCTTTCTCTTCATTATCATAGGTACAGAATCGAGAATGTCTTCGTCTTTATTATCTCTCTCGAATTCGACTTTAATTGGTCGAGGAGCCATTACCTTTTGTTGAAATGTCAGGTATCTTTGTAAAATTTGATTATATTAAGGCATCTTTTCATCAGCTGAGAGAAAAGGGGCATCGAGAATATCTCTCATTTCTCTATCCAGTGATGAAACAGCCAGTTCATTCGGTTTTCTTGGAGTCTCTTGTAGACGTTCCAATAATCTTGGTTCTACCAAAGCCATCTTCTTCCATCATCCAAAAATACCTCTAACAGCACTCAAAAGTACAGGAGGTAGCAATGCCCCAAGAATCCACCTTTCTGCAAGATTTGTCTCCTCTTTTTGTCAGAGGTACCTTTATTTGCCACTGCCCTCACTAGTTGTTTCTGAAGAACGAGTTTGGTTCTCTGAGCTTTGGTCAGAGGGACTGCTCCCTTCAGTATATTCGAGGCACAGTCACACAAACAAGTAAGCAATTCTTTGTCTGTATATTTTAGTATGGATTTGACGAGTGTGGGTTTCGATTTAATAAGAACCTTGAGAAGACGGATGTTGCGCTTGAGACGGTCAGACATACTTCTGACTTGAGTCAGACTTGTTGTTCCCCTTTTATACTTTTCGGAGGTACACATATTGGGTTTTCCCTGGAAAAAATTGACTTCTTAATCTCATGCGTTCAGGAGTATCTTGTTTGAGATCTATTAAAATGTAACCATATGGTGTCGAAGTGGCATCTTCAAAAAACTTCTCTCAGAAACTTGGAATGACCAGGATACATCTGTGCTGCCAAGTGTGAGATCCGAGGACGATCCCTCGGATTTTTAAACAAGATCATGAAATGACTATTGAGAGCTACAGTCCTATGGACTTTATTTTTGTCGAATAAATTTCGAACAATGTACATCACATTAATCTTACGGTGATGACTACATTTAGTAAATAATCTAGACACTCGAACATCTGCATCGAGCATCAGATCATCCAATATGACTAAACTATCAGATTTTAATTCTTGAGGGAGACCCTCTACGAACTCTACTTGGGGTAAAGTATTGTATAACGGTTGCCATTCACTATAACACCAAATGATGTGACTTGGAACAGGTGATATAATATTTTGAATGTTTCGAATAACCCGATTTACAAAGGATGATTTACCACTACCCGTGGGACCACACAATAAAGAAGTGAATGGATGCTTCCAACGAGGATCCATCTTTGTTGTTCTATGTAGGTACTACTTCCTTTTATACCTTTTGGGGAGGTGGCCCCCACTGAACGTGGGTACTACTCCCCTTTTATACCTTTTGGAGAGGTGGTCGTTTTGACCGTCATCCAAAATTATTTAGAATTGGTGGCCCTCTGACTTACTGGCTAGGGACAGGTTAAGTTTGTTTGATATTTGTCAAGAAGATAAACATCAAATAACCTAAGCGTCATTACCTCCTATTTTTCTTTTTTCTTCATTTTATACTATTTTTCTTCTTTTTCTCCTTTTTTATAAAAAACAAACATCTATTTACAACAACATCTATTTACATCTTCAGACTGAGTGGTTTCTTGAAGGTCATGAATTCAGTCACCAAATCCATAATACAACGTCTCTGTTCATTTGTGAGAGGTTTTTCGAACATATCTTCATACTCTTTCTGTACTGGTGGTGGATTCATTCCAGAAGTATTATGGTGTCACAGTAGATGGACATCATTCTTGTTAACTCTTTCAAGTGCTCCACTAAAACATGTTATAATCTTCTCTTCTTCAGGCATCATTAGGCATACGTTATGCTGAATCTGACTTGGGTGATCGACTGTACATCCATAGCATATTTCTTTCACTACAGCGTCAATGTTTTCTTCGACATAATGAGCATATGCCAAGCAAAGTTCAACAATAAATACTGTTTAAACAGAACTGGTTCCATCTCAGGGACAAGATTAGAACCAGTTTTGGTTCTAAAGAGAACCTACATTTTTTGCAGTGTACACACCGCCAACATACTGGTAATTTACTTCATCTGTACATGTTTTCTCGTGGCGATTGAGTCTGTAAACTTTTTTCCATAATTTGCCGCATTTGCGGCATTCCAATGATTTGCAGTATTGGTTTATATCGATGATGTAGCTAAAATGGTTCTTGTAGACGTTCACATACATGATATTCTCAAACTTTCTGTGAGATCTCTGTACTAATTTGGCAACAGTTTGGTCATCATCATTCTTGACAAGTTCATATACTTGGATATTAACTTCAAAACATTTCTCCACGTCGGGTAATTCGGCTAAAGTTACTCCACGGAATTCAGTCTTTGGCTTCTTTGTATATTTGCTATACATGGCATCTGTTGTATAGTTGGGGTTGTCTGTTGTGGAACCACTCCATAAAGCTAAACATCGGAAGATACACGGGTTGTCTTCGTAGGTAAACTGGTTATTTTTTATCTTTCACCAAAGTATTTACTGCTTTGTTCTGGAGAATATAATCTGGAAGATCTTCTACCATTCCATTTGGGTGGTCTTTCAGCTTATTCACATAAAAGGTGACGTTCGTAACTCTCTCCACAAGCCATTTGGTGTTGGGTCGTTTTAACTGGGCCCATTCCAGGATGGGGGCGCGGTGGCTCAGTAGGTAGAGGTGCAGGCTGCAAGCCGAGAGGTCCTCGGTTCGAATCCCACCTGCGGCAACCGCGTTGTGTCCTTGGGCAAGACACTTCACCCCCATTGCCCATGTGGGGGCACGGTGACGTCGTGTACTAAGGCGTACTGCACGTTGATGGTGCACTTGTCTTCAACCAATGCTAACCCTGCTTGTGTGGAGTTAGCATGTTGAGGAGCTGACAGTTGCTCGCCGTTGCTCGGTGGTTCTCTCCGGGTACTCCGGCTTCCTCCATCCGTAAAACTGTCATGGTCATGATTAGCCGTTGTGCAGAACTATGTGACCTTAAACCCCAATAAATAATAATAAATAATTCCAGGATATCTTCTTCCATGACATAATCTAGGAATTCTTCAAAGTCTTCCTGGCAGCAAACGAGTTGTGGAACATCGAATGCCCGAGCTTTGTTTTGTGATGGATGGTAATACTTCCAGTTCATTCGTTTCATTGTGTCTCAGGATAAAACCAAAACTAAGATTAATTTTAAATCTTAGCTGTTGTGGCAGAAATACGGTAGTCATCAATTCATCATTCATCATCTTCAGGTTCACATCGTTGATCCGGTAGTTATACTGGTCCTGGGCTCTTCTATTCATCATATGGCGAGTTCTAATAGAACTCCAGTTATCTTCGTATAAATTCAAAACTTCAGACATCATATTCTTGTCAAAATCAATCGGGTCAACATCATAACGGGTGGTCGTCGTGGTCCGTGGTTGTTTGGTTGGTCCTCTCTTCGGTTCATCGGTCTTCCTTTTAGCTGCTACAGGAACTGGTCGGTGGGCGACGCTCTGGTGGCGGTTAAAATGGAGTAGTTGGTTAAACTCCTGGCCGCATTCCATACATGTATAGATCTCCAAACATTTCTTCAGATGTTGATCCAGCTTTTGCTTAGAAGCATAACTCTTGTTACAGTTGGTACAGTCCTAAGGCTTCTTCTCTCCATGGGTATATCTGCGATGGAGATCTCGATTCGATCTTGCAGTAAAGGTCTTCCCACACTCTTCATTGGCATAAACATCAGTCCTGGAAACGGCAGTAGCAGCATCAGACTCCATCTTCACAAAATTTTTGCGAAGGCAAAATTGCTATAGAAAACTCTCTAGCGATGAGTTCAGTTCGAAGGATCGAAACAGAATGACGCGACGTTACTCTTCTCCGGAATGCATATCTACGTGACGGACGTTTTTGAAAACTTCACGACGTCACAGCATTTTTTCATCGATATTTTCATTCTCGGTGGGCGTTTGTGTTTGTTTCCTATAGGATTATAAGTTAAAGTTGGAACATTTAGAAAATTAGTATAGAAAGTAATGGAAAAGAAACACAATGAGAATATACTAATCTGATTGGTGGATTAACTGCGCTCTGATTGGTTAATGTAAAAATATGTTGATCCTCAGTAATTTTTTATTTAAAATCATGTAGTTAGGGGAGTCATTCAAAGAAATTGCTAAATATAGACCCTAACAATTAGTTAGGGGGGCAGTTAAAGATGTTACTAAAAATAGAGTGTAGGAATTTATAAAAATATAGTTCCAAATAGAAGCAGAGGATTCTGGGTAAATTTGTCCTATAGCACTACGTGCTATTCTTACACAATTTATTGTTTAAAACGTCATGGGATCCAAAAAGGTATTCTGCGAAAATACTCCACTTCAATCCAACACACCCCCGGTACCCTCTCGGTACTATAGAACTACGTGCTACTTTTAAAATCTACGGTTTCGCGGTCCTAAATAGGATTCTTGAAGAATCCATATCAAATGAAGTCGTTTTTGGTGATTTGGAGGAATTGTCGGGTTGTTTGTGGTAATTAGATTTACTCCTATTCAATCGAACACACCCTCCGAACATACCCCTGTCTTGCTGTAGGCCTTTGGGTAGCATAGCAACCACGTGCTACCATAGAAACCAAGATGGCGGCCTCCAGTATACAAAATGGACGACGGAAACACGTATCACCCTAACAACACGCGCTGCGCATGCGCACTAACACCACGTATCACTATGGAGAGGACGTCACGAGATGGCCGCTCACGGGGGTTACCATGACAATACAACATGGCGCCACTGGGTCACGTGACTATGACGTCATATGAGACCATCCATGAGATCATCCAACTAACCCCCGAAAAGCCCGAGACATACTACTGACGGACAGACGGACGGACAGGGGATAAGGTCAAAATATCATTACTCATTTATTTTACACAATAATACCACCACCGTTGAATCAGATTGGGAGGGGTGTGCCCTCATTATTCAAATGCAGTACCTAAAATTTGTGTTTCTCTTTTGGGCTCCCGTCATTGCAATTTTATGGCGAATTAGCAAGGGTGCACAAACTCTTTACTCTAAAGATACGACGTAAAATTTCCTTGTATGATTGCTACCTTCTTCCGCATTTGCAATCGTGAAAAGTTCGTAGTTTTGGCTCTATATTTAAAAACGTTCCCCGGGCTGACACAATGTTTCGGCCTGATGGATACATTTGTTAAAAATGGAGCTAAATGTAAACTTAATTCGATGTAGAGGTGCGTAAATCCCTAACAGAACTTTGTATATTGTATTCCCACCTTGGTATTAAGGCACACGGGTCACCATTGATATATATCAGTGGGTGGGTGTCCTTATATGTTCATTCCCACCTTCCCCCTCCCAAGTTATACACAGAACGACACACGCGTGTGAAAGGGTTAATCGATATGGCACGAGTGCCAGCGCGGAAGGATAAAACGACAGACAACAAGCCTCGAGTTTTATCCTTCCGCGATGGCACAAGTGGCATATCGATTAACCCATTCACAAGCGTGTGCCGTTCTGTGTTTATTACACGCCTTTACGTTTATAAAAAAGAATTATTAGAAGGGCACTCAGCAATTCATTTGACAACTATCAACGGAAACAACACATTTTATCGCCAACCAAAGGGGAGCCCGCGTTACTGTTTCGTCCCCTTAGTTCCAATGTGTTCTATGTGCCTACTGTCAGGGGACGATTTTCCGCTATCGCAAGTGATTCAAATTGTAATTGCGTTGCACTATTTGTAGAAAATTCCAGTAAAATGAAGCTTCTATTTAAATATAATCCATCAACGATTTCCGTTCCGCACATATGTGCGGAACAGATTTTCATTTTCCGCACGGTTTAGTGTTGCTGTAGATGGGGATTTCATAGAACATGCGTGTAATAAAGAATATTTCCAACGTATTCGAGATAAGCAGAATTAAACAAAAAGGAACTGGGAACGCTCCCCCACCCCCCACTCAGCAAGATTGTGTTTAAACTTTTACGATGTCTGTTATTTGTGAGTTTACAGGATTTGTTACTAACCGCGAATGAAAAAAAACTGTAAAGGTTTTTTAAATCTTCTTTTCGCAGTTTTCAAAATCCAGTATTACTGTGCTAATGGGGATAGAGTACGTGGAGAGAGGTTTACCACCGAAAAACACTAATGCAGTTTCCATCTTGGCGATTAATCCCCCAAGAATCGACTGAACCTTTCATCGTCCTTCAAATACTTTTCCACTAAATTTGAAATTATTGACAGGGCAGAATCCTCACTCCACAATTTCCTGTATTTATATGACCAGCTGTGTGTGTAATATAAGTCCAAGTTTCAAATCTAGTCTTATTAACATTTATTTATTTATTCACTTATTTATTTATTTATTTTTATTTATTTATTTATTTATTTATTTTTATTTATTTATTTATTTAATTTATTTATTTATTTATTAAGGTTTAACGACACTTTAACAGTCAGGGTCATATTGTATCGGTGACAGTTTTACGAGTAGAATAAGCTGGAGTACCCAGAGTCGGAGAGAACCACCGAGCAACGGCGAGCAGCTGCCAGCTCCCCAACATCGTAACTCTGCACTGCGGGACAGGCAGGGTTAGATTGGTTGAAGACATGCGCACCATCGACGTACAGTACGCCTTAGTGCAGGGCGTCATCGTGCCCCCATGTGGGCAATCGGGGTTAAGTGCCTTGCCAAAGGACACAACGAGGGAGTCCGAATCGATCTCTCAGACGGTCACCCATCCAAGGACTAACCTGGCTCAACGTTGCTTAACTTCGGTGATTTGACGAGAGTCTTATTAAGAAAGCAGATGATTACTTACAAAAAGGAATCGATATCAAAGTCGCCAGTCTAAACGAAAATGCTAAAATGGATAATTTATTTTGGGGTGGGGCTGTCACACTCCTAAATCCCTCTTAGCGACGCCCCGAGACACATTGAGAGAAGACTTTGATTTATGCATGTTACCTCATGTTTCCACGTTCCATGCATTCAAATATGACGAAGAAACGTGTTCGTTTCTTGAGATGACTGTTGTTCTTTAAAGTTTTGTTTCATCTTCCTTTATTGCAGAAGGGGAGGTTCCGAGTTCGATCCCCGTCCGGGATGACCCGCGTTGTGTTATTGGGCAAGGCACTGTATCCCGGTTGCCCACATGGGGGCACGATGACGCCGTGCACTAAGGGGTACTGCACGGCGATTGTGCACATGTCTTTACCCACTGTAACCCTGCATGAACAGAGCTTGAACAGAGTTAGAATGTTGAGGAGCTGACAGTTGCTCGTCGATGCTCGGTGGTTCTCTCTGGGTACTCCGGCTTCATACACCCGCAAAACTGTTACGGTCACCATTAGCCATTGTGCATAAGTATGTGACCTTAAATACCAATAAATAATAATAATAATTGCGGAAGGGGAAACAACACCTCAGTTTGATCCTGCCTGGAAAGCATATTTCATAGCGTGTATTAACACCAGTGTCTTCTTTGAAAGTCCACGGATTTATTTGGCAATTGTGATCTACTTCGCGAAGACTAGGAATTGTTCTAATGTTGAAAGCTAACTCACCCTCGAAGGGACAGTCATTTGACGTCTTCGGTGCGCAGAAAGCATGACTGAGAATACCTTCTAGAGTCGACAGAGGCAAAATGAGAGTGCAGATGAGCAGACGTTTCTGACTACGTATATACCAGTACTTAAGGCTTCACAGAAATGTGCTTTCATTTGACAACACGTCTGAAAATTGACAGGAATAGCCTTTTGTGTGGGTGTCAGTCAAATATATGTGTGCTTGCATCACTTAATCCAAAGGAAACGAAGGAACGAAGGAAACGAAGGAAAGATCACCAGTTCTTTCAGAAATGTCACAGACTGTAGTAACAGGATGGTAAATTATTTCAGTTTAATATATAAATGAGAAGTGATCACTGATCTTTATATAACTGGATTGCCGGAACGCTCATTGGCCATATAGAGAAAAATGTCAACGCCATCGTGGAAGTTGAATAGGCAGTGTCGAAGATTTACAGTTTGCCGGCGTCTCGCAATCTTCGATCACTTTAAAAGAATATACTTTGATGTTTGTAACCAATAAATATGTTGATGATTTTCATGATTTTCGTGACAATGCAAATTATTATTATTAACAAAAACAAGATCTAAGATTGGAAATACATAGAACGGCATTCGCGTTCGAACTTCCATTTTTTATCGCACGAGATCGATTTGGACGGAGGGATAATATTGAACGAGAAGCCGAAGGCTTCGAGTTCAATATTATCCCTCCGCCCAAATCGATCGAGTGCGGTAAGAAAATGACATTTTGAACGCGTATGCTGTTCTGTATTTATTGCATGTCTACAATTTAATAAAAAATTATTAATCGATTTTGGCGGAGGGATAATATTGAACTCGAAGCCTTCGGCTTCTTGTTTAATATTATCCCTACGCCAAAATCAATCGTCTGCAGTAAGAAATGAGAGTTCGAATGTATATGTTGTCCTCTATTCATTGCACGCCAATAGTTTACTAAAACAAATATTAAAAACACAAATTATTGCCAAAAAAAGAAATAGTTAAATAGTCCGCGCACGTCATCCGTATTGTTCAAGAAAAATACAAACAATTTATCGTTCGCTTCGGTTTTTGCAGAAAAAACGTGTATTTTATGACAACAAAAGCACAGGCGTGCAATAAAAGTTGATACAGTGTTATTAGCTCCCATGCAAGATAGGGCTGTGGCGTTTGATGAAGGGAAAGCTGTTACATTCCAGCGTAACAGCCTTCACGTCATCAGACATTATGGTTTTGGATTAGTTATTACGTTGATTAACTTAACGTTATCTTGGGTGTTGAGTGGCGGCGTTTCTTGATGACGTTTCAGCAATCCAGTAGTTCTGAGATCAGTAGCGAATTAGTCTTTCCGACATTCTGTCCGGCTCAACTCTATTTTGTAAGAAAGCAACAGAAATACAACCGCATAGTCCCAGCTAATGCACCTCTCGGTTCAACACAGAGGTCTATTGGCCGAAATTTTGCTTTTGCTTTTTTAATGTTTTGTTATTGTGATGGTGGTAGCAACTCCACTCTACGGGTGTGTTATTGGTACACCACTTTTTATAAACTTTTCGTAAAAAAGAATCAGAATTATTTGGATTTCACAGCATTTCCTTTGTTGAATTATTGTTGTTTACTTCAATCAATACAACAAGCAGAATTTGCTTATTTTTGACGATATTATTGTCGGTTAATAATTAAACTACACTGTAGGTTGTCGAAGTGAAAAGAGAGTAACGGCAGTAAAATATAGTACGACTTCTGTTCCGTTATAGTGTCCGACAGATGAATTTCAGGTTTGATGGAATATCTGCCGTCAGCCATCGGTGACAATAAATAAAATATGACTACAGATGATAAATGCTCTGACAATTTGCAGGGTATGAAGCACCAATCTTTTGATAGCGCAACATAAAAATGCTATTAACTTAAATGTATTGGGGTGATCATTATTTTATAGTTTGATATATCTATCCTAAATGATTTAGGAAAGGCTGAACTTTTTTATATTTTACTGCCTATGCACAATTGGTTCGTGTTTGTTGCCTTTCCTTATCAATATAGTTCATCAAAACGGTAGAGTGTTCTGAAACTCATTGGACTGTTTTGAAGAATAATCATCAAAAAATTAATTAATGAAGCTTCAGGTACAACCCGGTGCTTCATTAATTAACATTTTGCTGATGATGTTTCTTATTACCTGATAAACATATACATGTGCGTCACTTCCCACGCGTGGACTATGACCACTCCCCGGAGATTGTACTGTACTTTCTATTATAAAATAAAAACCACACAAAAGCATGTAAACGAATGTTTAAACAACAGAAATGGTCAATACAAATCATTAATAATAAGAAATATAATGCCCATACCGACCCACCGTTCTTCAAAAATGGTATTCTGAAGATAAAAGATTTGGATAGTTTACATGCTTACTTGTTCATGTTTGGTTGGCATAACGGTAACCTTCCAGCATCCTTTGCGACTTTTTTCTCTTCTATCAGTACTCAAGCTAATGCAAACAAGGATCAAGTCTTTTTCTTGCGTAGATAGAACAAGAACAAAAGCATTAAAAAATCTACCGGTCTTTGCATTCCCAGTCTTATGGAATGAACTAGTAATGGGCATCAGGAAAGTGAGAAACTGAAAAAATTAAGTGCAGATTTCCTTTTTTCGTACTCTAATAATATTTCTTGTTCAAATACTTATTGCGCCGAGTGTGCTATTTAGCATGTTTCCAATTCTACCTCATCCCCAGATGTTTATCCCTCTTCTTTAGGCTGTACTGAAATGTACAGATTGACACTAGGTAGTTAACAAGTTGTTCTGATAACCTCTCTTTGCCACCGTAATTTGTCTGCCTGATTTTCTCATTTAGATTGCTGGCCTTCAGATTCGGTCTTCACCCTTGCATACTGTAACTTTGCAGCATATGAGCAGTTCGACTCTCGTCTTGGGACCTCAAGCTAATTAACGCAATGATTAAGCCTGAATCGTGAGTTTCGGGCGGAATCAATCTCCGACCACAACACACACCATCAGCAAAAGCAATATGTGATGTACCTCCGTGAAAATAATGCGAATTCACGATGTTGAATTAGTATTTCTTCATCTCCATCCACTTCTTTTCTCCCTTTCCTCATCCTTAATATTTGTGTCTCTGTTCCTTTTTCTCTTCCCTATTTGGGGAAGGCGGGAAGACTGTCCAGCACGCTATGCCTCCCCCCCCCCCCTGCTGTATACACTTGTAGTGTTGTTGTTGGCACGTATATTGTAAATAAGTGCATTCCATGTAAATGGTGTTGCATTTATGTATAATGGTGAAATATATTACTTATGTCAATCAGGAATTCCTCAAGGCATAGTCCTAGCACCGCGCCGCTGGATTGAAAACTGTAACAGTTTTCAATCTAGTGGCGCAGTGCTCGGACTAAGCCTGGGGGAATTCCTGCTTGACATAGGCGATATAAATTAAATTCAAGCAGTTGCATCTTCACGGAACTTCCTTGAATTGAGATTCCTTTGTTTAAAAGCTGGGGTAATAGACCATTTATTTTGGTGAAATATATTATATATATATATATATCAATGGGACAGTTTTGTGTATCGTGTCATATCCATTGGCAATTAGCTTATTAAATTTGAATTTCTAGGAAGGATTAGTAGTTATGTGACAGTGCTATTTTACCCTAGAAACATGTCCGAGCTCGTTCCAATGAGAGATCACACGATATGGTTTTGTTGAAATTTTGTTTATTTCATCTTCTTCGGCTGCTCATTTTGTATATTACGTGGGTGGATGCGGCTGATTTATTAAGTAAAGTGTCAACACTTTTCCTAACGTAACTGCCTATTTTTAATATCTGTTTGCTTATAAATCTTTCGGGGAGCGCTGTGGCTCAGTGGTTATAGCACTGGCCTTTAAAGCGAAAGATCACCTGTTTGATCCTGACCACAGGTAACTGCGGCTTCACCTTTGGCACGACACTTAATCTCGATTGCCCACGTTGGGGAGCTGTAGCGCTGTGTACTAAAACGCACTGTAGTCGATGGTACACTTGCCTTCAACCGAGTTAGTAAGTTGCAGATAAGAAAATAATGTGTCACCACAAACAGGAGCGCGAGTCATACTAACAATAAATGTACCCATGACCATAAGGACCACTGAGTTTGCCAGAGGGTGTATTGCGAAGTGTCTTGCTCAAGTGCACAATATGGATTAGATTCGACCAAATCTCACAATCTTTTGTTTATTAGTCTGGTGCAACTAACAAATGAACGGCTGTATTCGTGTTCTCTCCCTGTGTCTGTCTCCGATTAAGAAACTGTTCTACTGGTGTCATCTGGTAAGGCGCACATTTTTAGTGGTGATAGTATATTTTATTGAATGTTTAGTGCTCATAGTGTAAAATATACTGACGAAAAAAAGAAACGCAAGTTCAATTTTCGTAAAATAATTATTTTTTATCCGTAGACCAAATGTAGTAAATTTTGACTCATATCTACCTCAGTGTACTGTCTAAGACGTCTTTGGTTAAAATTCAGTCAACCATGAACACGTGCGATGCTGCATGCTTTCAACAGATGTTTCGACAAAGCGTTCACCCGGGCACTCCCACGTGTTATGGGCTTAAAAAACCATACCAAATCCAAGTTCTGAACAGTGCACATCGATTGCACAACATTTCATTTAAACTCGATTGAAAAGCAAAATGCCGAGAATGTCGGAAGTTGATGGGGTGGGGCTATTGCTCTAATTATGCAGGACCAATCTCAGCGTCTCGTCGCCCAGCAATGTAGGAACCATGAGTCAACAATAGCTCGTTTACTTGGGCGTCTCAGAGCCACGGGAAGATTAGCAAACCGTCCCAGGAGTGGACGGTCGCGCGTTACGTCCCCACGTCAAGATAGAGGCATACGTCTCTCACACTTCCGTAACCGATTCCAGACGGCGACGGAGACGGCGAGGAGTTAGGTTGTAGGCACTCATGGTCCTAGTGTGTCCTGGAACAGTTAGGAATCGGTTGCGTGAGTTCAATTTAAGGCCACGGCACCCCTACGGTGGTCCGCAACTTACAACATGCGACGCCACAGTCGATTGAAATGACCTCCGGCACATGCACCAAATTTCTTTCACTTGGCACACTGGAGACGTGTGTTATTCACTGGCGAGTCTCGTTTCACGCTTTACAGGTTAGATGGACGACAACCTAGCTATCGACGTCGAGGTGAGCGATATTCTGACACGCGCGTTAAGGAAAACGCCCGACTCTAGGGTCTGTTATGGTTTGGGGAGGGGGTATCTCATGGCGTGAAAACACCTCTCGTGGTCAGCCATGGCAATCCTACAGCCGTTAGATATTGGGATCGGGTCATCGTGCCTCACGTCCTTCCACTTATCAATGCGTGTAACCTTACGTTGCAGCAGGATAATGCTAGGCCGCACGTTGCTAGGGTGAGTCGTGACTTCCTCAACCAAGACAATGTCCAAGTTCTTGATTAGCCACCCTGCAGTCCAGATTTGTCCCCGATCGAGCATTTATTGGACGAGCTGTACAGTGGAGTAAGGAAGCGCGTCAACGTCCCAAACAACGTCGCTGAGTTCACGCAGGCCCTTCTTCTGGAGTGGAATAACATCCCAATAAGGACCATAAACAACTTGGTGGGGTCAATGATGAGGAGAGTTAGAGCAGCGACTGAAGTCCGGGGTGGCCACATCCGCTATTGATTTTGATCGGGACATGGCGTAGCGTACCAGCGTTTGAGCGTTATCCATGCACACACCCTCTGTGTTAAGATAACGCACCTCGTCAAAATTTAATAAGTAATGAAGCAATAGCATTAAAAGCCAAACAATGAAATAATAATCCATAACACATTTGAAATAGTTACCACAGAAAAAACTTGCGTTTCTTTTTTCCTCTTGTATACATACTGAATCAAAGAAGAAAGTACAATAAACTTCGAGGAGCAATTTTTTTAGTATTATCGACTTTAATCCCAAACAAATTATTGTAAATTCATATTTCGAGTCTAGCTGTATGAATTTGCATACTTTCATATTCTTACTGTTGTCATCGTCACGTCTGGACGTCGCAATTCAGACATAGGGTGAAATGAAAAGTTCCCACATGCAGTCAATAGCGTGTATGTCCACCGTTTGCCCCTTGGATGGCAAGACATCGACGGCGCATGGGCCTGATATGCCTCTGGATGTCACCATGTGGTACTGAGTTCCACTCCTGCCTTAGAACATTACGTGAATTGCCTAACGTCTGAAGATCATGAAGTCGTACCCGACGGTCCAATTGATCCCAAAGATGCTCGATTGGCGACAAATCTGGCGAAAGTGGGGGCCAGGAAAGAAGTTCGATGCTCTGCTCCTCAAGAAAGTCTCGACAGATACGCGTCACGTGACATCGGGCATTGTCTTGTTGGAATAACTGCAATCCGACGTTAGCGTTGAACTACGGAACAACAACAGTCCCTATATCGCTGAGCATTCGGATTACCATCAATGAAGATCAACTGCGTTCGATGGTGCAAGGAAATTCCTCCCCAAACCATTACATTACCCCCGCCGAAACGGTCGCATTCCCGCACGCAAGCTTCAGAAAACCGTTCTCCTCGTCGTCGATACATTCTTGCCCTACCATCAACGCGCCGTAGACCAAATGGTAATTTATCACTTAAAAGAACCGTGCTCCAACGCTGCTCAGTCCAGCGGGCACACTGACGTACCCATTCCATTCTGACGGTACGATGACGTTGGGTAAGGATTGGTCCGTGGTATGGACGCCTACTTCGGATGCCGTGTTCAGCGGGTCTGTTGCGGACAGTTTGTGCACTAATTCTATTGTTAGTTCTGCCAGGAGTAATTGCTGCTCTCCTCGTCGCCGGAAGGAAGCGATCCGGCAAGTGAGACGTCCTGATGTGTCGGTCTTGTGCAGGGGTCGTAACTCTTGGTCGACCTGAACGCGGTCGATCGGCAATAGATTCAGTTGTTCTATACCTTCTAATGAGACGGTAAATAGTGGCCACAGTGACTCCGAACTCAGAGGCGAACTCATCTGGAGGTATCCCAGCCTCATGCATACCAATGGCACGCAACCTCTGATTTTCGGATAGCCTTGGAATTTTCTAAAATGTCGGAAGACAAAAACTAGCGTGTTTTCTCAATAACCCAGGCTCTCTAGCACAACATAACGCACAGAAAATCGTCTGTCACCCATTCAATTTGACATTCACGGGTAGCATGTGCTATTTTGAAATCCTTATCAAAATTGTGTACGGTTGGGTGGACATCAACAACATGTCATTAAATTCTTTTCTCGACTTCTTATCCACAGACATGCAACATTAGAACTATTATATTTCATCCTTTATGCTATTTTTCACATTTGTTTCTATTATACTTTCTTTTTTGACTCAGTGTATTTTACTGAATATGTTAACTTATAAGGTGAGTGCACGTGGTACCGGACAGTAAGGCCGCCGGGTACTGATCACCTTCCACGGGTGGGCTACAATTCCACGGACGCAATAATATTAGATTCCAAACATTAATTACAGGAATAATCATCAAAAAATGTAATTAATGAAGCACCGTGTACAACGCGGTGCTTCATAAATTACAATTTTGCTGATGATGATTTTTATTACCTGGTAAACGCATGCGTGAACATCTCTTCCCACGCGTGGATTACGATAAGTCCATGGCGGATGTACTGTATGGTAAACCTGACAATACAACACTATTGAAGAAGAGTTACCAAGAGTGAGGTATATAATTATTTAGAACATTTTTCAAGTTAAAAATCCCAATTTTAAGAAACACCAGAGAAATTTTGTTGCGAAAGACTTGTTGTAACTGCGCTTTTTCAGGTTTTACAATTTATTTGTGAAAAGGAAAATAGCCTTTGCTGGACAGTGTCCAGGTCCATTTCGTCAGGAAACGTCATTACATCAGTATCATGAGCGGAGGAGAGAGAAAGGGGGTCAGCCCCTCCACATATTTGGCCAATAATGCTCAAAATATTTAAAATAGTAAATAAAATTACCTCAATTGCTTGTTATTCTCTTTGGCATCCTCAATACCAAAGAACTTACTTTTGAGTCGGCGATTGACCGAGTGGGGTACGGTGGCGGAGTAGTGGCAACTCCAATAGCGTGTCGGACTAAACACTGTACGCCTGTTGTAAAATCTAGGCGATTTTGGAGACTTAGTAGACGACCAGCACAGTATCGGGGCCGGTAGACCACCAATACCCTAAAATTGCCCAAATATGATTTTATGAGAAGTACCAGAATCCCCAATTACACTTTGTTCCCCTTCTTTCAAAGTCGCTCCGCAACCCCTGATCAGTATAGTTCCGCCGTCAGGTGTTGTGTTGTCGTAGGCAGGCCTAGAGGAATAATATCAGGGCCATGTGAAGCATCGAAATTCGAGTCGATTCGAAATTGTTCCTTTGATTTGATTCGATTCGAGGCCCCCTGTTCGGCTATTTTCGAATCGTCGAGATAGTCTCAAAATTATTCCAAGTGTCTCCTCTTGAACTTTTGTGTATCATCAGATTTCCAATACAAAGACTTATTGATAAAAGAAGTGTTCGAGGCGGGTCCGCTGCCGAAACTGCTTTGAATCGTTTTCTGAAATATCCTTCTTACTGATTCATTGACTTGACTAAACAGACGAGTCCCCGTTGAATGACATACTTTGGTGGAAAATGGCAATACATATTGCGGTAAGAAAGTGCGATATCTACAACTCTACTGACAGCGAGAGTCGACAAAAGACTCTACATTTGTGGATTGCTTGGACTAGGTAATATATAGAGAGTAATCGCTTGACTGGACTGGTTACGAGAAATCATTCAAGAGGTGAGGGACGTTGTACAAGCACGAGTGCGCGTATGCGCACGAGTGTTTTACAATATAGTCCCTGGCCTCGAATGAATTATTTCACGTAACCAGTCCAGTCAAGCGATTACTTTGTTTATTACTTTTCATTATTAACGATAATTATATTATTTAACTCTTTTCCTAACGTAACGGCCAAAAACGGCCAAGCTATTCTCAAAACTAGTCAATTAATTTTCATTATTTTTCCATTTTTGTCTCTAAAACATAGGTTATGACCCCTCATTGGAACGAGCTCGTTCCAATGAGGGGTCATAATAAAACATAGGTTATGATCCCTTATTGGAACGAGCTCATCGAGCTCGTTCCAATGAGGGGTCATAACCTATGTTTTTGAGACAAAAATGAAAATAATAGTTATTCAAGAATTTTTTTTCAAGTGTCGTCTGCTTTACATGTTAGGTAAATGGTTAAAAAAAACAAGAAAACAATGAATGAAGTCCCCATTACACCCATGGCAGAGCGTCTTCGTTTGTGCGCACGGATACATGACACAATTGTTGATTGCATAATTCAATTGTGACGTTATCGTTTATATTCAAACCCAAAAATCCCAATAAATCACACTTTTGAAAGTAATAAAATAAATATTAGCATTGTTGAACTAAATTTATACCATGATTACCTATTCTACTATATATAAAAAACCTATGAGATAAATTTTAGCTTTACACACCAACCGTGGTGAAGACGCCAGCAATGGGGTTTCAGTAGTTAAAATGTACACCTACAGTGGAACTACATCCATGTTGACCTTTAGTGACCTCGACCTGAATGCAAACTTTTCTAAATTTATCGCTCATCGCCTCGCGAAGAGTGAAATGAAAGTGGCAATAATTTATTACTTTTTTAAATGAGTTTACCTCATAAGATACCAAACATTAACAAACATGCGTTGTCTCGTGTTAATAAAGCATCCATAACTCGAAATAGTATGTTATTAAAATGAAAAAGGTTCCGTGATTTGAGCCTTTCTTTTTAGATTTCGTTTCGGCGATAAAATTGCGGAAGCACCGCCCACCGGTGCTCATGTAAACAAAAACAGATTCGCACATCTGAACGTCTGCTGCTTAGTCAAATCGAGGAAAATAATAGCGACTCTTAATAATCTGACGATCATGGTATAAATAAAATATACCCCAAGTAGCTTTGGTGTACCAAATGTTCACCACTCGTGATGGACATTTCGTCGCCCGAGTGCTAGAATGTTCTATGTCCCATAGAGGACATAGAACATTCTAGCACTCAGGCGACGATTTGACACACCAATCTACTATGGGTATATTATATATGTATTGCATAATACGATACTGACGTACTTAAATATAGCAAAGGTGGCCTACGACCCACAATGGATTTTATCGAAAATTCAGGGTTCTGTCGGATTGTTATACTAACATAATGATAATTTACACCACAATAACATGAGACTGTCGGTTACAGTCAGAGAAAACAACGCTTTTAGAAATTCATTTTCCAAGTTCTTTCTAAAGTCAAAAGGTGGGGTTGTCGCACTTTAAAATCAGTTGCGTCCAAATTCAACCGACAACAACTGGGTTGAGTGAATATGAACCAAATCGTGTCCATATTCACTCATCCAAATTGACTGGGGTTAACGATTAACCTAAATAATTTTTGAGAGCGTGAAAAGGTTTGCATTAAGGTTCATATTCACTCAACCTAATTGATTTTGGTTAATTTTTAACCCCACTGACTTTAGAGTGCATGGAAAACTTTGCAACATATCGATGCTCTGCATCGCTCATTTCTATCAGAAATGTACTGCACTACCTTGACCTTAGCCAAAATTACACACAGAAACTCTACTCCCTTGACCTTAGCCAAAATTACACACACAAAAAGATGAAGTTTCCTTTTGGTGGAATGTATCGGGTTGTAATCATTTCTTCCAACAGCCCTACTAATGAATTTCAAAGTATCTCGACCCCTACCTGTGTTGTTGGATATTTTGAGCAAGTTTGGGCATAAATGGTTTTCGAGAAATATTGTTTTGTTTTGAGTCATGGTGCTCAAATGGTAGCAGACTTTCAGAAACTATTGAAGCCTCACATCTACTTGGGGAGAAAGTAGCGTGTGTTGTTTATTCGGCTTTTATACCACACAACAGGGACGTAACTTTGGAGTGGAGTGTAGATGTTGTGACCCCCCCGATCCCCCACTAATTTTTCAGATGGGACATTTTTGTCAGAACTGAGGTCTAAGATATCAATATCTCTCTTGCTAGTAATCATTTACTTTGTTAACCCTTTGCCTAACATGAAAAGCAGACGACACTTGCAAAACAAATTCTTAAATAACTATTTTTTTTTTTGTCTCAAAAACCTAGGTTATGATCCCTCGATGGAACGCGCTCGACGAGCTCGTTCCAACAAGGGGTCATAACCTATGTTTTGCAAACAAAAAATGAAAAAATAATTTAAATTAATTGGCGATTATTGAGAACAGCGCTGGCCGGTTTTTTCTCGTTACGTTGGGTAAAGGGTTAAAAATAGATTTGATACTTGGACTTGTGAGCACAAAACAATGCTGCCTACACACAGGCGCAAAAAATACTAACCTGTGAATCTGTCACAGGTTGTGACACACAGTCGATCATATAAATAGCTGTCAACAGTAACCAATTCGGGATGTTGGGCGCCATCATGGCCATTTTGGAGTACAGTATAGAACAGTCGCCGTGGACTGGTCGTAATCCACGCGTGGGCAGTGATACCCACGCATGCGTTTACCAGGTAATAAAAATAATCAGCAGCAAAATTTTAATTAATGAAGCACCGGGTTGTACCCAGTCCTTCATTAATTAAATTTTTTATCATTATTCCTATAATGGGGTTTGGAATCTGATATTATTGCGCCAGTGTAAATATTACCCACCAATGGCTTGTGACCACTCCACGACGGCCGTACTGTACGTGTTAATTGAATAAGAAGTTGCATCACGACTACTACGCGTATTTTTTTTATTTATTTATTCACCAATAAATTTTCAAGAAGGGATGCTTTTTTTAACTATTATCTCGACTGACTACTATTCCAACCAATGTTCCAACTACATCATCAAGGCATGTTTTCGACGAAGGCATGCCATGCTGTAGCTGGAATATGAATCACTTGGGACTTGCGCCACCACAGTCAGGACAAACCGGGTTTACAACATCCCCTTCCCAATCGGTCATCTTATCGACGCACCTCCCTCACAACCTTCAGTCTTGTGTATTCGCTGTGTACGCTTATTTTAATTTGTTGAAATTCAGATTTGATATATTCATAGCAAATTGTGTTTTTTCTCATATCTGATACAGCACACCTTAATTCAAAGGACGATGCACACGTGCCCCTGAATTGTTCTGTAGAGGTACAAGAGAACAACAATTGTAAAAGGAGGTTTGACAGATTCACAGGGACATAGCGACAGGGAGTGGGGGTCACCACCCACCACCCATCCACCACCCTCACCCCCCCCCCCCTCCCCCACCCCACAATCCTGGCCAAAATTTCCTATAGTTCGAAATTCGGAGGGCAAGCCATGAGTAGTTGGAAATTCCATCTATATAGATGTTGGAGCTTCTTTGGTGATGCTGATGTCTCCTTTAATTCCCAAAATTCCAACTCGGTTTCAAATCGGCAAAAATTCCAAGTGTTACTATTTAAAACTACAGTGTACTCAATATCGAGCTTCATAAGTATGTATGATGTCAATCGGTACGAGATTTCTATAGTACGTCTACTTATCGTAATTAAAAAAATCCCCGAAATGCACTTCTAAAAAATAACGTCATGAAAAATCGTTATCCTGAGTTAATGCTATCATTCACAGTTACAAAATGATGAAACATCGAAAATTGATCATTCCTGCATAAGATCTGATTTAATGTTAGGACAGTGTGAATTGCTCAAAGTTCTAAGCTTGAGCATTTGTTCAGCACATATTCATTTCCCAGAAGAATACCAAATAATAATAACCTGATAATGCTATCATAAATGTGTTGGCATTTCAGTTACCAGAATCAATTTTATGCTCCCTTTCATGGCTTCATTTTCGCAATATTTCTTGGTAGTGAATTTCCACTATGGGGAGGGACCGGGAGGGGATATCCCTCCCGGTCCCTCCCCCTAGTTGGAAATTCACTACCCTACACCCCATTCGGAAATCACAATCCGCTTTCCTGCAGATCCCTAAATTGTTTCTATTTATTTATTTATTTATTTATTTATTTATTTATTTATTTATTTATTTATTTTTTGGTGTTTAAGGTCACGTACTTCTGCACAGTGCCTATTCGTGACCGTAACATGGATAAAAAGTCAAGTCCATCGTTTATACCCATGTTGCCCATGTTAGATGACTTCCACCAAAGCATTGGTTACCGGGTCCGATATTACGAATAAAACAGAGCTTGTTACCAAACAAGCACTGCTTCACTTCCCGGGATTGTCGAGGGGATAAATTGTTATCATTTGATTAAATTGATAAACTAGAATGTTTATGAGATATTTGTATCGACAATTATCATCTCACTGCAAGAGAGAAAGGCATGGTGAACAGATAAGGACGAGATTATGGAGGTAATCCGGCAATAGTGACAATCGTTGGTTTAAAATTAACAAAAGTAGAGGTATTTTGATCGCAGTTACGTCAACAACGTAGAAGTATTCAACGACAGACATTCACAACGGTTTGGCCGACCAGCGAAACATGCCAAATAGTCACTTAATATCTTGGATACCTATATCGGAATTTTCACAACGTTTTTAAATTGTTATTCAATTCTACGATGACCAGGCAGACCCACATTCCACCCTGTTTGAAAGCTTCAAAACGCGATGCATTTTTTTATAATGAACGTCAAATTATCAACGTTTGGTCTCATATTGCAACAATTAAAACTATTTAGGAGAACACATTAACATATATAAGATATAGTGTTATTGCAGCCTTGTTGTGGTGCACAATTCGGAAAATATTTTCATGTTACGATAGAAAATTCACATATTTGCGTTTATTTTGTCATAATGTGGGGGGGGTTATCATTGAGCGCATACGCAATTGCGGACTCAGGTTCAGGGTCGGAGCAAAGAAATAATATTAGGAGGGGTCATTTTCTAGTGTGCGGACCAGGGTATCCGTCGAGCCGCCCAAGGAATAGCATGAGAGGGGTCTCGCGGGAACCTCCCTGGGAAACCAAATTAAAATCTATGATTGCAACAAGCGTTATATATATATATGGTGGCATTCTCGATAGTTTAAAGCAGAATTTTTCTACACCACAAACCTCCCCGGTTATTGAATAAAGTTACGTAAACTTTATGGCGAGACGCTAATACCTAGTATTATATACTTTGTAAATAACCACATCCCCATTGGCTGGATCTAATACACGTGACTGGTACTCAAAAATCCATATCATAGGTTTTCCAGTGAATATCAACTTTCTAAATATAGCTTTTGGAAATTCCCTTTCTAGTTCTATTTCAATTGATCTGCATGAGCGCTCAACCTGACTGATATTTCCAAACATATTGTGTTCAACATAAAATGCTCTTCCGCGAAAATCGCTGCGGAGAAATTAGCAACATTATCTCAAGCACATATCTCTGTGATAAGGGATGTTTTGTGATCAAGCACTTTAGTTATGTGTTTCTGAGATTTGTGTTTCACAATTAACCCTTTACCCAACGTAACGTCCAAAACCGACCAGCGCTATTCTCAAAAATCGTCTGTTAATTTTCATTATTTTTTCATTGTTTTGCCTCAAAAACATTGGTTATGACCCCTCATTGGAACGAGCTCGTCGAGCTCGTTCCAATGAGGGATCATAACCTATGTTTTTGAGATAAAAAATGAAAACAATTAGTTGTTCAAGAATTGTTTTTGCAAGTGTCGTCTGCTTTTCATGTTAGGTTAAGGGTTAATGTGAATTGATGTCAAAACATCTGAAATCGAAGTCGGAGTACAAAAACCCAAAAGTACTCTTTTCCTTTATTCTCAAAATTTTGTATTTCGCCATCTTTGACGTGACGTCACACAGAAACATCTGGATGTGGAACAGCAAAGAAATGTTTTCATGTTTGTTCTTTAGCAAGTAGAGATTTGAATTATATGCATTGCAGTATATATATTCTGAGATGACGAGTACTTTGGGGGAGTTTGGGTATTTTTTCTCGTGTTGCGTACGGTGGCCATTTCCAATCTGTTCATCTTACTGCGATTCGCCAACAACGTGCCGGAAAAAGTATACTCCATGCAATGTCCAAATCCTTGTCGGTGGACAGAGCGAGGTGTTTTTTAAAATAAAAAATGAAGATTATCATTGCACAAATCATTGAACATGAATAACTCAAATATAATTTTTATTAAAGCGTCTAGAGCATCACGATTAGCAGGATTATGTGACCTTAACCCTTTCCCTAACATGAAAAGCAGACGACACTTGCAAACAAACTTATAGAATAAGTACTTTTTTTCATTTTTTGTCTCAAAAACATAGGTTATGATCCCTCTTTGGTACGACCCTGACGAAGAGGGGTTATAACCCATGTTTTGGAGACAAAAAATGAAAAAAATAATTAAACTTAATTGGCGATTTTGTGAATAGCGCTGGCCGGTTTTTCCGCCACGTTGGGTAAAGGGTTAAGCACCAATAAATAAATAATTAGCCCTTTACCTAACATGAAAAGCAGACGACACTTGCAAAAAAAATTCTTGAATAACTAATTTTTTTCATTTTTTGTCTCAAAAACATAGGTTATGACCCCTCGTTGGACGAGCTCGTTCCAACGAGGGGTCATAACCTATGTTTTTGAGACAAAAAATGAAAATATTTGGAAAATTAATTGGCGATGAGAATAGCGCTGGCCGGTTTTGGCCGTTACGTTGGGTAAAGGGTTAAATAGGAGAGTCTAGAACCTAACAATGCGACCTCTCAGTGTTTCACATTACTGACAGGTTACTGATCGACCGAGCTTGAAATCTGCTCTCGGTGGGGATTCATCCACATAAACAGAAATATGTTTCTTAGAAATTCCCCTAAGTTTCAGTTTCATTTGCGCTTCGGGTGGCTAAACGCCAGGAGTCTCCGCTCTTAGGCGGGATATTGGGAATGGCGAATGAGGTGTCTTTGACTCAATACTTTTTTATATTGTTTTTCTGTTGACATGCTGCTCGCGTGTCTGTCAATAAATAATTTATGAATTGTTTGCGCATTCAATTATCACAGCGTCTGCCAAATGACTGCACGTTTGCCTGTGAATAAATTGGCAATTGATGCTGCACAAATAAGCGAAAGGAAAATAGGTGGTATTCGGTTCAGTAATGTACGCACCTCGTTAATCTCCTAGAGTGAAGGATTTTGATTCTTTTGGAACCACATTTTTAATTTTTCTTCCATTGGGCCGAACCATGGTCGACTAGGTGCGTCAAGCGTCCCACGGCCCGTGCAAGTTCAGTCCGGAACTCCGCTGCCTCCGGTCGGCACTTCTCAGCTTTCTTGTTTATCAGCCAGTTCTCAAGGCTTCAGCTGATAAAGGGGTACTGACAGCACCCGAACGTCTTCAAAAAAAACAGCAATACTATTTACCCATCTTTTTGTGGTTATCTCTTTACTTAACACTAATATGCAACGGCACTTTCAAAACAACTTCTTGAATAACTAAACATTTCCATTTTTGCCTCCAAAACATGATTTCAAACCCATTGTTGGGGCGCGCCTGTAAGCTATGCTCATGAGGAGTCATAAGCTGTGTTCTTAGGCCAAACATCCCTGAATTATTTCCTCTAGAAAATCGACTTTCGATAATGTTATCTCCCTTGAAATTATTAGCCGAGCGAGCAATTGAAAAGCAAGTAATGATTGAGAAAGCACCTGTGATGTCAGTAGAAAATAAAGCCAAGTTCCCTTTTGTTACATTTAATAAACGAAAAACAATAAACCGCTCCGATTTTAAGGTAAGCTAACTAGACGAAAGTAGATCACAGATAATTCATCATTAACCATTTAACCAACTCAGACGATATCAAAATTTATTATTTTAAATATCATGTTTTTAATTTTTCAAAGAATTTCAACAAAGCCATATCATGTGACCCCTCGTTGCAACGAGCTCGTTCAAAGAGGGGTCACAAGACTGGAGGTGGCCGTGAATGTCGAAAGTGTTGTTAAACCCCAATAAAAATAGGCAAATCTGAATGACGCCAAACGTAGTGCTGTGAACTCGGTCGAAAGTATTGTTAAACCCCAATAAAAATAGGCAAATCTGAACGACGCCCCGTGTAGTGCTGTGAACTCACAATTACAGCACTCCGCAGAGACATAGCCCTTGAAATTAGTCACTGCAATTCACAATGCCGTGATAAAAGCCGTAGCTTTCACCATGACACTGCCCAACTTCCGTGGCTAGTTTAGGCGATTTTACGATTGTGTCTGTCGGAAATGTCGTTAAACCCTAATAAAAAATAAAAAAATATTCCTTCAGTATCACAAAATTCGAAAGGAGACATCTGTTCATGAACTGAATGAAAAGTCTCAGCTTGCCTAAGGCACACAGGGACAATGTGGGATATGAAATCCCTTGCGATCCGAATAACTGTATTTGCTTATGAATTCACGAGAGTTTGAAGCGAGGGCCAATAATCTTATTTGGGTTGAGTGAGCGCACTTGCACTTGGGTACTGGGGTCAGACCCCCGAGAACCAAGAACTGGAAGGTGACTAGGAATTGTGCACAACTTCAAGGGTTCTATTTTATGTTTTACTTAGAAACGTGGGCATATTTATGGTAAAACTGAAATCTCTATTCGTGTGTTTATTTATTTAAAATGTACACTGGTCCCAGCCAAGCAAGCTTGTTTCAATTCTTGCTTGGTGTTAGGTTGCCTGTGTATGTCAACAAAAAGCTTGTTCCAATCAATTCTGAGCTTCGTTTACTTTTTCCTGGTATCGTCTTGGTTTGAGTGGTTAACGAAAATTTGGAAGTATTCAGTTAGAAAAGTTACAGGTAGAGAGAGATAGAAATCCACTATTGTATATGGTGACTGCTGTGTGATGGTTGCTATTGATAGGGCGAGGGTGGGTTTCTTCGTAGCCAACTCCCCACACGCAGAGTTGCGAGGCAGTCCTCACATCTGTTCATTGTTCTCCCCCTCTGATTATTATAATTTGTTGCATGTTTTCCTCCTCATTGTTCTCCTCCTCTGACTGACGTTACTACACCTTTACGCAGATATATACTGTGTCAAACAAGAAAGTATAATAAACTTTGAAGAGCAATGTTTTTAGTATTATCGACTTTAATCCCAAACAAATTATTGTAAATTCATATTTCGAGTCTAGATGTATGAATTTGCATAATTTTATGTTCTTAATGTTGCCAGCGACACGTCAGGACGTCGCAATTCAGACATAGGGTGAAATGAAAAGTTCACACATGCAGTCAATAGCGTGTATGCCCACCGTTTGCATCTTGGATGGCAAGACATCGACGGCGCATGGACCTGAAAAGTCTCTGGATGTCACCCTGTGGTACTGCGTTCCACTCCTGCCTTCGAACATTACGTAAAACGCCTAACGTATGAAGATCATGAAGTCGTACCCGACGGTCCAATTGATCCCAAAGATGCTCGATTGGCGACAAACCTGGCGAAAGTGAGGGCCAGGAAAGAAGTTCGATGCCCTACTCCTCAAGAAAGTCACGAGAGATACGCGAAAAGTGACATCGAGCATTGTCTTGCTGGAATAACGGCAACCCGACGTTAGCGCTGAACTACGGGACAACAACATCGTTCAGAATATCGTCCCTATATCGGTGTCCATTCACATTACCATCGATGAAGATCAACTGCGTTCCATGGTGCAAGGAAATTCCTGCTCAAACCATTACACTACCCAATCCGAAACGGTCACATTCCCGCACGCAAGCATCAGAAACCCGTTCTCGTCGGCGATACATTCTTGCCCAACCACCGGCGGGCCGAAGACAAAATCGTGATTCATCACTGAAAAGAACTGTGGTTCAACGCTATGGCGTACCATTTGGGTCAAAAGTCTATTCTCGTCGCGATGAGATTAAAATACACGTCCAACGTGCATTTTTTGGTGATGCACCTGTATTTTATCGTTGCAACGCTATTTCTAACTGTAGGTGCATCTGGAAAAAATAGCGATGCACCTGGAAATATCCACGTCCATCGTGCAATTTGTACGTCCGACGTGCATTTCCACGTCGGACGTGCATTTCTCATCGCGATGAGATTTCACTAAATAAAAAAATAGCGATGCACCTGTATTTTTTCTAGGTGCACGTACATTCCAAAAGAGCGTTGCAACGATAAAATTCAGGTGCATCGATAAAAAAATACACGCCCGACGTGTATTTCAATCTCATCGCGATGAAAAATGCACGTCCAACGTGCAATTTAAGGCAAAAATGCACGTCCAACGTACATTTTTGCCAAAATACGCGTCCTACGTGCATTTTTTAGCGATGCACCTGTATTTTAGCGTTGCAACTCTATTTTCGAATGTAGGTGCACCTACAAAAATATCGATGCACCTGGAAAATAATCCACGTCCAGCGTGCATTTCACTCGTCCAACTTGCATTTTATACGTCCCATCGCGATGAGATTTTCCTAAACAGAAAATAGCGATGCAGCTGTATTTTTTACAGGTGCACCTATATTCAAAAATAGCGTTGCAACGATAATTTCCAAGTGCATCGCTAAAAGTACACGCCCGACGTGCATTTTAATCTCATCGCGATGAAAAATGCACGTCCAACGTGCAATTTTAGGAAAAAATACACGTCCAACGTACATTTTAGCCAAAATACACGTCCGACGTGCATTTTTTAGCGATGCGCCTGTATTTTAGCGTTGCAACGCTATTTTCGAATGTAGGTGCACCTACAAAAATATCGATGTACCTGGAAAATAATCCACGTCCAATCGCCATTTACCGACCCTATTTCTTAACAGGGGCGTAGCCAGAATTTTATAATGGGGGGAGAGGAATTTTAAGGGATCTGCCATGATATTTGGAAACTTGTTGTTGGGCTTCAGGAGTTCTCTTCCAATCCTAACTAGGACTAGGGTGTAATGACGGGAAGGTCCTAGTTAGGACGGGGTAGTGGGAGTAGGGGATAAAGATCGGGGCGTTTCATAGCTGGGACAAGGCATCCCCCGATAAAGTTTTGCACATTTACACAGTTTAGACTTGTACTCCAAGATCGGATCAATCTAAGCACTGTAGCCCTATATTGGTGAGCACCATGGGGCTCTTAAGTTGTTTTGAAATGTTTTTGTTTTTTTGTTGGTTTTTGTTGTTGGTGGTGGGGGGGGGGGGGGCTGCAAAGGTCAACTTCTTAGTCAGTTGCATAACAGTGTCTTCAAATGAAACCTCCAAGCGAATTTGGTGTTCAACAGCGCAATAATATCTACCAATGAAGGTGAATTGTTTATGTATTTCTTGTGTAGCAGAACCCAAGTTTCGATTATTTGTTTTTTATCTAAAGTACACATTATGAACCTACTTAGTAATCATAAGATATGTTTGGAAGATAGAAAAGAGGAGGAAATGCTTGAAGAGTGTTTTTTTTTTTTTAATTTTGACACCAAACAATAAAGTTTCAATCATGTTTGCCCCTTTACTCTTCCAAATCACATATATAGTAATGGTTGGGAGGGGTTTGGTGATTGGCTGATGGCGAATAGCGATTAAATTTTCTTTTTGTCGTCAGCGAATGGTGAGTCACAAATGGCGATTAGCGATTAATTTTTTATTTGCGATTGACCAATGGCGATTAGCATTTGTCGATTAGTTAATGGCGAATGGCATTTAGCGATGAGCGAATGGCAAAAAAGCGGTATGCATTTGATTATTGGCAAATGGCGACTCGTGTGATTGTCAATCGCCATTCGTCAATCGCTGGAAGATAACTGCCATTCGTTTGTGAGCTATTCGCCAATTCTTTGAGAGGCCCACGCGTGGGTCAAAACTAGGCAACATGTGAACAATGAAATCGTTTGCCCCCTTAGTTGATTCTTCTAAAATGGCTTGAAATATTTCGTTAATTGTACATAATCATGATATGACAAAACTACTTTTAAAGGGGATAAATTTATAACAATACAAATATTACAGTTTGATACCAAACAAATTACGTTTGACCCGCGACCCATATTAGGATTCTAAACTTAAGTATAAGACAAGGTTGGACTGAGAATGTGCCCTCCAAATTTTTAAGTTGAATAATATGATTGTGTGAAGTTACTATGTCAATAAAGGGCATTAATGATAACGAAATACAACCGCTCCAAAGGATCCTTGTTACGTGACCGCCTGAACGATGCCCCGTTCCAAAATACCGAATATGTACCAAAAACTAAGCTATTAATAAGCGTGTATGTAAATATATGTGTATTTTCCGAAAAAAGAAAAATAAAATATAATTTTACCTCCGCCCCAATGCCTCATGGTGGGGATTGGTGGTGGTGGTGGGGGGGGGGGGGGGGGGGGGGCTGGTGGTAAATGTTTTTCAAACCATACCTGCTTGTAAATTATCCAACAGAATGCAAACACCGGGCAAATGGGCATTACAAATCAACGCAACATACAAATCACGTAAATAGAAAAAATCGGAAATCGCCTTTAAACACACTTTTTTTGCCCACATCGAACCTATCGCTACATGAACCTTTTTGTTGTTACTGTAGCTAGACTGAGCTCAGGTCGTACATCTTCACGTATAGGTCTAGAAGCACTATGATTTCCACAAATCCATGTTCCCACCCTACGCTGCACCCGCCCACCCCCCCCCCCCCCCCCCCACACACACACACACACTTTCTATACTCAGCTATATAATTTTTACAATCTAAGAAAACCATTTTCTTGGGTGCTCGTAAGTACAGTGCACATCACAGCGGATCAAGAAGTTTTTAAAGTAGTACTAATTACCCACACAGTTAGTCCAAGCTAAAACTCAAAATCCGCAATAAAAATTATTAGTTCAGTACAGTCACCGGGAGTAACAAACAAAACGAAATTACATTGAGGCATTCAGTGTTGGACTGCGGCATAAACAGACTAGCTGTGACCTACTGGTAGGGGTGGAGGATTACGAGAGGATATTATCCGTGCAATTTGGTGGGAGTCCTTCTTTCTGGAACATTTTTTTTAAAAAGACTGTCAAAAATCGTATTCTCAATAATTCAGAGACTGTTGTCCATGACCTTCTTCCAAGTTATTACTTGAAGTGTTATTCTTGGAACCATAAATCCAAGCGATGTAAGCAATACATACATTTATAAAGGAGCGTCTACTCATTTTCCAGGGAGCACAAGTTGTCGATAGGAAAGCATTTCTACAGAACTCCAACAGTAAATACAGAGGCGCATCCCCTCCCCAGATCTGTACTTTTCTCTCCTCACCGTTTTTGAAATCCGTACGTTCCCTAAATCTCACCTGCCTACCGGACGCTTCAGTTGCCGTTCTAAAGCTTGGAAATCGTTTTTTTTACCTTATTAATTTTGATTTCACTTCACAAGGTGGTTGTGATATTTTATACTGAAGGTAATATGCTCGGCAATCGAAGGCGAAATGATCATGAGCAAAACTGTGTTGTGTTGCACGTCGGTGAACCTGATTGGTGATTAACGAATAGCGATTGACGTGTCGGTTAGGGGTTTCCAAAAACGATGCACATTTAATCTCATCGCGATGAGAAATGTACGTCCAACGTACATTTATTATTCAGCCAATGGAACCGCGTTTCCAAAAATAGATACACGTCCATCGTACATTTTGAGTTAGCCAATAGGAATTGATAGATGCAGGTGCACCCGGTTTCTAAAAATAGAAATACACGTCCAACATACATTTTAATCTCATCGCGATGAAAAATGCACGTTCGACGTACATTTACAGGTGCACCGCATTTCTAAAAATAGATGCACGTCCATCGTACATTTTGAGTTAGCCAATAGGAATTGGTAGATGCAGGTGCACCTGGTACCTAAAAATAGAAATACACGCCCAACGTACATTTTAATCTCATCGCGATGAAAAATGCACGTCCAACGTATATTTCCAGGTGCACGGCGTTTCTAAAAATCGATGCACGTCCATCGTACATTTTGAGGAATTGTTAGATGCAGATGCACCCAGTTCCTAAAAATAGAAATACACGTCCAACGTGCATTTTTCATCGCGATGAGGTTAAATGTACGTTGGACGTGTAACTTAGGGGTGCACCTGGAAATGTACGTTGGACGTGCATTTCTCATCGCGATGAGATTGAAATACACATCGGACGTGTAATTTTAGCGATGCACCTGGAATTTATCGTTGCAACGCTATTTTTGAATGTGGGTGCACCTGTAAAAAATACAGGTGCATCGCTATTTTCTGTTTAGGAAAATCTCATCGCGATGGGAAATGCACGTCCGACGTTCATTTATACGTCAGACGTATAAAATACAAGTTGGACGAGTGAAATGCACGCTGGACGTGGATTATTTTTCAGGTGCATCGATATATTTACATTCGAAAATAGCTTTGCAATGCTAAAATACCGGTGCATCGCTAAAAAATGCACGTCGGACGTGTATTTTGGCTAAAATGTACGTTGGATGTGCATTGTTTCCTAAAATTACATGTCCGACGTGCTAACATGTACGTTGGACGTGTATTTTTTCCAGGTGCATCAATATTTTTGTAGGTGCACCTACATTCGAAAATAGCGTTGCAACGCTAAAATGCAGGTGCATCGCTAAAAAATGCACGTCGGACGTGTATTTTGGCTAAAATGTACGTTGGATGTGCATTGTTTCCTAAAATTACATGTCCGACGTGCATTTTTCATCGTGATGAGATTACAATGCACGCCGGGCGTGTAATGTTATCGATGCACCTGGAATTTATCGTTGCAATGCTATTTTTGAATGTAGGTGCACCTGTATAAAATACAGGTTCATCGCTATTTTCTGTTTAGAAAAATCTCATCGCGATGACATATAAAATATGAGTTGGACGAGTGAAATGCACGTTGGACGTGGATTATTTTCCAAGTGCATCGATATTTTTGTAGGTGCACCTACATTCGAAAATAGCATTGCAACGCTAAAATACAGGTGCATCGCTAAAAAAATGCACGTCGGACGTGTATTTTGGCTAAAATGTATGTTGGACGTGTATTTTTCCTAAAATTGCATGTTGGACGTGCATTTTTCATCGCGATGAGATTAAAATGAACGTCGGATGTGTAATTTTAGCGATGCACTTGGAAATTATCGTTGCAACGCTATTTTTGAATATAGGTGCACCTGTAAAAAATACAGGTGCATCGCTATTTTCTGTTTAGGAAAATCTCATCGCGATGGGAAATGCACGTCCGACGTTCATTTATACGTCAGACGTATAAAATACAAGTTGGACGAGTGAAATGCACGCTGGACGTGGATTATTTTTCAGGTGCATCGATATATTTACATTCGAAAATAGCTTTGCAATGCTAAAATACCGGTGCATCGCTAAAAAATGCACGTCGGACACGTATTTTGGCAAATTTGGACGTGCATTTTTGCCTTAAATTGCACGTTGGACGTGCATTTTTCATTGCGATGAGATTGAAATACATGTCGGACATGTATTTTTTATCGATGCACCTGGATTTTATTGTTGCAACGCTCTTTTGGAATGTAGGTGCACTTACAAAAAAATACAGGTACATCGCTATTTTTTTATTTAGCGAAATCTCATCACGATGAGAAATGCACGTCCGACGTGGAAATACACGTCGGGCATACAAATTGCACATTGCACATTGGACGTGGATATTTCCAGGTGCATCGCTATTTTTTTCCAGGTGCACCTACATTTAGAAATAGCGTGGACGTGGATTATTTTCCAGGTGCATCGATATATTTACATTTGAAAATAGCGTTACAATGCTAAAATACAGGTGCATCGCTAAAAAATGCACGTCGGACGCGTATTTTGGCAAAAATGTACGTTGGACGTGCATTTTTGCCTTAAATTGCACATTGGACGTGCATTTTTCATTGCGATGAGATTGAAATGCACGTCGGACGTGCATTTTTTATCGATGCACCTGGATTTTATCGTTGCAACGCTCTTTTGGAATGTAGGTGCACCTACGAAAAAATACAGGTACATCGCTATTTTTTATTTAGCGAAATCTCATCGCGATGAGAAATGCACGTCCGATGGGGAATACACGTCGGACGTACAAATTGCACGTTGGACGTGGATATTTCCAGATGCATCGCTATTTTGTCCAGGTGCGCCTACATTTAGAAATAGCATTGCAACGATAAAATACAGGTGCATCGCCAAAAAATGCACTTTGGACGTGTATTTTAATCTCATTGCGATGAGAATAGACTTTTGACCCAAATGGTACGCCATACAACGCTGCACAGTCCAACGAACACGCTGACATACCCATTCCATTTTAATGGTACGATGAAGTTGGGTAAGGGTTGGTCGTAGTAAGGACGCCTACTGCAGATGCCTTGTTCAGCGAGTCTGTTGCGGGCAGTTTGTACACTGATTCTATTGTTAGTTCTACCAGGAATAATTGCTGCTGTCCTCGCCGCCGGAAAGAAGAGATTTCGCAAGAGAGACGTCCTCACCTGATGTGTCGGTCATGTGCAGGGATCGTAACTCTTGGTCGACCTGAACGCGGTCGGTCGGTAGTAGATCCAGTGGTTCTATGCCTTCCAATGAGACGGTAAATAGTGGCTACAGTGAGTCCGAACTCAGCAGCGCGCTCATCTGAAGGTATACCAGCCTCATGCATACCAATGGCATGCAACCTCTGATGATTGATTAATCTTGGCATTTTTTAAAATCACGGAAAACAAAAACTAGCATGTTTTCTCAATCACCCAGGCTCTCTAGCACAACATAACACAAAGAAAATCGTCAATCACCCATTCAATTAGACATTCTCGGATAGCACGTGCTATTTTGAAATCCGTAGCAAAATTTATACGGTTGAGTGGACAACAACATGACATTAAACTCTTTGCACGACTTCTTGTCCACAAACATGCAACATTGGAACTATTGTATTCCATCCTTTATGCTATTTTTTCACGTTTGTTTCTATTATACTTTCTTTTTTGACTCAGTATATTTATTTCATTGTTGCTATCATTAGGTTTTTCCCTCTGGAAAAGACTATTGTTTTTCTACGGATTATTAGGGTTTTCCCTCTGGAAAAGACTATTGTTTTTCTACGGATTATTATTTTGTTTTTTTTGTTTTTTTTCCACACATTTTGTCGCACGATTCAGAAGCCATTTTCGAACCGATTTTCACGACATTTTGCACACTCATAGACGGTTACAAAATCTAAAAATTTACCGAAGCGGAATTTTCGATTTAACCCTTATTTCGTCAGAATTGGCAAAAAACTGCCAAAATTGGGGTTTATCGGCACTTTCTCGAAACACGTCTTGTAGATTTTTTTTAAACATTCGTCATTGCTAGATCTGCCCGTGACACGACCTTTGATACACACGACATATCAGGCGATGCATATGGTAACCCTCCACAGGCTGCCAAACATCGAAATTTTGATGAAATAGGCCGGTTTCAGGCCCCCACTGGACCCAAACAATACACGAGAGATAAACATAACCTCCTTTGTTGGAAGTGGAATTCACCGAGGATCATTTTTGTCAGTGATAAGGGTGTTCAAAAAGCCAAGCGTTAACCCGTTTTGGGCTGGTTAGACAGCAATACCCCCATATAGTTCAAAAATTCATGTTTTCCGATTTTCAAGAAAAATTTGTCACTCCCAGGCCTTGGTGTGACAATAAAAGTTGCATGGACAAAATACTGCGGTGAGCATTTGTTAACTCTCCACGGGCTGCTAAAAGTCAAAACTGTGATAAAATGGGATGTTTTTGGACCCCAACAGTACCTAATGGGTACGCCACAAAGAAAAGTGCCTTCTTTTATCGAGCGCACAATCTATATGGAAACATTTTTGTATGTGGTAAGGGTATTCAAAAGTCGAAGTCTTAATCCATTTTTGCCAAGCTAAAGAGAGACCCCTTAAGATCTTAAAATTCCCATTTTCTGTATATTTCTCTAAATACATCCTGTAGGTTTTCAAGAAAAATTGACTACTCGCAGGTCTTTGTGTGACATTACAAGTTGCATGGACAAAATAATCCGGTGAGCATTTATTAACCCTTTACAGGTTGCCGAGCAACGTAATTCTGTTGAAATGGGCTGTTTTCAGACATGCGCAGTACCCAACGTGTACCTGAGAAATAAACATAATCTCCTTTGTTGGAAGTGGAATTCACCGAGGACCATTTTTGTAAGTAATAAGGGTATTCAAAAAAACAAACGTTAACCCCTTTTGTGGTTAGTAGGTATAAGTGGCCGATTCCAGATCACTTTTCCAAAAAAGTGTACACGTACACGTGCATGTACGTGTACCGCCATAGGGATCCAGTGTTAAATCGTGTACAGAGTGCAAAAAATGTCCAGAATCAGCAATTTTTTTGAGGCTCACAGATCGCACTTTTAACCGTTCAAACACCCGTTGGCGAACGTGTAGATTCGACACATCGCTCAAAAGTGAAAAAATGTACGAAATTTGAAGAAAATGTAAATTTAAAAAATTTTCTTGGTTGTCCCATCGCGGATCAGACCATCGATCTATCGTTGGTGAACGCGAGCAAAAAACGTTTTGCCGGTTCCAGAGCAGCATCAAAAAAGCGGTTTGCCGATTCTGGACCATCTACGTTTGCCAACGGCTGTTTGAACTGTTGAGGGTGTGATCCGATCGGCGAAACCTATTTGCTGATTCTAGACCAGGAAAAATCGACCTCAAAACGTTTTGACGAAGTTCGCCAATGGTGAAAAGTGAGTGTAAAGCGCAGTTACTCATGGAGGATTTTTTTAAAAACCGATTTCGGCCTCCGGTACATCGAAAAAAATGCGGTTTGCCAGTTCAGGGCCACCACCACGTTCGCGATCGCGTTTCGGACTGTCTAGGGTGCGATCCGATCGGTGAAAAACGAATTGTCGATTCACCTCGCGAGTTTTGTGAGGTGAATCGTGATAGAATCGGTTTTGTTGAGAGGAAATAAAAAAGTGCTTGATATATATAGGAGAGAAAAAATATATAAATAAATAGTTATTTAAAAAAATAAATATCGAATCGAATAGATAATAAAAATACGTAAATCATGAACGCTTCCCAGACTATGAGAGCAAGGTTTCTCTTAAACATGCTGATGAGAGCATACACAATCTGTGTAAACGAAGAACTACGTCGCCTCTTGTTAGAACGATGCATCGGATGTTGGGATCATCTAGACTTTGATCACGAGGATCATTCGTGTCTGATGATGGAAAGGGAAGATATGGTCATCAAGTATTTCGAACCGGCGTTCGAATACGTTCGAATCGACGAAGTGATCACGCTTTAGAGGAGATTATTCTTCTTTAAGGATCGAGACAAGCCCACAGTTTTGGAAGAACTGAAATTGGCGCGTAGAAGTCTGACTTTAGAAGACAAGGGATGCATCATGAAATTATTGCTGAAGGAAGCATACGTCTAAGTTTTCTCATTGATATAAATAAGGGAGAATAGAAAATAAAAATAAAAACACACATAAATTTTTTATCTAATATTAGAAAGAAAAAAAACACAAAAATGAGAACCAGAAAGAAATTGTATCCGACGTTAGATGACGACGAGGATGAGAAGCCAAACGGCGTTTTGCCAACGGCACCATCGTTAGAAGAAAAAGAAAGAGGAGAGAGGTATTGCATCGATCAAATCAGTAGAATCCAATTGTATCTGACTCGAGAGAGAGATTCTCACCATTCTCTCAAGAAGAAGTATTCGCATTTCCTAAAATTCGTCAATGCGGTCGACATGACACTCATCACGATTTCCATGGGTTTACACGTGGCCGGCATCAGATTGTTGTCGACCACGGTTGGTATTCCGATCATGTTGACCATAGAAGGAGTGGTTCTCGCCGCGGGATTGTTTAGCACGCTCAGAAACTTTTTGAGTAGGAAATTATATCTGAAGGCAAGGAAACACGAAAAGATTCGAATCTTGGCCGACTCCAAGATTGACACGATATCCGAAATGATCTCGATGGCATTGAAAGACGGTAGGATATCGGATGGAGAATACTTCACGATATTGAGCAAGAAAACGAAATACGATGCCACGAAAGAAGCTGTGAGAATCAAGACTCATCAGATCATCAAGGAAGAGATGAAGGATTCTCTCATGGAAAGGGGGAGGAAAGAGGCCAAGGAGGAATTTGGTAAGTTGATAGAACTCAAGAGCAGCGATTGAAAAAAATATATATATAATAAGAACAGAGTTTTTAAAAAAGAAATATTAAATTTATATATAAAATAAAAACGAAATTAATTTAAATAACTCTCAAAAATGTATTGCATAAAGTGTAAGAGAGTTACCGAGATGAGTAATTCTCGAGAAGTACGAACTAAAAACGACAGACAGATGCTTCGTGCAATTTGCGACATGTGTGGTTCGATCTAAACTTGATTCATCAAAAAAAAGAACACGAGCAAAGGTAAAGGCATCGTGAATAAAATGATCAATAATCTACCTTTTGAAATGCATCTGCCGGGTCACAGTTTCACGGGACCCGGAACGAAATTGAACAAAAGACTCAACGCCGATCTGACTCCTAAATCTTGGAGCAAACCCATGAATAGGGTGGACGCGGCCACGTATGATCACGATCTACGCCGGACATCCCGACACCAAGACTCACAACAACATCTGCGATAAAAACATGTTGGCGAAATTGAGAGGTATATCAAATCCGACCAGGAGAGAGAAGATAGAATGTTCGCTGGTTGGTAATCTGATCGGTGTGAAACGTCGATTTGGATGGTGCATTCAAAAAAAAATCGGAAAAGAAAAAGAAACGATTATTGACGAGCGAATTGACCAAGGAGTTACACAAACCCATCGTGCATAAATTTCGAAAGAGAAGGGTGTTCGTGAAGGGTTTGGATGACATTTGGTCCGCCGACTTGGTCGACATGAGATCGTTTTCGAGGTGGAACGAGGGCGTCATATATCTATTGACGGTCATCGACGTTTTTTCCAAATATAGTTGGATCAGAGCTTTGAAGAATAAATCAGGACCTTGCATCGCCGAGGCTCTCAAGAGCGTGTTCGACTCGTCTTCTCGAAGACCGAATAAATTGTGGGTGGACAAGGGAAAGGAATTCTACAACAAACATGTTCATCGATTAGTCACCCTCTACTCGATTGAAAACAAAGAGAAAGCCAGCGTGGTGGAACATTGGAATCGAACGATGAAGGAAAAGATGCACAGATACTTCACGGCGAATTCGACTAAGAAATACATATATGCTCTGAACAGTCTGGTCAAAGATTACAACAACACGCGACACAGATCGATCAAGATGACTCCCGCGGAAGCTAGCGATCCTCGAAACGAAAAACGGGTCTGCGCGAATCTATATCCTGAGAGATCTAGAACGCCGAAATTTGCGGTCGGCAATCGAGTGAGAATCTACGCTTATAAGAAGCACTTCAAAAAGGGTTATACATCTCGATGGACCTCGGAAATCTTCGTGATAATCAAAATATTTCACACCGATCCGGTGACTTACAAAATCAAAGCTTTAGATGGAGAAGAGATTATCAGAAAGTTTTACGAACAACAATTGCAGAAGACGAAGTTTTAATAAGAAAACCATTTTTTTTTATTTACTCTCTTTAACATTTTCTTGTTTACATATATATATATAGGAGAGAAAAATAATAATAAAAAATAATTAAAACTACTTTTAGATAAAAAAGCAAGCTAATTAATAAACAAAAAAACAAAAACCCTTCAAAATTGGCAAATATACTAGATATCGCACAAAGCATAGTGAAAGACGAAAGTATTCAAGAGTACGAGGTTCAAGAATATGAACTGATAACCGGAATGAGTTTGAACAATGCAGGAGAGATAAGAATCAATGTCGAAACCCAAGATCTATTCGTTCATCCTAGCGAGAGTTACATAGTGGTGCAGGGACATCTCACCAAGGAAGATGGAACCGACTACGCCGACGACGACACGGTTACTCTAGCCAATAATGGCATCATGCATCTATTCAATAATATAAAATACTTGCTATCCGGACAAGAGATAGAATCTGTGTTTCATCCCGGTCAGGCCACCACGATGTTCGGACTCTTGATTTATCCGGATGATTTTTCGAAATCCAGAGGACTTAATCAGTTGTGTATGAAAGACACCGTCAGCCCTGCTAGCGCCGGCGCCGTCGCGATATTCAACTACGTCGTCAAGACGCCCAGACCTAAAGGAACGTTTTCGTTTAGGATACCTTTGAAACACATCTTCGGATTTGCAGACAATTACAACAAGATCATGTACGGATTCAAACACAATCTGACGTTGATTCGAAAAGGAAACGACGATGCAATAGTGAGACTCACTGCGACTGATGCAGGTAAGATAACTCTACACAAGATATCGTGGTTCGTTCCGCATGTGGAGCCTTCGATCGTGGAAAAAACGCATCTCTACCAGATCATAGAATCCAAGAGTAAATTACCCATGGGATTTAGAATGAGACAGTGTGACAGGGCTAGCATTCCACTCTCCACAAATCACTTCGATTGGAGATTGACGGTGAAATCCGCTTCTGAGAGACCGCGTTTCATCATGGTTGCATTTCAGACTGATGGGGATGGGTCTCAGGAAAAGAATGCGTCACTGTTCGATCACTGCAATTTGAGAAACATGCAAGTATTTCTGAACGCCACGAGATATCCAGCAATCGATTACAATGCGTCGTTCGACAAGAATGATTTCTGCAGACTGTACAGCGACGTTGCTGATTTTAGAAAGAAGTATCACGATCTAGACGAATTGATGAGCAACCCTAATATATTTCCCGGCGAATACAAGTCGATGTATCCCGTATTCAACATTAGTAAACAGAGTGAACGACTCAAGAGTAGCGTCTTAGATAATCAGATCAAGATGCAATTCGATAGGAACATGCTGAGAAAAACTGAAGCCTTCGCCTTGGTCCTGTCGGACAGAGAATTACAATTCGAATCGGATGGAAATAAGATGTCGATCATTCAATGAGAGACGTGTGTGAAAAAAAAATTCAAAAAAAATAAAAAAGTAATGAGTAATTATTAAAAAACAAAAAAAAAACAAAAAAAAATAAAAGTAATGAGATCCTAACAGACAATCTTTACACTCTCGGAAAAAGATGTTTTTCTTCACCACGCATGCTTTAACCCTTTTGCACTTCTTGATCTCTTCATCTTCTAGATGATAAGCATACAGTTTGGGTCTCAAGCCCATGAATTCGATGATTTGTTTACCGCCGCTCTCGTCCTTAAATTTACCCAATACCTTCTTGTTGTCATTCGATTGAATGTTGGACAGGTGATCAACGGGATAATTGCTCGTGTCGAACCACGTGGCCACATCCGGAAATATATCTCGGTAGACATCTTTCGTCTCTATCTCGTAAACTAAACTAGCCATGTTTGTGAACAGTAGTTTGGCTTTATCACCAAATTTTCGTTTGACGTAATCATAGTGAAAATCGTACATCAATCGCTTGCTGATATCTAAGATGATTGGTCTGAGATAATACGGTTTGTCGAACTTCAGGTGCGTCTTTTGCATGTGAACGGCCACTAGATTTTCGTCGAATATGGTTCAGTGTCTGTAATTGGGTTTCACCACTAATTTTTTAGCTTTTTTCTCAGACGTGACGAGTCGAACGTCCGTTCATGAGTTTGAAGAAATCTTTTTCGAAATCATTCTTGGCTCGAATTCTGAGATTCGTTTTGAGATCGATGTAATTTTTCATCCAAGGCTCTTCGTCGAATCGAATGACGCGATGTATGTCGACTAATTTAATCGACGTATTGTTTCAAATTCTCACTGTAGATGATGTACTTACGTTTGTTAAATAAATTGGGAATGAGTTTTTCCTCATCTCCTTCGATCGGTTCCATTCGTTCGGAAGCTAGCGGATAATCATTGTGTAGATCATGTAATTCTTCCAGATAGTTCAAATTGACTTCTAAAATGCAAGGATAGTCTCTCCATTTTTGCATCTCTTCCGGTTCCGTCACCCATTCAAAATTTCCAATCGGTAAAGGATGACTCATAGCCCAACCATACAGATTATTAGCGTCGCAATACTGTATGTATTTATTCGAATTGAAACCTTCTTTCATGTAGGGATTGTTAGCTTCAGAATATCTGTGGGAGATCATCGAGAGGCCACCTCTCGCAGCCCTTTCGAACATGAGCAACATGTCCATGTCAGATAATAATTCCAATTGGACTTTGGTGGTCTTCAACAGAGTGTCCCACACCAGACCGGGTGCGGTGAAATACCAAGCCGGATCCAGATCATAATTTCGATGACAGACGTCTCGTAAATTTTCGAACACGTCTGCCAAGAGCAGAACGTTGGTCTTCAGATAGAGATTGTGATAATCTCTCATGGTTTTCATATCGAATGATTTCCATGCGTTTTTGGCGTGTTCGTAATTCTCATCAGAAATGTCGGATTCGTATAATTTTGAATAAAAATCTTCTTTCGAAGGTAGTGCGGTGTCGTCGAATCTCTTTAGATCATTCATATAATCGTAAGGATAGACTCCTTTCCTCAACATGACGTCTACTCATTCTCCAAAATGTTCGCTCATGATTTTAAATTTACCCTTGCTCATGTTATTGACTAATTTTTCCAGAGCGGTCGACATGAATTTAAAACTGTCGATGAAACGTATGCTTCTATGAATGGATTTTGTTTTTTCTTCCAACGTCTCTCCATCGATTACTCTTTTCTTCTCCATGACCTTCCATTTCGTAAAGGAAATGTATCTTTCTTCACTGTTCACGATGCAATTTAATTCTCCATTTGAGGTGTCGAGGTTTTTCACGAACAGATGACTGTCGTAACCTGAGAGATTGTGAAATATCACTGGATAGAAAACGGCGTCTCGATATTTTAAATTACACTTGCTGTGAGCCGGACCACGATACAGACCCGTGTAATGATCGTGGTCTCTGACCTTCTTATTTTCCTCCGAATTCTCATTGAACGATTGTCTGCATATGTGACATTCGGTGGCTCTGTTATTTTCGTTCTGCTGCTATCGCGGTAAAAAAAACAAACTTTTTTAACAAATTATTATTTAAATACAAAATTTAAAAATAGATATTATTTGCAATAATTCATAAAACAAAATAAACAAATAATCGATCATGACAACAACACCTAAAAGATGCGAATTGAAATTGAAACGAGTTGAAACGCTTAAGAAATTTGGTTATAAAATCTATAGATTACAATGACACGACTCCATTGAATTGAACAAGGTCGAGACGAAGGGCTTAGAGCACAAACCTTACAAATATAACATGCCTTTGAAATTGGACGAAGCCACGCTCGATTTGTTTTACGAGTACCAAAGCGATCTACAGAAAATCGTCATCGCCAAAGATAGAGAATTTGACAAGGACGATTTGTCGTTGCCCTATGGAAGTTACATATATCCAAAAATCTCTCTCGAACTCGTGAACAAATCGAGTGGTGAGAGCGCATTCATCGATGTAAAAAACTCAAAAAAGTAAGGATAAACATTCAACACATTTTCGAAAAAGGAGAAGACACGACCATCAACATGCTAATAACGGACTTGGAAATATCAACAACAGAGAGACTGATTTTTAGCGAAGAAGATGGAAAAAAAAAGTAATGAGATCTAGAGAGGTTGATCATCTCTAGATCTCATTACTTTTTTGTTTTTGTTTTTTTGTTTTTTGTTTTCCTTCTTCTTCTTCACTATCGCTCATATATATTATAATAACGTTTCCTTTTTTCTCAATTTCGGCGTCAATTCTTCTTTTCTTTTTTTGTGATATGTTTATAAGAACACATTTGATTACCCGAATCATAATTATGAACGAATGTTGTGCATCTCTTGGTAACACTCACATCATTTCCATTCTTTTCAGAAGTTAGTGGTGACGGTGGAAAGCGTCTCATTCTTTTCAATTTCAACCATCTATCCCGCTCTTTTTTCAGTCCTTTCCTAAGATATCCGTCATTAGCGTCTAATTGTTTTTCCACATCTTTTTCCCACACTATCCTGCAATATTCATCATTAGTGTCTAATCGTTTTTCCACATCTTTTTCGCACTCTATCTCACGATATTCATCATTATCATCTAATTGTTTTTCCACCTTTTTATCCATTTTATATTATTTTTATACTTTCTATGATTTATATTTTATATAATTATATAATTTTTACATTATAATAACATACTCAAAATCGGTATATTCTTAAATGGCGAATTCTCACCAAACAACAAACCCTTACCAAGTCGCTCAACATTACGTCCACTCTTCAGATAGAGACCGTTTCCACTCAAAGAGTTGCCACCTCTAACTTGTTCTAGATAAGATCCTTCACCGCTGTCATCTACGTGGACGCGACACACGGCTCCTCCCTTCTTCAAAAACAGTCCGCTGCCACCCATTAATTTCGCAACTGCCGAACTCGCGAGTCCCGAGAGAGCTCCCACGCCGAGAGTCTTTCCGAGAAAGGGTAATGCTTTTGCGGCAAAGGGTAATGCTTTTGCGGTGATTCCTGCCAAATAGCGGTAGGAAACTGCCTTTCATTCTCAAATTGTATCTCAATTGAGCGGGACTCAATCTCACCATCAACCCTCTTCCATCACGAATCGCTTTCTCCATCCTTTTGATTTGACTTCTGGTCCAGGCGATCGAATCCTGACTGCCACTCTCCAGATCTTCGTGAGTGAATTTGAATCTCACCGCCTCGCCTCGAGTTGTTAATGCTCTCTTAAGTTTCTTCCACTGTCCTGCGGATATGTTCACGTTTTTAACCACGTATTGTGTCATAATTCTTTTTTTAAAATATATTTTGGTCAATTGTTTTTTTTTTGGTTTTAATGATAATTATATATATATTAAATAATTTTTGTAAATTAATATTGCGTTTATTTTATTTTCTTATTTATATATATATGCAATATTTTTTTTTTTTTTGCTTTTATATTTCTCTTATGTGAAATCGTATCGTCACCCTCTCTCTGCGAAGATCTAACAGTTCACCATTTTGATCCGTCAACGTGGTTTTGAGACTATACAATGTATCTAAAATCACTGGTAGATAAACTAAATTTCGAGGTCGTTCCACGATCTTATAACCCGGCAACATATTTGAAAAGAAGGAATAGATCGTCAGTTCTGCTCTACCATTCACGTAGCTTCCAACAATCACATCCATGTTCACCAGAATGCTATTGACTGCGAGAATGTCGACGTATTTTCAGATGCCGCGTGGCCTCGATACATCTTTCGATCGAATCCCAGCATCTTGCCTATAGAATCGTTCGTGTTGAAATCCACTCAAAAATTATCTTCCAAATCCAACATCGTCTGTAAGGTATTAGGGTTGGGACCGAGTCTGATCTTGTTGCTTCCCTTTCCATCCGTCTTCATTTGCATCTGAATGTAATTGTTCAAATCGTCTATGTCATAACTTCCTTTGGGAATTCGAATCTCCAACCAATCCACTCTGTCGGAATACTTGAATGAGTTATTCTTTTTGGTGACGTTGGGAAAGGAATAATAAGTCTCCAGATTCACCAACGCCATCTCATATCTTTTTTCTCTATTCATTTCGATGGAAGGTTCGAATTTCGTCGCGAATCCAGTCGAATCGCCACTCACCACGATTCGAATGGATTGTTTTGCAGCCGTATTCTCGGCTATCCGTTCTAACAATTCTCCTTGTTTGAACATTATATTTTAATTTTTATTTTATTTTTCAAAACTAAATCATTTGCTGATTTATTATTTTCTAATTTTATTTTTGCTCTCTGTCTTATTATCATCAGAAACATAAAACTTGTCGAATCCGCACCGATATTTTCCGCGATTAAATTTCCTAGTCAAATCGATCACAACGAAATTTTAAAGTCCTCCATCCCAAACCCTCTTGCAGAATCTCCTGAATTCCGCCACGCTCATGTCGTTTGCGACGTGAACACCGTAGATGTGATTGAAATTCTTGAGATCCTGGCGAAAGAGACACAGTAAATTAGCGTTCTCCCTTATCGTCTGTCTGGGCAATCGAAAATAATTCTGCGACAGGTAGAAACAGTCCACGTTGCTGTGACGACCGCTAACGTAATACGATTCGCATCGGTTCTGTCTATCCAAAAGCAGATCGTCGAAAATCATGAGATTCTTATCTTGCGATTTCAGTTCTCTAGGATCCGGAACATCGCTAGCATTCTCATAAAATCGACACTCGACGTTCGAAGACGCATTTCTCTTCATCAATTCCATCACCGCACCATCCATAATGGTCAAAAGAGAAGCTTCACTTTTGTTGAATTCCGCCCTACTGACAAAGATTCTGGCTACGACGTCCTTGGGCAATGTACGATCCATGCACTCTCGAAGCAATCTGTATTTGGGTTGAAACAAGCTCTTGCCAAACACGAACAATCTGTCGTAATCCAACCATTCGGGTTGCGACAACAGATTCACCAACAGATTGGTCTTTCCACAATTCGATTTTCCCACTATCAAGCCTCTTTTTGCTTTTGGGAAAGAACTCATTATTCGACCTCTTGGTCGCGGCGTCGTTCCAAGACATATCTTTAATGTTCATCTTTGTTTATTTTTTTGTTATTTTAGATTTTTTCAAACACAATTTTTATGTTTTTTCAAACTCAGTTTTATAAATATTATTATTTATTTATATTACACCGTCGCGAGTTTTCTTCAATCCAGATCCACTCGTCATTTTGGCTAAATCTTGTATGCGTACTACAGCATCCTTAAAATCTTTTCAACTTTTCGGCGATCGCTCTAACGTAGCTCGCTTCGCCGGTGATCAACTTGTCGATCAATGCGTTGGCTGCCCTCTTGCCAGCCACAGAAGCTATCCTACCACTGGCTTCGGAAGCGGCTTTCTTACCAGCATCCAAAGCCATCTGCTTACCGACCTCAAATGCGGTCGATTCGAGTATTCTATCTGCATCACTCGTGAACGCTCGAATTATAGAATCGACGATGCCAGAACCGCCTTGAACGTAAGTTCTGACGTATCCCCTGTTCTTTATCACCAACATATTTTTATTTTATAATATATATTTTGTTTTTCACTGGTAAATCGTTTGTTGTTTAAATTACTTTTATTATTTTGGAGTGTAAAATTTACTCTTTTTATTCTATATATTTTTGTTTGTTTGTTTCTTTCTCTCTACTTATTATATATCAATCCTTCAATTCGTTCATCAGTCTTTTATAATCGCGTTTTTTTAAACCCTTCTGCCTCAACAACTCGTCGTATATGCTCACTATCTCATTATCTAATCCAGTGTTACCAGCGCGTCTACTTGCCATCAACAAACTCAATCTCTGAGACAGAGCGTCAGACTCGCTCGGAAGAAAAGTGGGTTTCACCCCTTTGCCAGTCACCGACTCGACGAACTTCTTATTCATATCCCATATGGGTTTCACCACCTTCGTCCACTTGTAGCCTCTATTGGCTTTGGATCTCGTTTCTCTGGCATCGTTATTTCTCTTCATGGCATGAGTCTGAACCAGAATGTCGCCGTAATTGTCGAAATCCCGATCCGTGTAATCTCCAGGCTTGTCGAAAAGGAGCAATTTGCGCAGTCCAGGAATTAATTCGTACCTGTTCGAACCGACAATTAAATTATCATCATCCTCTTGCACTTCTGTGTCGCCCACAAAAGTTCTACCGTCAGAATCCTTATAAATTCCATACTACAGATCTCTCTTACCACCATCCTCAGACGACGCGACGCTATCAGTGGTGATAGTCGAAGCGGCATCGTCGCTTTCGCTCACGTCGGTTTCGATTCTCAGGGGAACATAATCTGGTGTAGATTGAAAGGAATACTGTTTTGTAAAACTACCGGGCAACGAACCCATTCTCAAAGAACTCTCTTTTGTAGGTCTCAATTCTTCAACTATCTCCTTCTTGCTTCGTTCCTGAACCTCTGTCACGGGTTTAAATAATTTTGTGGTTTCGCGTCTTAATTCCATTTCTGCAAGTCATCTGCTTCTGTCAGCTGATTGAATACTCTTCTTAGCACGTTCATATTTGTTTAAAAGTTGATCTCTATGCTTGGAATCTGTGATGGGTAAAAACATTTTTTCGTTTTCAAATTATTAATATTTCCTTTAGAGTATGCTAACGTGAGTTATTTTATTATTTTCAAAATCAAATGTATAATTATTTTTATGTTTTATGTTTTAAGTAAATAAAAATCTTCTGTCTTTAATATAATAACTAAAACTAGTTGAGGTAAAACATTCTACAAAATAAAACCTCTATAAATGCGTTTTGCCCTCGAACGTGTTAAAGATCACATCACCGATTATTCACTCCGTGACGAACAGGAGAACTTTGAAAAAGTTTGAAAGTTTTAGCACATAAGAAACCAGTTTCTGATTTAATGCGTTTGAGAATAATTATATCCATTAAAAGGGTTCATTCATATCTCCGAACATTATCACAAGTAGATTAAAATTCAATTACCTCTTAAAACCCGATTGAGTGGAAAACGCGCTTTTATTGTCTATTATTAAAACGAAATACCTTTCATTCACACCGGAACAAAACATGAGTGTCTATTATAATAGAATTTATCTCTTAAAATTCATCTAAGTGAAAAACGCTTTATAGTGGAATTTTTATTTGAATGAAACAATTCTACGAACTGTTTTATTAAGATTTATCTAACAAAATTTGCTATGACAAAACGTGAACGGACGATTTCCATCGGTTCTAATTTTCCGAAACTCGAGTTTTCAATGTCATCCATTGAACGAATACTTTTCATTCACACCTGAACAAAACATGAGTGTCAATTTACAATACAATCTTATCTGTTAAAATTCATCCAAGTGAAAACGCTCTATAGTGGAATTTTTATTTGAATGAAACAATTCTACGAACTGTTTTATTAAGATTTATCTCATAAAACTCGCTAAGACAAAACGTGAATGGACGATTTCCATCAGTTCTAATTTTCCAAAACTCAAGTTTTCATTGTCATCAATTGAACGAAAACCTTTCACTTATACAAGAACAAAACATGAGTGTCAATTTATAATACAATTTAATCTCTTAAAATTCATCTAAGTGAAAACGCTTTATAGTGGAATTTTTATTTGAATGAAACAATTCTACGAACTGTTTTATTAAGATTTATCTCACAAAACTCGCTATGACAAACGTGAACGGACGATTTCCATCGGTTCTAATTTTTCAAACTTAAGTTTTCAATGTCAACCATTGAACAAAAACCTTTCATTTATACAAGAACAAAGAATGAAAGGATTTTTGCAAAGAAGATTTCATAATGTTAGTTAAACACAAATTTTTCTCGCTTAAAACCCATCTAAAGTGGGACTCAATTTTATAGCCGACTCTACTGAATGAAAAAAGCTATTTTATTTACACTGAGTACAAAATTGAAAAACTCCTCAAAACCGATTCTATCACGATTCACCTCACAAAACTCGCGAGGTGAATCGACAAATCGTTTTTCACCGATCGGATCGCACCCTAGACTGTCCGAAACGCGATCGCGAACGTGGTGGTGGTCCAGAACCGGCAAAGCGCATTTTTTCGATGTACCGGAGGCCGAAATCGGTTTTTTAAAAAAATCCTCGATGAGTAACTGCGCTTTACGCTCACTTTTCACCATTGGCGAACGTCGAGAAAACGTTTTGAGGTCGATTTTTCCTGGTCTAGAAATCGGCAAATAGGTTTCGCCGATCGGATCACACCCTCGACCGTTCAAACAGCCATTGGCGAACGTAGGTGGTCCAGAATCGGCAAACCGCTTTTTTGATGCTGCTCTGGAACCGGCAAAACGTTTTTTGCTCGCGTTCACCAACGATAGATCGATGGTCTGATCCACGATGGGAACGTCGAAAAAAATTTTTAAATTTACATGTTCTTCAAATTTCGTACATTCTTCACTTTTGAGCGATGTGTCGAATCTACACGTTCGCCAACGGGTGTTTGAACGGTTAAAAGTGCGATCTGTGAGCCTCAAAAAAATTGTCGATTCTGGATCACCATGAAAAAACGACATTTTTTGCACTCTGTACACGATTTAACACTGAATCCCTATGGCGGTACACGTACATGTACGTGTACGTGTACACTTTTTTGGAAAAGTGATCTGGAATCGGCCACTTATACCTTCTGTGGTTGTTAATAGTGATACCCATCAAAAGCTTAAAAATTTATGTTTTCCCTGGATTCCTTTACAAACATCTGGTAGGCTTTTCAAGAGGAAATGGCCATTGAGAGGTCTTGGTGTCACATTACCAGCTGATTTGAAAGCATTTTTTAACCTTCCATGGCCAGCTAAATGTCAAAATTTTGAAAAAAAATAGTCTGTTTTTGAACACCAACAACATCAAATAGGAATGTAACAGAGAAAGGTACCTTCTTTTACGGACGCAAAACTGAGAGTGAAACATTTTTGTAAGTAGTAAGTGTATTCAAAAATCGAGGTCTTAACCCATCTTTGGCTAGTTAAGGTGATATACTACCCCTTAAAAGCTTAAAATTCCAGTTTTCTGTGGATTTCTCAAAAAACTTTTTAAGAGCAATTGACCATTCGCAGGTCTTCAGAGTGACATTACAAGCTGCATGAACAAAATATTTCGGTGAACATGTGTTAACCCTCCAGAGGCTGCCAAGCATAGACATTTGGAGAAAATGGTCTGTTCTTAGGCAACCTTAACACCATATGTGTACCTGCGAGATAAACATAACCTCCTTCATTGGAAGTGGAATTCACGGACGATCATTTTTGTAAGTAATGAAGGTATTCACAAAACCAAGCATTAACCCATTTAGGGCTGGTTACATAGCGATAGCCCTCAAAAAGTTAAAAATTTGTGTTATCTGGAGATTTTTCTAAAAACATCCCGTAGATTTTCAAGAAACAATGGCCATTCTCAGATCTTAGCGTGACATTACAACAGTTGCAAGTACAAAATATTCCTGTAAGCATTTGTTAACCCTATGCATGTTCTCAAACATCAAAATGTTGATAAAATGGGCCGTGTTTGCGTACCCACAGCACCCGAAGTTCGGAGAAGAGATCAAAATAAGTAGAAGTAGAATTCACTGAGAATTATTTTTGGAAGTAATAAGAGTATTCAAATAACAACACTTAACCCGTTTTGGGCTGGATAAACAATGATACCCATCAAAAGCTTAAAATTCACGTTCTCCCTGGATTTCTCTGAAAACGTCTCGTAGATTTTAAAGAAAAAATGGCCATTCACAGTTCTTGGTGTGACATTACAAGCTGCATGAATAAATATTCCTGTTAGCACCTGTTAACCCTCTACAGGCATCAATATTTTGGATACATTTGAGATAAAATGGACCATTTTTTAATTGACATAGCACTCAATGGGTATGTGTCAAACAAATATAACTCCTTTTGTCGGCCATTGACTTGTTGGACGGCGATATTGACATTAACCCACTCCACCGTTAATGATGGTTTTTACCTGAAAATTTTTTTTTATCAAGCTGTGTCATTTGGGACTGCTCATAACATCAATGAAGGAACTTCACTGAGACAGTTAAAAACAATTCATCAGACACTGTGGGGTCATGAAAAATCATGGAATATCATCGGGAAAAGCCATGATTCTCCAGAATCATAAAGTCTAGTTTTTTTTTGTTTTTTTTTTGGGGGGGGGGGGGGGGGTTCCACACATTTTGTCCGCACGATTCCGAAGCCATTTTCGGACCGATTTTCACAAAATTTTGCACATGCATAGAAGGGCACAAAATCTAAAAATGTACCGAAGCGGAATTTTCGATTTAACCCTTATTTCGTCACAATTGCCAAAAAACTGTCGAAATTGGGGTTTATCGGCACTTTCTCGAAACACGTCTTGTAGATTTTTTTTAAACATTCATCATTGCTAGACCTGTCTGTGACACGACCTTTGATACACACGACATATCAGGCGATGCATATGGTAACCCTCCACAGGGTGCCAAACATCGAAATTTTGACGAAATTGGCCGGTTTCAGGCCCCCAGAGCACCCAAACGATACATGAGAGATAAACATAACTTTCTTTATTGGAAGTGGAATTCACCGGAGATTATTTTTGTAAGTAATAAGCGTGTTAAAAAATAGGCCGATGAAATCGTCAGATGTGTACCCAGACGTGCAACTAGTAGAAAGCTATATGATGGAGGGCCACCACGGATGCCGACATTATGTACACCATACATGGTATTGGTACATATAGAAATGGTATTTCATGCCAAAGGGATTGGAGGAATTTTCAATTTGAAGGATAAAGGGTTAATATCTCAGGATCAAATTATCAGATTCACACCAAGGAAATACAGCTTGGCACATCAGTAACCTGAACACAAATATAAAGTAACTTGGCAATCCAAGCAATATTTTTCAAGTTATCTCATGCCAAAGGGATTGGAGGAATTTTCAATTTGAAGGATAAAGGGTTAATATCTCAGGATCAAAATAACAAATTTACACCAAAAACTATACAGCTCGGCACATCAGTAACCTAAATACAAATATGAAGTAACTTGACAATCCAAGCAATATTTTTCAAGTTATCAAATGCCAAAGGGATTGGAGGAATTTTCAATTTAAAGGATAAAGGGTTAATATCTCAGGATCAAATTATCAGATTTACACCAAAAACTATATAGCTCGGCACATCAGTAACCTGAACACAAATATAAAGTAACCTGACAATCCGAGCAATACTTTTCAAGTTATCGAATGCCAAAGGGATTGGAGGAATTTTCAATTTGATGGATAAAGGGTTAATATCTCGGGATCAAATCATCAGATTTACACCAAAAACTATACAGCTCGGCAAATCAGTAACCTGAACACAAATATAAAGTAACTAGACAATCCAAGCAATATTTTTCAAAGTATCAAATGCCAAAGGGATTGGAGGAATTTTCAATTTGAAGGATAAAGGGTTAATATCTCAGGATCAAATTATCAGATTTACACCAAAAACTATACAGCTCGGCACATCAGTAACCTGAATACAAATATAAAGTAACTTGACAATCCAAGCAACATTTTTCAAGTTATGAAATGACAAAGAAATGGATACGGACGCCGGACGGATAGACGGACGGACAAAGGATGGACGAACGACGGATGGCCACCCCGGATGATGGCATTATGTGTACCATACATAGTATGGGTACACATAAAAAACCAAGCGTTAACCCGTTTTGGGCTGGTTAAACAGCAATAAAGCTAAAAAATTCGAGTTTTCCGTGGTTTTCTCTAGACGAGTGTTGTAGATTTTCAAGAAAAAATTGTCATTCCCAGGCCTTGATGTGACAATAGAAGTTGCATGGACAAAATAGTGCGGTGAGCATTTGTTAACCCTCCACGGAGTGCTAAAGCTTAAAATCTTAAAATTCCCATTTTCTGGGGATTTAGCTAAAAACATCCTGTAGGTTTTCAAGAAAAATTGACTACTCGCAGGTCTTAGTGTGACATTACAAGTTGCATGGACAAAATATTTCGGTGAGCGTTTATTAACCCTCTGCAGGCTGCCAAGCATCGTAATTTTGTTGAAATGCGCTGTTTTCGGACACCCACAGCTCCCGACGTGTACCTGAGAAATAAACTTAATCTCCTTTGTTGGAAGTGGAATTCACCGAGGACCATTTTTGTAAGTAATAAGGGTATTCAAAAAACCAAGCGTTAACCCCTTTTGTTGTTGTTGTTAATAGTGATACCCATCAAAAGCTTAAAAATTTAAGTTTTCCCTGGATTTCTTTACAAACATCTGGTAGGATTTCCAAAAAAAATGACCATTGATGGGTCTTGGTGTCACTTTACCACTTGAATGGATAAATTATTCTGGTAAGCATTGGTTAACCCTTTATGAGCTGCTAAATGTCAAAATTCTGAAAAAATTGTCTATTTTTGGACACCAACAACATCAAATGAGAAGGCAACAGAGAAAAATAACTTCTTTTACCGGACGCAAAGCTGCCAGGGAAACATTTTTGTAAGTGTATTCAAAAATCAAGGTTTTAACCCATTTTTGACTAGTTAAGGAGATATTCCCCTAAAAGCTTAAAATTCCAGTTTTCTGTAGATTTCTCAAAAAAAATTTAAAAAAAATTGACCATTCGCAGGTCTTGGAGTGACATTACAAGTTGCATCGACAAAATATTTTGGTAAGCATTTGCCAACCCTCCAGAGGCTGCCAAGCATAGACATTTTGAGAAAATGGGCTGTTCTTGGGCAACCCTAACACCAAATGTGTACCTGCGAGATAAATACAACCTCCTTTATTGGAAGTGGAATTCACGGACGATCATTTTTGTAAGTAATGAAGGTATTCACAAAACCAAGCTTTAACCCGTTTAGGGCTGGTTTCAGAGCGATACCCCTATAAAGGTTAAAAATTAAAGACAGACAGCTCATACCATGTCTGTTGCCTATATGACCTGTAAAATCGACCCTTGCCCCACTAAATCTATTGCGAGGAGGGCTGTTGGACCCGACTACCTGGCCTCATTAGATAACACTCCTTCGTCGTATTTAACAGCATGGATTTCCCCAAGAAGCAAAGATAAAAATACGTCCGCGGAAATAATGCCAATTGTTTTATTCAGTGTGTACTTTGTCCGTATACAACATTTCTCACCCACACACACTTAAGAATGATTCAATGGTACGATTGGACATATTCCTCTCATAAAACGTGAAAAAAAGACTTGATTTACTGCATTTTAGGAATGCACATGTATATTTTAGAAGATTCTTTGTCTGTTATTAATCTTCGGCGTTAATCTTTGATCTCGTTTGGGATGATCAGTAATTAACACCTTTTCGTCAAGAGTCATCGAAATTGAAAATGAAAAAAAAATCCAATTTCACTAAAACCTTTTGCAGAATCGAGTTTTTCAGAAAACTCTGTCGCGATTGCATGTGTCATTTTCAAAATTCCGATCAGTAATCATGAAATTATAAATATGTAGTTGGGAATAACAAAATTGAAAGTATGTCGGACAAACTTGCATGACACCAGAACTCGATTCGGGTGAAATACTGCGATGATGCACTGAAAGGACGAGAGTAAGGAACGCTGGTATCGAAGTAGTAAAATCAAGTTTATATTTGCAGCATTACTGCAAAAAGGTTTCCCGTTGTTTCTTGTTAAAATGCTGTTTCCGTCAAGGCCAAGTACCATAGAACATTTGGAATACTGGACAATGGGATATAGACACCTGCCCCATGAACAACTGCCTCCTATTAAAATTAATTAGCGGGGGCATCAGACTCCCACCCTATCCCCATCGCCGTGCTGTTCTTTTTTCACCTAGGGCACCTGCCTCCTGCAGTTTTTTTTACCTAGGACATATGCCCCTCTGCTATTTTCTTCACCAAATTTGTTTGCTAACGGGACCCTCCCCCATTTACCTTTCTATCCTTAGAAGCACCCGAGCCATCTGGGAGAGGGCATTGTTGCGAGCATAGTCGGCATACTGCTCTGGGGTACGAGCCCCGAAAATATGAGTTGCCCTGCCCACCCGTGCTCCCGGTGGCCCTGCGAAGCACCTCTAGTTGTCGTTATGTTAGATGTTGGGAAAATAAAGTAAACATTAAGTTTTTAGCGAGCCAAAATTCTGGCGGGGTATGATGTGGGGGTGGGTGCTAGATTTGAGAAGTCTGAAGCGCAATTCATAGGATGGGGAGCAGAGCATAATTGAGAAGTATCGGTGGTCGATATATGATTTCCAGTTAATCCTCTCCATCATGAACTCAAAAGTAAGTGTATATTTATTTATTATCAAGAATAACTGCCCATAAGTTCCACTCCCACTGCGTCCCGTTTCATCGGTCAATTCCACGGTGTCCCACGCCATCGGTCGATTTATCCCAACAAAATTACCGATCTTACCACCCCCCCCCCCCTTCCCCCCTCTCTCTTTCTCCAACCAAACACACATTGAAAGGAACGTCTCACTTCATATTCCACACCACAGTGCATGATAATATTTGCACAACGGCCAATCATGGCCGTGACAGTTCTACGGGTGGAGGAAGCCGGAGTACCCGGAGAGAACCACCAGTCAACGACGATCAGCTGCCAGCTCTCCAACATCGTAACTCCGCATTGCAGCACAGGCAGGGTTAGATTGGTTGAAGACATGCGTACCATCGACGTGCAGTACGCCTTAGTACACGGCGGCATCGTGCTCCCATTTGGATAATTGGCGTTAAGTGCCTTGCCCACTGGCTCAACGCAGGAGTCCGAATTGATCATTAGGACGATCACCCAGGCTCGACGTTGCTTAACTTCGGTGATCTGACGAGAACCGGTTACCACAACGCCACTGCACCCGCCACTGCATGATAAGAAAGCAGTAAATAAAGTTAGCAACAGTGGGATCATTTACTTATAATATCAAATACAGTATTGACACTATAGCATTCCCTCGACAGTGGGTACAGGTATACTAGTCTGTAAAACGGTTATACACTGCCCATCCTCCACCCCAGGGTGGCGACGTGGCAATATATAGCCATCTTACAGACGCTATGTTGTGCCTAAGGAACCTTACAATAAAAGGGGGAGTTCCCCAATATGGGAAGGGGTGCAGGTATATTTAATACTATGTGAGGCAGTTATCAAATGCAGTGGTGGCGCCAATATTTCCCCGGCAGTGGGCCCAGGTCTATACTAGTTTGTAAGACGGCTATACTGCCCATCCTCCATCCCAGCCTATATTTTATTTACACAGATGTACGAACAACACTTCCTATTTATATATGTAATTATTTTTGTCTATAAATTCATGTTTCTCGTTGTCAATAGGTCTAGAAGATGTGAAAAGATGACGAAATGATGCATAACAACTGTGGTCGAACAGGAGATAATTGACACAGAGACGACGCATGGCGTGCTTTAGAACTTAAAGTTCACATTTTCTGTGGATATCTTCAATTTGTTCTTACAGATTTGCAAGAACAAATAAACTCTGGAGAAGGATTATTCTCGCAAGCCTTCATTAACCCTCCACAAACTGTCAAATATCGAAAGTTTAGATAAATTTGAGATATAATGGGCTATTTGCATTAGACGCTTATTCTCAAACGCTGATAGTTATATTAACCCTCTCCACCAACAGTTATGTTTTAACCAAAACTTTCTTTTATCACACTGGGTTACTTGAGACTATTATACCCACTTTTCACAAGGCTTCAATAAAAATACTTCAGTGATGCAATTAAAAACAATTCTTCAGACACTCCAGTGTCATAAAAGATCATGGAATCTTGTGTTCTCCTTGGATTTCTCTGAAAACAATTTGTAGATTTTTAAGAAATAATGGCCATTCGCAGTTCTTGGTGTCACATTACAAGTTGCATGTAAAAATATTTCTGTTAGCACTTGTTAACTCTCTACAAACTGCCAGACATCAATATTTTGGATATATAAGTTAAAATGGACCATTCTCAAATAGCCACTGCACACGATGGGTATGTGTCAAACAAACATAACCCCTTCTGTTGGTCATCAACTTGTCCGACGACGATATTGATATTAACCCTCCCCTCCATTAATGATGGTTTGCACCTAAACATTTTTTTTATCAAACTGAGTCATTTAAGACTACGATACCCACCTTTCTCATATCATCAATAAAGGAACTCCAGTGAGACAATTAAAAACAATTTATCAGACACCGTGGGATCATGAAAAATCATGGAATCTCATCGGGAAAGCCATGATTCTCCAGAATCATAAAGTCTAGTACTTTTTTTTTCTTTTTCTTTTTTTTTTTTTTTTTGGGGGGGGGGGGGGTCCACACATTTTGTCCGCACGATTCCGAAGCCATTTTCGGATCGATTTTCACAAAATTTGGCACACGCATAGAGGGGTACAAAATCTAAAAATGTACCGAAGCGAAATTTTCGATTTAACCCTTATTTCGTCAGAATTGGCAAAAAACTGTCAAAATTGGGGTTTATTGGCACTTTCTCGAAACACGACCTGTAGATGTTTTTTAAACCTTCATCATTGCTAGACCTGTCTGTGCCACGACCTTCGATACACACGACATATCAGGCGGTGCATATGGTAACCCTCCACAGGCTGCCAAACATTGAAATTTTGATAAAATGGGCCGGTTTCAGGCCTCCAGAGCACCCTACCGATACACAAGAGATAAACATAAATTTCTTTATTGGAAGTGGAATTCACCGGAGATTATTTTTGTAAGTAATAAGGGTGTTAAAAAAACAAGCCTTAACCCGTTTGGGGCTGGTTAAATAGCAATACCCCCATGAAGCTAAAAAATTCATGTTTTCCGTGGATTTCTCTAAACGAGTCTTGCAGAATTTCAAGAAAAAATTGTCACTCCCAGGCCTTGATGTGACAATAGAGGTTGCATGGACAAAATACTGCGGTGAGCATTTGTTAACCCTCCACAAGCTGCTAAAAGTCAAAATTGTGATAAAATGGGCTGTTTTTGACCGCCAACAGCACCCAAAGGGTACGCCACAAAGAAAAGTGCTTTCTTTTATCGAGCGCACAATCTATACGGAAACATTGTTGTAAGTAGTAAGGGTATTCAAAAAACAAAGTCTTAACCCATTTTGAGCAGGCTAAAGAGAGAGACCCCTTAAAATCTAAAAATTTCCATTTTCTGTGGATTTCTCTAAATACATTCCGTAGGTTTTCAAGAAAATTTGACTACTTGCAGGTCTTTGTGTGACATTACAAGTTGCATGGACAAAATATTCCGGTGAGCGTTTATTAAACACCTACAGACTGCCAAGCATCATAATTTTGTTGAAATGGACTGTTTTCGGACACACACAGCATGCAACGTATGCGCGAGAGCTACACATAATCTCCCTTGTTGGAAGTGGAATTTACTGAGGACCATTTTTGTAAGTAATAAGGGTATTCAAAAACCCAAGTGTTAACCCCTTTTTGGGGTGGTTAATAGCGATACCCATCAAAAGCTAAAAAACATGTTTTCCGTGGATTTCGTTACAAACATCTTGTCAGTTTTCAACAGAAAATGGCCATTGATAGATCTTTGATGAGTCACATTACCGGTTGCATGGATAAAATATTCCAGCAAGCATTTGTTAACCCTCAATGGGCTGCTAAATGTCAACATTTTGAACAAATAGTCTGTTTTTAGACACCGACAACAACAAATGGGAATGCCACAGAGAGACATAACTTCTTTTACCGGATGCAAAACTGATAGGGACAAATTTAGTAAGTAGTAAGGGTATTCAAAAAATCGAGGTCTTAACCCATTTTCGCCTGGTTAAGATGTACCACTTAAAAGCTTAAACTTCCAGTTTTCTGTGGATTTCGCCAAACAATCTAGTAAGTATTCAAGAAAAATTGACCATTTGCAGGTCTTGGAGTGACATAACAAGCTGCATAGACAAAATATTCCGGTAAGCGTTGGTAAACCCTCCAGAGGCTGCAAAGCAGAGAAATTTTTAGAATATGGGCTGTTCTTGGGCACCCATTGCACGCAATGTGTACCTGCGAGAGAAACATAACCTCCTTCTTTGGAAGTGGAATTCCCCGAGGATCAATTTTGTAAGTGATGAAGGTATTCATCAAACCAAGCATTAACCCGTTTAGTCCTGGTTACAGATCCATACCCCTCAAAAGGTTAAAAATTCATATTATCCGAGGATTTCTCTAAAAACTTCTCGTAGATTTTCAAGAAAAAATGGCCATGCTCAGATCTTAGTGTGACATTACAAGTTGCATGTACAAAATATTCCTGTAAGCATTTGTTAACCCTATGCAGGTTCTCAAACATTAAAATGTTGATAAAATGGGCTGTGTTTGCGTATCGACAGCATCCGAAGTTGAGAGGAGAGATCAAAATAAGTGGAAGTAGAATTCACTGAGAATTATTTTTGGAAGTAATAAGAGTATTCAAAAAACAACACTTAACCCGTTTTGGGCTGGATAAACAATTATACCCATCAAAAGCTTAAAATTCATGTTCTCTCTGGATTTCTCTGAAAACATCTTGTAGATTTTAAAGAAAAAATGGTCATTCACAGTTCTTGATTACCAGTTGCATGAATAAATATTCCTGTTAGCACTTGTTAACACTCTACAAGCTGCCAGACGTCAATATTTTGGATACATTTGAGATACAATGGACCATTTTCAAATAGACACAGCACTCAGTGGGTATGTGTCAAAGAAACATAACTCCTTTTGTCGGTCATTGACTTGTAGAACGACGATATTGACATTAACCCACTTCACCGTTAATGGTGGTTTTTAACTAAACAATTTTTTTTTTATCAAACTGTGTCATTTGAGACTACTATACTCACCTTTCTCATAACATCAATGAAGGAATTTCAGTGAGACAGTTAAAAACAATTTATCAGGCACTGTGGGGTCATGACAAATCATGGAATCTCATCGGGAAAAGCCATGATTCTCCAGAATCATAAAGTCTAGTTTTGGATTAAGATTCATATTTCTATTCAGCCTAAGTCTGTGAATTCAATGTTCACACAAAATATTCTAGTTTTGATTTAATGGTCATGTTCAATGTACACATACCTGTTATTTCATATTACAACATCAATGGTTTGTTTAGTCGACTTGGCAGAGAGGGGATTAATAAATTAGATAACCCATCATTTCTTCAACGCTTGAACCGTGACATAATTTGCCTTGAAGAAACACCCTGTGACGAATCGGATGCATCAAAGATCTATGTTGATGGCTACAAGATTACGTCTTCGTCCAGAAAGCAATACGGTATAAAGCCATACGGCGGTCTTGCCATACTCATCAAAAATGAGATAAGGAAAGGTCTAAAATTTAATCCGATCGTTCATTCAGATATTATTTCCTTTAAGTTATGCAAGGATTTCTTCAATCTCTCTGAGGATATCTTTGTTTTTGCAGTGTACATACCCCTGCCAAAAATGCCATTTACGCTCAACTCCGCATGCGACACAACGACAACAATTTTTGATGTTACAGAAAGTGAAATCTCTAGATGTTAATGTCTGGGACAGGTGTTCCGTCTTGGAGATTTAAACGGAAAATAAATCCATCCGACAATGAGTTTATTATCCAAGACTGCTCTCGATGTTTACAACTACCATCGAATTACGTAACAGACTGTATTTGTAAAAATCGGAATTCAGTCGACTTTGTGCGAACTAATAGTCCAGGCAACCAAATACTCGATCTTTGTATTGCAACAGGCATGAAACTCCTGAATGGTAGGACCTCGGGTGATTCCCGAGGACGGACCACCAGTCATAGATACAATGCTTCCTCTACAAGATATTGGTGCTTGGTACATAACAATCTACTACCCAGTATCCTTAGTTTTAGAGTTGAAGAGTTTCAACCTTCTTCCGACCACTGCCCAATCACTCTAGAACTACAAACTGGAAGACACATTGTCACCTCACAAGATGGTGTGATACTTACCACACTACCCAAGAAAATTAAATGGACCAAGCCACTTTCTGAAAAGTTAAAGACAGCCTTAAATTCTGCAGCGGTTTCTAATGAGGTGTTCACTTATTTGGGACAAGAAGATGGCGAACCCGAAACGTCTCAAATTTTGAACACCTCGTTAAAATAAGGCACACAGCCTTAGGAAATTGCGACAGGAACGTCACTCCAAAGAGATAGAAGAAAAGGAGAGTAAGAAAATTGTGATGTAATGTGGATTGTCAGCAATTGCGAAAATCATGATGGCCAAGGATAGATGATTCGCGTCAGTTTGGGCAATCGTGAGTATGTACACCAATTGTACTCGGCGAAAAAACGTTATAAACGAGTGGTAAGACGAAAACAGCGAGACCACCACACAAAATTGATAAATGAAATTCAGAAAGTGGACGATAAAGACCCTCAGGCCTTTTGGAAGGCCATTGATAATTTATGAGACGGCTACAATAACGAGGGCCCAAACACTCCAATATCGCCGGAAGAGTGGACATCACACATTAAATCATTGATGTGTGATAATCCGGATACACACAGAATTTCACAACATGCTACACGCCCGTTAGAATTTGGTTACCTAGATGCTGAGATTACTGCAGACGAAGTCCTTAGAGCCGTGAAATCCTTAAAAATGGGAAATCTAGTGGCTACGATCTATCAGATTTATCGAGATGATAAAAGCGTCCATGCAAGTCCTCCTTCCTTGTTATCTGTCGCTTTTCAACGCTATTTTGACTTCTGGTAAATTCCCAACACCCTGGAGAAACAACCGCGTCAGGTATTTGCACAAGGCTGATAAAGCAAACGAATCTAACAACTATGGGGGGATCGCGATATCCAGTTGCCTGTGCAGACTATTCTGTAAAGTGTTAGATAACAGACTTGAGGATGTCATTTCTTCAAGTAACATTATGAATCCATCCCAAACTGGCTTCAAGAAAAAATGCCGCACAGCTCTCCATATTTTTTCACTCAAAAGCATAATTAATAAATATACCTCTAAGGGGAAATATTTATATGCATGTTTTGTAGACCTACGTAAGGTTTCGACACTGTTTGGAGAGGAGGGTATTTTTCTGTAGCTATGACAATACGGTATAGGAGGGCGATTTATACACATCCTAACTGACATGTATCGAGAAGTTAATTTTTCGATCAAGTTGAAAGATGGTTTAACTAAACAGATGAAGATCACCAAGGAGCTACGCGGGGCTGTGTTTTAAGCCCCAAATTATTTAAGCTTTCCATCAATGATCTTCCGGACATATTTGATGGGACCTGCGACCCCGTTTCACTTAACAACCTTAATTTAAACTGTCTAATGCACGCTGGTGATAGTGTGCTCTTCTCAACTAATGAAAGTGGACTTCGAAACGCACTCGGCAAACTCGCCCCTTATTTGACTCGTTGGTCCCTTCACATTAATGAAAACAAGACTAAAATTATGATATTTAATGAGTCGGGTAGAAAGATTCACTGACCCCCATTTACATTCAATGGTAGTCCACTTGTGCAAGTAACAGAATATCGATGCCTGGGAGTGAACATGAAAGCATCGGGAAAGATAGATTATGAGGCACTTACTCAAAAAGGACTGAAGGCACTGTACCTCCTGAAACAAAAATTACCAGTACACGAACTAAAAGCACCACTCAGCCTGAAACTATTTTATTCACTCATTACGCCCATTGCTACCTACACGTGTGAAGTATGGGGGCTCCAGGCAATGAATCTGGAAAAAATTCCCACCGAATCTAGTCTGAAGGATAAGTATGATAAGCGTGCTTACGACAGGCTTTCTGTTCGGTTTTACAAACGACAGCTTGGAGTAAATAAGTTTAGCTCAACTCTGGCATCGAGAGGAGAATTGGGTGATTTACATAATCCTGCAATCGATCAAGGTTTGGCTACACCTGCTGACTTCAGATGTGAACACCGTCAAAAATAAGTGCCTGAGGGAATCTCTGCACATTGACCACCTCCCGTGGCTATGTGCGCTGAAGAACATATTTAAGTATCTTGGTTTTCACCATATATGCGAAAACCAGTCAACATTAAATGTGAACAAACTGACAAAAGCAGTGAAAGGTGTGTTAGAAAGTCGGTATAGATAATGGTGGGAGACAAAAGTGCAAGAGAGCACCAAGCTTGCGTTCTATAAGAAAGTAAAAAGGGAGTTCAGTTCAGAAAAGTATCTCTTTACCCAAACGATAAATGTAACATTCAAAAATTTATCCAGCCCGGAATAAGTGCACATGCTTTGTCTATTGAAGCCGGGAGATATAGAAAGCCGAAGAAAATCCCACATGAGCTGCGGTTTTGCCCTTTCTGTTCAGATTTTGTGGAGGACGAAACACATTTTTCGTATGCCTGCAAGCTACACAATACGCAGCGGGACCGGCTGTTTTGTGAAATAAACAACACCACTGCAATCGACTAAAGTAGGCTAAGTGCCGACGAGTCACTATTCTACCTGGTAGAGTTTTTTGACTCAGAACTGACACCTTTAACCCTCAAGTTCGTTGTCGATGCGATTACACAGCAAGAGTATAAACTTTCCCGTTGCTAAGAAGTATTAATTCTAGTGTATGTTGGTGTATATATATATATGGTAAACAACTAATTCTGGGGGATACCGAGTAATTTCGTGTGGACTGTGCCAGTTCCATGGACGGTCGGTCTGCTAGTATGCCTTTAATACGGGCTTGTCGGTAGTCGAGAGGTCTATGGCGCTGGTCTAGTTTCGCTAGGCGATTAGCACACACAGAAGTGTACTCTCATCAAGACAGTGGTTCGATCCCCATCGGCGTCGGAGTCTTTCATCCTAAAAAATGCATAACAGAAGTGCCGAATTCTGTATTCTGTACCTTAAGCAGGAAATTTGAAAAAGAGATTGATTCTCGATGATTTCATCTGCATTACATGGTATAATTCATTGTAAACAACTAATTCTGGGGGATACCCGGGGGGGGGGGGGGGGGTTGGAAAAAATTTGCAAAACACTGATGCCGGGGTGGGTGGGTGGTCAAGGAGGACAATTTTTTTTTTTTTCTGATGCTTGCAAATTTTTCCCTCAGACACTTTTGGGCAAAATTGTATACCATAATCAGTGAAGTATCATTCAAGAACCAATAAAAGGACACTCAAGTTATCAGGGGGTACCTACCATGAGTTATATAGGATTATAAAACTGTTATTGCGGCTGAGCTATGATTCGGCTTATAGTGATACAATGTATGACACATTGAATAATGCAAGTTAAAATGCATCACTAATTGCAATTATCAAACACTGCACTCTAAGGATAAGTTATCTTGAGGGTGTTCAGTTTGATTAAATTTCTAATATGTTCACCCTGGTGAGATCGGCTGGCTTAGATGAGGAGCAAAGACAATTATGTGAAGTCAGGAGCAGTTACAGATTTCAGCTGCAGGAACAATTCTGTACAACGATGTATCCAGACCTATTACGAAAACACCAATGACTCTTATTGCCATTGTAGGAAGTATGTAACACAAAAACTACTAAACATTGAACCTGATTGAACTGCTAATTTATTTCAAACACATCTGAGAACACAGGTGTCAACAAAATCATGTACCAGACCTGGACTTAAAATAAGTAATAAATCTCCTCCCCAACCCAGCCATGCCCCACCCAAACCTCCGTCAAAAAAATAAACGAATACATAAATGACTAAACTCATTGCTTTTTGCATACACATACCGTGGAACCTCTTTTGAGAGACCAACATGTTTGCCAGACGAAAGGGATCCTTCAGACAGGTGGTCTGTCAAGACCACCTGTCTTGAAAGACCACTTTTGTCTGGACAAAATGGTATGTTGTCCTGTGTTGTCCACATAAAACACGCTCTAGCACAAAAGAGGTGGTTCCTCAAAAAAGGTGGTCTCTCAAGAGAAGTTCCACTGTATATATGAATGGAGAACGCAATGGGTTCTGATGGGTTGAGTAATCTATGATATTTAACCCTTTACCTAACATTCTTTTCTAAAATACAAAAAAAATAAAAATTCTCATATAACCATTACTGTTCAATAAGGTTACTTGAAATAAACACATGTATGGCTAACATTAGAACTGGCTCGAAGAGTCAGTTCTAATGTTATCCATATTTGTGTGGCTTTATTGTGGGATATATAATCCACTTTGAATGTTGGTGGTTTATTAGCCTTAAGGGACCATTTTGGTCTGATAAAACAGATGTTCTTTCAAGACCTGTCCTACTGTACAATGTCAATCACTCAATACTGTATGATAAAATTGGTTATGGTGCAGTATGGTGGGAAGGATGATGCAGAAGCATGTATTTAGTGGGGGTGGGTGGTTCAGATAACCCCGGAAAAAAATTGTAAAACTGGAAAAAAATTACATGGTGGGTGGGTCTTCCGACTGGTCAAAAACAAAAAAAAACGGCATCGGTGTCTGCAAATTTTTCCCCCCCCCCTCCCCCCCCCCCCCCCCCGGGATACCGAGTAATTTCGTGTGGACTGTGCCAGTTCCATGGATGCTCGATCTGCTGGCATGCCTTTAATGGGGCTTGTCGGTAGTCGAGTGGTCTATGGCGCTGGTCCAGTTTTGCTAGGCGATTGGTGCCGCAGAAGTGTACTCTCATCAAGGCAGTGGTTCGATCCCCATCGGCGTCAGAGTCTTTCATCCTAAAAAATGCATAACAGAAGTGCCGAATTCTGTATTCTGTACCTTAAGCAAGAAATTGGAAAAAGAGATTGATTCTCACTGATTTCATCTGCATTACATGGTATAATTCATTGTAAACAACTAATTATGGGGGATACCGAGTAATTTCGTGTGGATTGTGCCAGTTCCATGGACGCTCGATCTGCTAGCATGCCTTTAATGGGGCTTGTCGGTAGTCGAGTGGTCTATGGCGCTGGTCCAGTTTCGCTAGGCGAAGGCAGTGGTTCGATCCCCATCGGCGTCAGAGTCTTTCAAATGGTGGGAAGGTTGGTTTGGAGACGGCGCGACACTGTTTGAACGCCGTCAGAACTTTTTCGCCAGCGCCCTCACCTTTCAGTGCGGACGATTAGATTTGAAGGAGCTGGTGAAAAAGCCCAGGCGGCGTTGTGCTACCTTCGTTGAGCTGGCGTAATTCTATCTGTACATGGAACAACACCGCATAGTTTAGCTGAAAATAAAAAAGCTGTTTAGGCAAGAATTGAAATTACTCGAGTTTTAGATTCTTTATTCAACAGTAGACATTCAAATGGAATGTGCATAATTATGTAAATCATTCAATTACATCAAAATTAAGCCGCAATATACACAATTTGAACACAATCTGTTATGAATGACTGTTTATTTGTATCGCTTTTTGTTTTGTTTTTTTTTTTTTGTAAATATAGAATGTATACCATTGGAAGATGACATAGCCAGATTGGCTGTCTACCTGTCATCCCCCGTTGGAAGGAAAATTATTGAAGAAAGACTTTCGATGCCGCGAATGACGAGGTTTCCAGACTCTAATCAGCCCACGTTTGCATTCTGTTGTCTTGTGTATTAAAGCCAATATATTTCATCACTATATTGGGAGGGATGTGTTCGTTCTGTTGTCTATAACATACAATTCGGACAGTAAGGATTATTACAACTAACCTGGGGGGAATAAGAATCCAGAGTTCTTGTCTTGAATGTTTTTATAAATTTATTTCTGTTCCTTATACTCCGCAGTTGGAAGAATACTCATCATATATATATTTACCTGAATGTAATGAATATTATTTAATTCACCACTCTGTTCTTTGTTCTTGTCTCCGTGTATTTGTGTTTCTGTGATCTGTTTTGTCAAATATCTCCTGTTTGGTATAAGACAATAAAAGTATTGTATTGTATTGTATATATTGTTTTTTAAAAGTGCTGTCGGTTCAGAAGAGGAGAATGTACAAAAGTAACCTGTCGATGCGTGAGATTGAGTACTATACAGAAACATCATCATGCATCAATTATAACATGAAAAAATTGTGCTCGCATAGCCTTAGTACAGTACAGTCGCCGTGGAGTGGTCATAATCTACGCGTGGGCAGTGATATCCACGCATGTGTTATGCAGGTTAGAAAAATCATCATCAGGAAAACTTTAATTAATGAAGCACCGGGTTTGTACCCGGTGCTTCATTAATTAAAATCTGGATGATTATGCCTATAATTAGTGTTTTGAAATCTAATATTATTGCGACCATGGAAATATTGCCCACCCGTGGAAAGTGGCCAGGCCACGGCGGGCGTACTATATTCCGTTTATATAGCGACAAACGCTTATCTGTTGGCTACACTGGCATTATAGCCCAAGAACATTAGGTTTCACTAGGGAAAAAAATCGGAGAAAGCTGATTTTTTCAGGGAATGTCGAGTACATGTCACTGAACGATTAGACAAAAGTCCCCTAAAATCCCAGTTGAGCTTTTTTTCTACAGCCTTTTTTCGAAAACGCGTTTGAAAAAAATTAAAAAAAATCGCACGAACTTTGTAACCTCGAATTGATCCAACTGTATTTTTTGTTTACGCCTATTTCGATCTACATAATGTCTAATATACATTTACCTAGAGGAAAATGTGCATTCTGTGACAATTTCTGCGAAAAATTATTGAAAATTCACAAAAAAGTATCGGATTTACGCAAAAAATGACGATTTTCCTAACGGATTTGCCCGAAGGGTCGTAGTACAGAACGGGATGTTAGTTGGGCAGACGATAAAAAATCCACCACCATTTGAAGACTTTTATCATTGCTTACAAAATAGACATTATGGAACACCCCTTCTGCTTCTGGCCGAGTTCCCCTTTTGGCATAAAATTCGTCAGCATGAGAACTCAACTATTTTCGGACTTGGGACCGAACAGACACGTCTGTGTCTGGCAGCATTAGATCAATAAATAATATTTACAGAATGTACAAAAATCAATAAATAATATTTACAGAATGTACAAATCAATCAACATGGATTAAGTTACATTGACTATTATCAACGCTATATACAGAAATGACATGACCTATATACATATTATTCATCGAACTCAGAAATTTCCGACAGGACAGTGTTTCTGTGGTTGTTACAAGAATCCGAACTGCAATTACACAAACCTGAGCAAGAGAGTCCTGCCTTCTTACACCCACACCTTTTTGTACAAGCACTCTTGCAACCACAACTGATCAGATTCAGTAGGTTATCGGGGGCACATGGCTTTGTGGCTGCAGTCGGTACAAGAAATCCATTGTCTAGCGACCACCCCCAATCCGTCGGAGGAAGCGAAGTGCCCAGCCATTGTTGGACCTGGAGATAACATCTGTAGACATGTTGTTGTGCAGCATCGCTGCTTGGTGGGAGTGAGGCTAGGTCGATGGGTTTATTCAGTTTAGATTTTGCTGCAAAACGCTTGTAAGTGACATATCAATATTGGTCGAGAGAGGAAACAGTTTTACTCCCGTATAAGATCAGGAGAAGTTGTTCCCCGGCAGCGGCTACTGCACTTGGTGTACTGTCATCCGCCAAAATTGTGTTGACATACTGTTGTGAGTCGCTAGTAACATCGGAGACAATTGTACTGAATACTTTCTTCTTACCAACTCGAAAGAGTGCAGAAGTAGTGTCACAACCACTTATAGAATGTGCTACAAGGAGGTTGCTTCTATGGTCACCCATTTTGGTTGCTATTTCACTAACTGAAACTAGTAAGTTTGGGGTAATGGAATACATCATGTGAATATTACATCCCGGTTGAACTCGAGAGGTAAGAATGACTAACAAATCTGTGTCTGTTCCCACAACGACAACATTGTTGTCATCTTGAGCGATGTCAAGTGCAGTTTCGGCTATCAGTACATCAGCATCAGCCTCGGCCTGCTTGGACTGAATATTGTTAGCAGATAGCTCCTGCATTAGAAGATCGATCAGTTGGGTTTTGTTCTTGGCATTTGCAAGGAAATCGGATTGGGGTGTGGTGGCTGGTAACTCGGGTGAGATATTGATATCAATGGAATACCTGTCTTTAGATCTACGGGCTTGTTCCATGCCCTTTGTCGACATTGTACAAGCATAACCATCAAAAACAACCACGACGTTCGCCCCAAAATGTCTCACTAGATAATTGGAATATGATGTACATATGTCCTTATATGACGACTGTTTAGGCCATACAACTGCCCTCAATAAACATCCACCATCTACAACAAACAGAGAATGTTCTGGGATTTTAGTTTGCTCGGAACCGTATGTTTTGAGGATCTTACCGAGCGTGCTTTTCTGTGTCTTCCTCATTCCAGCAGAATGAAACAATGCTGGTGGTTTCGGGGCGAGTTCATATTTGAGATACTCTTCCATCTCTGCTTGTGACTGAATAACACATGTGATGCGGCTGGACAGAATTGTGGGGTCAATCACTACCTTACTTCCACGGACTTTGATGCTATTTGCCATCGATGCGAAAGACTTCACAGTGTCAACACGTCGTAGTTTGATGCTGTTGAACGTTTTGCTTACAACATTCGATACGCAACATTCACCAATTTTGCGAACTTGGTCACAGTTCACAGTTTCGTCGGCCACAAGCCCGGTCGCTATAGAGACTAATTGTAGTGGATCTCTATTCTGAAAGGGGGAATGCACTCTGAGCCAGTTCAATAATTTGGTGATATCATTGGCATCAGTCAATTGTGAACTTTGACGGAGATCCCGATGTTGTTCGCCATGACCAGTGTGAACATGAACAAAATTTTCGAGAGCATTACATATCGGAAGGCAAAGAGGTAGTCCATGTACCCATTTCGCAACAGTGCTATCGGTTATTCCCCTGCCATGTGTGAGGCCACCAGGGAGCTTGAACATTCTCATTAAACACTGCTCTATGGTCTGATCAGAATATATCCCGTTCCAGAATTTATCTGAGCGCCTTATGGTAAAGTAACCTTTCTCAGTGAATAACTTCAAATCATCCTGTTGCATTATTTCTGTTAGCTCATTCATCTGCTGCAAATAGAGATGAGAACTTTTTGCGTATGCAAAATGACCACCTGCGTGAAATACTGGAATCATATTGCGAACACAATATGTGTGGAGTTCCCAGTCGCCTGTGCGCTCTGCTCTCAAGAACAACTGGAGAAGACCTATTTGCTCGTAGTATTGTACCCAAAGCTTTCCTGTGCGTCCTACGGACGCATTCTGGAGCAGTTCGTGTAATTTTGACAGTAGATGGTTGACACTTTCTTGATTGACAGCGTCAGCTGTTGTACAGTCACCTCTGGCAAGTCCACAGAATATTTCATTGACTTCTGTGCAGTCTATGTTATCTAGTGTTCGGCTTTCTTCAAACACAAGTTTTGTAATGGCAATTTGTGTTAGCAAATGGGCACGAACTGCTCTTGAATATGCATGACCACTGATCAAATGATGGATTGACCCACCAGCATAAACAGTCCCCCAAAGTTCATCCAAGCCGCTACCAGCCATGATCGAGCCAATTGCCCCTAAATATGACATAATCATATGGAAGCCGCCGAGTCTAACGAAAACTTTTGTCAACTTATCTGACGAAGACACAATCTCCACTGCTTTGATATAAAGTGGTTGGTCAAACGTCACTGGACAAACATGGAAATTGAAACAATGATGCTATAATACGGTATTTGAATGAGAAAAGTCGATGCCGTTTGAATTTGAGTTTAGGGGGTATGGTTAATATTTCACACGTTTCACCAGTTTATCATGGAATAAATGACTATTGTTATATATCATTATAAAGCCACTGCTTTTCTGCAATTTTTGATATATAATTTAACTCCCAAAGTGGTCGTAGATTTGATTTAATGGACGTTGTGTACCGTTGTGTGTATGAAAACAATAAATTTTTTTTCGTAATTTTGTACATTTTCGTGAAAATTTCACCATTGCGTGTGAGGATTGGTACAAAGTTGGCATTTTCTGTTGGGGATATGTATTCTCAATATAATTCAGCACGATATTTATGATTCTCACCCTACTAAGGCGAATAAGAATGAGAAATATGGAGCTGGGTCGAATTTTTTTTTTTTTTTTTTTTTTTTTATCAAAAAAACGCTATAACTAAAAAAGCTCAACTCGGATTCGCGGGGACTTTTCACACTTTATCCGCAATGTGTGTCCCGGAAACATATAAAAAAATCAGCTTTCTCCGATTTTTTTCCTTACTTTCTCATTTTTATGTCTAATGTGCCTGGACTATTAAACATGATGCAGGCTGTAAAATGTTGAAGGTCTTCGTCTCCACTCAAAAAATTATTCTTCTTTCCTTCCAATTGTTCATAATAGCAAATAGTCATGGGTTCCACTTTGGATCCAAGTGTACACTACGGGAAATCCGGACAAATTTTTGTTTTGCCAGGATTTCCACAATGGTCCCGGGGGGGGGGGGGGCTTAGAAGGATATTTTGGGCTAAGGCTAATGCATCAGTAATATGAGAATTCCTATAGTAAATTTTGCCGTCCGCTGCATTTTTTTATAGGAATTCGCACATTACTATTGCACTTATCATGGGTCCAGAGGATATTTCTACTTTTATGGAAATCCCATAGTAAAATCTTGGGTCCAGAGTGTCAACCTTGGAGAAAAATTACGATGGAAAATCTCAAAGTAAAATATATGGTCCAGAGTCTCATTCCTGCGAAAACAAATTGCTGGAAATTCCCATACGGCACATCTGGATTCAGTGACACCCAGAACAACTGTTGTCCCGCCCCATGTTACAATCAACTGATGTTATAGCTATCAAATAATTCATATTATATCGATCCAACATTCGAAGTTGTTTTTCATTGTTGACAATCGTTCGTGTTTTGATTAATCGCCCAAAATCCCATTCAAAAAGGAAAATACTGTTTTAGGATGCATTCAATGAGAATATAATCACTTCGCTGATCATTGATGCTGTTTTGCATTAAGGTGTCATCAACACGTTTGAACTTTTTCTCCCATCAGTATATCTAAGCAGTAAAACAATATTGGCGAGAATAAATATGAATTGAAAATTTGTTGTTTACTTGTCGTTAATGGGTGTTTAATTGGAAACAAACGAAGTGTGTCCAATATTATTTCCAGACCAAGGCAGAATTGCTAGTATTTGTGAGTGCATTCAGAACAATTCGGATCTGATAGTCTTAGAGTGTGTTACTACTTTTCTGCTTTCCGGACACCAGATAATTAATCAGGTACGTTTTACTCATTCATATTACAGGGAATTTATTCAACTCTTTACCAAATATGAGTTTCCATCAGCGGTACCATTATTTTGCTCCACATGCTTTTCACCCTTGTACCGTATCTGACCTCGGATATTGGTATAAAGTCGTCAGTCACGGGACCAACAATTTTTGTGCAAAATGTCCATCCTAACCCAGTCCTTTTTCTGCTACCAGTCCTTTTTTGCTACTAAAACTCCTGCAAAATGTTTCTACATACATTCCGCTAAACCGAATTCTTTCTGCCATTTTCCGTTATTATCAACCGATGTAAAAGCAACCTCGAGAACAAAAAATGCTGAATTAAATATTTCTGTGTTCTCAAAATTGTTGTTAGAACGGAAACGTTGGGAAAGGTGTTAAAAAGCAGCGAATCGGGTAACAGTGGGGTCTTTTTCGAGGATTTTCCCTGGAGCTGGTGACACCATAGGATTGGTTTAGCATGTTTTGACTGTAGTGTAGATGGAAATGGTTCTTCTGCCATTTTCTTATACTTTTACAGCCAGGTTTTCGACTGAAGCTTTTTCACACAAAATCTCTCAATGCATCTTATTGAAAATTTCTTTGAGACCTGCAAAATCACTGCTACACTGCAAAAAATATAGGTTCTCTTTAGAACCAAGACTGGTTCTAATCTAGTTCCTGAGATGGAACCAGCTCTGTTTAAACAGTATTTATTTCAAATCAAATAAATTTACCAAGATTAGCATTCAATTTTAACAGAATATAACATGAACTGAAGTAGATTCAGCACTAAACTTGGAGCTTTTTCAACGCAGTCGCCAAACATTTTGAAACAAAGGAGATATGAACAGTTGGCATATCGAACCAGTTTTGGTTCTGTACAGAACCAAAACTGGTTCGATATGCCAACTGTTCATATCTCCTTTGCTTAATAATGATTTGAGACAATTTCGTATAAGCTCTAAACTTACGGCTGAAACCCCCTCAATTTATGTTTAATTCTGTTAATATTTAATGTTAATCTTTATAAATGCATTTGATTTGAAATAAATACTGTTTAAACAGAAGTGGTTCCATCTCAGGGACAAGATTAGAACCAGTTTTGGTTCTAAAGAGAACCTATATTTTTTGCAGCGTACATGCTTCCACCTACAGAACCGCCTATTATTTATTAGATATGATTTTCGTTCCCAGAATTGCCCCTTATCAAGCTCGGCAGATGTGACTTCAAAATCGGCGGATATTATGCCGATTTCGGCAGTCGGCCAATATGAACCAAGCTAAAGTTGTCACTTGACGCGTTTCTAGGCCCAACTATTTTGTTTACAGTGAAATCGTGCATCATTATTCGTCGAACGCATTCAATCTGTAAAATTGGCGTTACCGGGAAAAGGGGGGAAGCTTTCGTATGATGAGGAAATGCTGATAGCAACAAGTAAGGATTAGACGGACGAAGAGAAAAAAAAGAGAGTTGCACACAAAATTTGAAACAAACAAGGATTCAGAGATGTTGGCTGAAATTCGTCGACGGGAGAGAAGAGAGAGTTTCCACTGGGAAAGTTGAGACGTTCGGATAGTTGAACTAGGAGAAGATTAAACTTCGGACTTTATGAAAATAATGAGAATCAACAACATTGTTAGAAAACTGTAACAGATCTGAGAACACTTTGTAATTATTTGTATGGTTTAATAAATAAAGAGGTTATTACTTGGTTAGATTCATATCGGCCGAGATATTAGCCCTCAGTAACTTCACACCAGCCTTCGACCTTCGGTATATATAGCCAATATGAAACTAACAAAGTAATAACTTCTATTGTCTTCTCTCTGAGCAAACGTACCACAATCGGGAGTTGAGACATCACAGTGGAACGAATTTGCATACCCTGATGATGCAGTTCGAATAACCCTTTACCCTACGCAGACGATATCAAAATTTATTGTTTTAAATATTAGTTTATCGAACAACTCAACAAAACAATATCACGTGGCCCCCATGGAAACGAGCTCGACGAATGAGGGGTCACATGATATGGTTTTGTTCATTTTTTAAAAAATATTTTTTGAACAGCTGAATTTGTATATTAACCCTTTACCTAACATGAAAAGCAGACGACACATGGAAAAAAAATTGTTGAATAACTACTTTTTTGTCTCAAAAACATAGGTTATGACCCCTCATTGTAACGATCTCGACGAGCTCGTTCCAAAGAGGGGTCATACCCTATGTTTTTGAGAACAAAAATGAAAATATAACGAAAATTAATTAGCGATTTTTGAGAATAGTGCTGGCCGGTATTGGCCGTAACGTTGAGTAAGGGTTAAGCGGGCAGATGCTGCCGATTCGTTGGATAAAAGGATAATATTAGTCGTTCGGGACTACAGTTAAAACTCAAGACATCTTGAAAATTAAATTGTGGGTAAATAAATAATGACGATAAACCGATATTTTTGTAATTACACCGGTATTCAATCGATACTGGTTTGAATACCGGTATGTATATGTTTATCGACATACCGTGCAGCCGTCCAGTAAGAGTTATTCAGAAAGCAATGCTCCCAGTTCAGATTTATAAATTGAGAATAAATTTCTATTGTTGTAAAGGAAACTCACCAGCTCACTTAGCCAACCAACTTCGATCCCTGCTACGCTTCCTACGTTTAGAAAAATCTTCATGTGAAAGTTGCACGATCCAACTCGAACGTCTTCACTTGTTGACGTCTGCAAAAATGTGGAGATTCTCCCCAAAAGGAACCAGGTGGCTTCATTCTACTATTGTTCATTGTGATCAGATAGCGTGGACATTTGCGGTGTCAACATGCAATGCTAGGATTCTAAAAGGCGACTTCCGGACTCCCCTCCCCATGCCCTTTTATGGCACACCTCCCCCCCCCCCCCCCCCCCCCCCGTGAAACATTTTCTGGAGCCGCCACTGCTAGACACTCGATGAAAACATTGGAAAATTCGTTGTTTGTTTAAATTTCATGCGTCGTGTTAATTTTGTTAAATGAATAAACTAATTCAGCAGCCAATTTATATAGGTTGCCATATACAGTTTCTTTGACGAGATAAGATTGGCCAGATCAAACCTAATGCATTCGACATTGTGTTTGAGTCGGGTGGTTTGGCCTTTTCAACTCATCGTAATATTACAACCCAGATCAATTGACTGCTGTTAGAGATGGGCAATATACCGAAAAACGGAACCGATATCAGGGGGATACCAAAAAACCGAACCGAACCAATCGTTGAATATCGATACCGTCTCAATTTTCAAATTCTCCTACATTTGCCATTTATAAGTCCCTGTTGAGGCTTGATAAAAGTTGAAAAGGTTCATTTTCGTGACATAAGTGACTCATTTTCTTTTCAGGTTTGTTAACCCTTAATGGACTGGGCAACTGTCTTGAATTCCCAATAGACTGCAACCTTACATGTCCAATCGCTTAGCAGTGATTTGTAATCAAGCCTTGGCTTCCTGTTAATGCAGCCAAAGCCTGACTAGAAATCACAGCCTAGGTGTTTTATCTATTGTCAGCAGGAGCTTCTAACGATGGCATGGTTAAGGCACATGCTTTGGGGTCGCAAAGGCATGGAATAGGTCTTTAAACATTAAGGAGCGTTTAGAAAAAGTCACAAAATTACTGTAGATATGATTTGTGGCCGTAAAAGAATGCCACTGTTGAGCTCATTGGCAGTTGCATTTAAAGCGTTGTGGTAGAATGATACTCCAACAACTTATTCTGTTTTTCCTGATGTGAATTCCTCTTTGGTACTACCAGCAAATTTCAGTCAAGTCAGATGCCGAATACCGAGGTATACCCCCTAAAATACCGATACCGAACTCAAAATATCGCCCCCTCCAACTATTGTAATAATCTGCGGTTGTCGCATGACACCAAAGGCCTATGAGGAATAATCCTAATGTGGCCTATGACGCTAAACGACAATGAGGAATTAGCTAAAGACATAACATAACACCACTTGGGTTTTGAAATTCGCTTTACATAGAATCTATTTTGCAAAATGCTTTTCAAGGTTTTTTTTTATACGGCTATAGAATCGCCTTGTAGTTATTATATGCTTATGCGATTGTGTAAGCTTACAGTACGGCCGCCGTGGACTGGTCAATTCCCACCCATGGACAATATTTCCACGGACGCAATAATATTAGATTCCAAACACTAATTTTAGGAGTGAACAGCAAAAATTTAATTAATGAAGCACCGGGTACAACCCGGTGCTTCATTGATTAAAATTTTGCTGATGTTCATTTTTTAGCTGATGGACATCACTGCCCACGTGTGGATTACGACTATTCCACGGCGACTGTTCTGTACCAGGTAGTACACGCAGCACATGCATACATTCCGTCGGACACCGGTGTTTATCTCCCCAGAAACCGTTTTAGAATTTAGCCGAGTAGCCGTGCCGATAGAATCCTGTCTCCATCGTATGGGCCAAAGTGTCGAAGGAGCAGGCAGTGTGTATTCAACCGTTAGTGGGCGTGATAAGATATCCCAGAGAAGAGGATAATAGTACTGGCAGTGGCGTGAAATTATCATAGGGCTTGTGGTTGTAGTGAAAGAAACCGGGACCTGTTAGTTTAACATCTAATAGTGTCGCGATAGGAGACATCAGTGGTCGAAACTAGTGTTGGCCATAAAGTGGATAGAAGCCACAAGTAGAATTATTAGCAATGGTGATTGGACTTTGCGGCAGTAGTGGCAAAGGCCAGAAGTAGTAATCGTACTTGTCAGTGGTGGTGGAAAAATACTTCCACACAATAATTTATGCATTTTATCACATATTCAGTTTATAAAGCTACAAAACGGTCACCGCACTCAACCCCGCGACATAACATCCCACGTACTGAGGAAAGCTGGGTTGGTAACAAAAGCCTGGGAAACCAAATGGTGTAATATATGTGTGTCCTCAATCAAAAATGTATCTATATTTGTGGTGTCGCTATTTTATTCAATAAAAATAAAATTTTAATATTTCAAAAACAATGTTAAGCCAAAATTATAAATTTCTTATCAGATAAATAAATCTGATCGACGAACACGTATGTAATATGCAATATATATGGCGTTAATAATGATGATTCGCACGTTTTTCAACGGGTTCAAAAACGCGGAACTTTTATTACTAACATTACCAAAATAGACGTGTTTGGCGGAAACAGACGTAATCAAATGACATCCCGACGTTTATAAAATATCTGATGACAAAATTTAGATTTGGTTGATATCTTGAAAATAGCACACCCAGGTGTTAAACAAAATCACTAAGTCAATTGCATACAAGCAAGAGAGAATGCGGACTTGCATATTTTTATATCCTTGACTTAATCAACACTCTCAAACCAGTAGTATTGAAAATGGACATAAAATTGATCACACTCTAGTGGATTTGCAAATTCATAGACAGAAATGCCCAAAGGAGATAGGGATATGGAAAATGAATACCTCGCTGATTACTGACCAAGAATATGATAATTATGAATTAAACAAATACAATATTACAATAAAAATGTGAACTCGGCATTATTATACAAAATTCAAGCTGTAACTATGTTTGACCAAAAACTCCGAAATCACTTAACAAGCTCGACAAAGATCCTGATACTTTGGGCAAACTGACAACTGCACTATAAACAAAATTTATTTATTTATTTATTTATTTATTTATTTATTTATTTATTTATTTATTTATTTATTTATTTATTTATTTATAAAAAAAATCATCGTTCGATTTTGTTGTTTGCTCGGGGTGTAATTTCCTCTTTTGCTCTGCTACATCTTGTTCTGACGAATATCCGAAATGTTTCATGGTGAAACTGAACGATTTTCACGCGTGTGTTTTTGTTTATACACAAAATGTCTGCTTCGGGTGATGCATGGACGCTAATTCAGATTTTAGTTGAGTTATACATTTTTGATCGATTAATAAATAGTTCAAGACTGCATAAAGCTGTGACATATTTTGGCGCGTAGGTACTGGAGGCGAGGCGGCCAAATTTACTGGTACTCCAAAATGGCGTCTACTCACCCATATGGATCCATAGAGGGTGGCTTCGGTGGAAGGTGACAGAATACGACTCAGCCTTGAGCGACGAATACTACACGCTGATTGGCCCGTAAAATAATACTTGCCATTCATAAACGAACACCGGCAACTTACTAACGTTAACGCAAGCGTAAACAATCCCACAAATAACTGACATTCCATCATCAGTTTTTTTCTCTCCAAAACACAAAGCAACCTGTATGAGAGAATAACGATTGTTTTGTTTTTGCTCCGGCAAACTTAGTAAATATATGAAATGAAATACTGTAGAAAAACAAATTATATATGAGTATCGGACAGTGGCAGTGATACACGGAGCAGGGAAGGGGAATTTCTTCCACGAAAATAGCCCCACCCCACCCCAACTTGCTCAACACTCAATACGAGCGCTGTGCTTTTAACACCTTTCGGAACGTAACGACAATAAATGGCCGGCGCTGTTCACAAAAATCGCTTTTCAAATTCTATTGTATTTTTAACTTTTGCCCCCAAGAGGTGGATAGCAACTTCGCATTGGAACGCGAATGTTGACATCATAAGTTATGTCTTTTAGGCAAAAATGAAAGTTTGTAGTTATTAGTTATTCACGAAATGTATCTGCACGTGTAATCTTCGTGTTGGGTAAAGGGTTAAAATAATCATAAATCTATCGCGACACACCCACTGGATACCCGGTCACCAGTTGCGTTCCCATAAACTAAAGTCTGGTGCCGCCACTAGTATCGGACTTCTTGATACAGTGCGGTTCTCTCCCCAAGCTGTTGAAAATATTAGGAATAAAGAGAATACTGACCCGGAATGCACAACAGACATGGAAAACAATACTCCCAACAAATATATCATTTACAGTTACATATAATATACAATAAATAGACAATAGTTCACTGTTCAGATTCGAGTACGATTTTTCTCCTCGAGTAGGGCGCGCGGAGGATTATTTCACCAGGCGTTCGCCGCGTGAAATAATACGCGCGTCCTACGAGAGGATAAAATTGTACTCGAACCCGAGCAGTGAACTTTTTTATTTATTTTATTGGTCTGTGTGAAACACACAGAGTATTGTTTTTGTACGGTTTCTTTTTCTTTTCGTTTTTATTCTTTTTTTATTCTTCTTATTCTCCTGTCTTTTGTCTTCTAAGCACTCATTTGTCCACACGATAACTCGAAAGCGAATTGTCCTATCTCACTGATTTTTTTCATACTGACAACGAGTTACAAGTTCTCGGCACCCAGATTCCTGGGGAATTAGGGGTGTCCTTGTGGGTGTTTTTGAAAGTGGGTCTCGCTCATATCTCAAGCATGGTATGACGTATGGACCTGGGACCAACACCAAACTAGTCGAAACTCAATGCAGGTTTACAATATGGGTTGAGGTCACCCAGGGGGTCACTGAGTGCATTTTTCAGAATTGCTGGAAATCACATTTTAGACCCCTTAATGCATTCCCTTGATCGGACCCTTTGAATGCTGTACACATATATGCCTTTTCTAGTTTCTTGGAAAAAATTATCATTATAAGTGAATATCTTTAAATACCCTTAACGAAAACCTATTTCTGATTTCTTTAAAACTACTTTATCCCCGAAAATAAACCTCCAAAGTATTCCCATTACATTCATAGAGGGGCGCAGTAGCTCAGTAGTTAGAGGTACAGGCTGCAAGCCGAGAGGTCCTCAGTTCGAATCCTACCTACGGCAACCGCCTTGTGTCTATGGGCAAAACACTTCACCCCATTGCCCACATGGGGGCATGGTGATGTTGTGTACTAAGGCATGCTGCACGTCGATGATGCACTTGGACTGACCATGCTTGTGTGGAGTTAGTATGTTGGGGAGTCTGACAGTTGTTTGCCGTTGCTCGGTGGTTCTCTCCAGGTTCCCAGACTTGCTTCATCCGTAAAACTGCTCGACACGAGGTCACCCTGGCTGTCGAAAGTGTTGTTAAAACCCTATAAATAAATAACATTCACAGAAGGCATGCCTTGATGGTGTAGTTGGAATATTTCTGTCTTCACTGTTTGTCAACACGATCAATCAATCCTATCTCAATGTTTTGGGAATACTGATAGACCGTCTGCCGTTAGTACTCGGTCACCTATGATTTGGAGGCATGTGGCGCCTTGGGGCTACAGAGATTAAAATGTGTTTACAAGATATATTGGCAAATGAGTTCGTTGAAGCAATAGCCATTATTTAAAACTGAATAGAATCTCTCATAAACAAAGGGTCGGGGAGAAACATGTAACATGGAATACCATTGTATATTTATTCAGTATCACGTTACAAATTCCACTCTCAAATCATGTTGAACAAAAAAAACCTTCACTTTTCAAAGCATTTTTAAAATTGATTTATTCTCAATCATAACTCGGGATCGACGGGTTTGGGGATGGAGTGGTGTGTGGATTTCTCCAAAACGCCTGTCATAGTTATAAAGTAATGAAATGGAATATCTGAATGGTCTGTTTTGTAACCCTCTTAATACTTCAGTGTGAGTACGGGCACCTTTAATATAACTCATCGCTACAGAATATTTTTCGCTTTCGTTTCTGTAACATTTAATTCTATGTGGGATGGGACACCTTTTCAGTGTGCCTCCCAAAGTAAGGCATTCTTAACCCTTTACCCAACATAACGGCGAAAACCAGCCAGCGTTATTCACAGAAATGTCTATTTAGTTTTAATTACTTTTTCATTTTTGCTTGAAAAACATAGCTTATGACCCCTCAGTGGAAGGAATTCATTTTTTATAGGATTATTTATTTATTAGTGTTTAAGGTCACATATTTCTGCACAATGGCTAATCATGACCACGACAGTTTTACGGGTGGAGGAAGCCGGAGTCCCCGGAAAGAACCACCGGGCAACAGCGAGAAAGCAGTCAGCTACCCCACATACTAATTCCACACAAGCAGGGTTAGCATTGGTTGAAGGCAGGTGCACCATCGATGTACATTGCGCCTTATTACACAGCGCCACCGTGCCCCACGTGAGCAATGGGGTGAAGTGTCTTGCCCAAGGACACAGCACGGATGCGGCAGGTGGGATTCGAACCGAGTACCTCTCTTGCTTGTAGCTTGCAGCCTGCACCTCTGCCAACTGAGCCACTGCGTCCCCTTTTAAAGGATTAAAATGGAGTATTTGAAGGGAGTATTTAAATCCCTCAAGATCTTAATATGGGTCCCAAAAATTATATTTTATGCAAAATCGAGAAAAAACATGGGCACCGATGGGACCTCGGTATTTTGTCAATGCCAGTAGGTCTTCAGATAGGCTCTTGGGGGTAAGTAACGCCTCTTTACGTCTATATTTCAACATTACTGAACTATTTCACTCCCAATATACCTCCAGAGGTACCATGCACCTTAACATTTTCAAGCTAATATGAATATTTTCCATCATCTGCAAATATGGTAGATCCGGAATTGAAGAAGCCAATATTTTTAAAATGCTTTATGCTCAAACATCAGGCTTGGTATGACCTATAGACATAGAACCTACACCGAATGAGTTGAAACTTGCTGGAGGTTCAAAATGTGGTCCACCCCAATGCGGTCAACAGAGGACATTAAGAGCATATTTTTCGACCTATTTGGAATTGCATTTTATACCAACTAAAGCAATTCTGAAGATTATACATGTTTCTCATTTTTCTAATAAATGGCAGAACCAGTAATGTCAATTTCTGACTCCCTGATTGAACCCTTTAAATGGTGTGCACACATATGCCTTTTCTGGTTTCTCAGAAAAATTGTTCTGATTCCAGTACGAATATCTGTAAATACTATTAACGAAAACCCATTTCTGATTTGTTAAAAATTATTTTACTCCCGAAAATAAGCCTCCATAAATTCTTTTTCTATATACTTTTTTCTCTGATACTTTAACCCTTTTCACACAGACTTGAATTTACTGGTGGCAGTAAATTATGTTTCTCTATTTTTCTCCTTATTTGTCCCCCCCCCCCCCCCCCCCCAAAAAAAAAAAACCCTTTATAATTGATTCCGTGGTTGCTTTCAAGACATGTCAACAAAAAAATAGTCCGTCATCGCTGAGAGTGGAAAACGATGCAGGGAGTTGAATACCACTTTCAGCGTGGGGAGTGTGAATACAATTTGTTTTTTCGGGAAGAAAACCGAATAAAACTTAAATAAACGAACATGAATCACTCTTATTTCCCATTTCTTACAAAAGATATCTTGTAAAAAGACGAACGAAAACGAAAACAGTCCGATTTAGTTCAACAGCAGCTAAAAACAAAAGAAAGCTATCCAACGTTAACATGGATTAATTGACCCTTAAGATCTTATGAATAGCACTCAAGTCTATACAACTTTAATTTACTGAATCTGGAGTTGACCGAAAATTTCCCTGTGTACATGTACATGTGGATCGAAAAGGTGAAAGAATACCCCCCCCCCCCCCCCCCAAACTAAAAAATCACAAAATACAAGAATTAAATTTCGAAAAAAACACTTGCAAAAATAATGTAAGCATTACTCACAAAAGTCTTCAACAAAGTCTTCATAAAAATGTTAATTAACACAAAAAGAGAATATGACTTGAACGCGAACGACAAATGCAAACCAAAGGTCCGAAACATCTGTGATAAGTTTAGACATCGCCCCTTCAGTGGAACAAAGCGCCCACTGCAATGCTGTAGCATTGCAGGTGGCGTTTTGTTCCACTCACATGGCATGCAGCACAGAATAATACCCAATAATAAGAGATAAGCAAAAATAAGAAATTAGTTTAGTTTAAACGTATTTTATTGTCATTAGATTGAAAACTGACAAAAGGATTGGAACACAAGTTATTAAACTTATATAAGCTCCTCTCCTAAAACATTCAATGGCAGCTAACAAAAATATACAAAAAAAAAACATTTTATATCTACAATATAACAAACATGTTTCAAATAAGATAACAGGAAACCAATTCATAATAGTTGAAGAGAAGTGAGGAATACGACATGCAGGTATTGGATCAGATGATATTAAGCAAAAGAAAACAGTGGAGAGTTGAGTGTTGTGTCCTTATAATAACAAATTGGGAAAGCACAATGTACTACTTCTGTGTTATCAACTACCAACAACTGAACACCTCTACTGGTTTCGAACAGTCATTTAGCCTTCTGGAAACAATTGTTTCAGTGCATTCGTACTATGATATCTTAAAACAATGAAGTAATAATAATTGCAAAACCTGTTTAGTTTGGCCTTTGATCATCAAATCCCAACGTTCTATATGATAAAATCGATTCGATTATTTTGTTCGCGAAAGACTATATTCACACATCTAAGTGCAATATTATGTACTCTGCTTTTAGTACCTTTGGACTCTTTCTAAATTAAATAAGACAAATGGACGAGAAAACCGGAAAACCGCACTTAGTTTAAACAATATTCATTACTGGAATTGTTAATTGTGAACATAACGCAAACGGATAAAAAGGAACAACTCATGCAATTAATAGTATACAATGTTACAAAACAACTGAATCAAAGAATACATTTTAAGGTTCAACAATAAGCTATAAGTTTTGGAAGTCGTCTCCCGAAAACCGCACTTGATAAGTAACATCGATGACTACCATGTAAATGATGATGCGAAGACAAATAGGCAGTGTATGCATATATAATCTCAAGCGAGGTAATTGGCAACATTGTTTTTTATATAAGTTTTGGAAGTCGTCTCCCGAAAACCGCACTTGATAAGTAACATCGATGAGTACCATGAAAATGATGATGCGAAGACAACTAGGCAGTGTATGCGCATATATAATCTCAAGCGAGGTAATTGGCAACATTGTTTTTTTATATATTTTTTGCTATCCGGAAAAATATACAAAAGAAAACGTTACGTATTGACCTTCTCTCTCTCTCTCTCTCTCTCTCTCTCTCTCTCTCTTCTCTGTCTCTCTCTATCTCTCTCTCTCTCTCTGTCTCTCCCTCTCTCTCTCTTTTTTTCTCTCTCTCACTCACACACACCAGGGAACACGGCATTTGGAGGATAACACATGGACATCCAATCTCGGATAATACTGTACACATGCGTACATTAATAGCTATTTCGAAGTAGCCGCCGTTGGGCCACGCAGACCTTCAATCTTTCAAAAACATTTTGTCCCATGGACACCCAGACATCGAGAGAGTAAGATATCCCCTCTCCTCCTTGCCACAAACACACCCCTATGCGCGGCGCGTGATGCTTCGCATCATGGCCCATTACTGGAATATGCCCCATCTCCACCAACCTCAGAAGTTTGCATCCACACTGATTGCAAACCTTTTCTGCAGACGGACCGATTTATCAAACATTCAATAGAAACTTCACTTGTTTACAGAAGATTTGTTGTAAACAGATATGGCATGATCAGGTGACTTGTTTGCAAAAGATCCTACCGAGGACGGCAATCTTTCTACTCGGTGCAAATATATTGAGGATATCTACTGGCTTTTCCGTGGATACGCCCAATTATTCTTTTAATAATGTGTATTTCCTTGAGCGGCTTCCGATGAACACACGCAAAAATACACTACATTATATTATTGTTGTGTGTGCTTTGGAAAATTTTCCAATACTTCTAGCCGTGGCGACCAATTCAAAGCACAAAAATCTGTTGTTTGTTGTCTAACCATTCTCTTGGTCTGCGGGGCACATTTGTACATCACATACAAATGGGTCGAAAGGTGTTTTGAAATAAGAAAGTAATGAAAGGTAAGGCACCACAAGACATTTTTGTTAAAGCTCTGTTGTTTGTTTTACACTACTCATAGAGTGGATTACCACAAAACCCACATGGAGTGAAGTTTCCACATCGTTAATAACTCTTTTTATCGTATGACTCGTCCGTTTTGTTCACTTTAAAACATTTGATATTTTGTTTTCATATTAATCAGTGATAAATAAAGCCTTCCGTCAATTTCAAAAACAGACAATTTGATTGGCTGAACAAAATACAACTGGGCCACATTTTCATAATTTGCATAATTAGAGTTGGGAACTTTCATTGGTCAATTTCAAATCTGGACAATTTGATTGGCTAAACAAAATACAACTGGGTCACATTTGCAAAATTTCAGTAGAGAGAATTTTCGTTATCTGTCCTATTTAGGGTGGGTTATATTGTATTAATCTTTTACCTACAAGAAAAGCGCCATTCATTTTTTTTTATATTTTCACTTTTTGCTTCCAAAACATAGGTTATGACCCCTCATTGGAACGAGCTCGTTCCAATGAGGGGTCATAACCTATGTTTTGGAAGCAAAAAATGAAAATTTTTAGTTATACGAGGTGATGGGTTAAAAAGTTATACTAAGTGGCTAATTTGTGCTTGTGTGTGTCATATGATAAATAGAATATGAAATGAGTGTTTTTCTCTTATAATATTTATGAAACTCGTCCGAATTTTCCGTTTGGGCTCGCCAGAGGCTCGCCCAAACGGAAAATTCTTAGACTCGTTTCATAAATATTATTTGAGGAAAACACTCATTCCACATCCTCTATTTATACCATGATTACCTATTCTACTATATATAAAAAAAATTGTACTCGCCAACCGTGGTGAACACGCCGGTAATGGGATTTCAATAGTGTGAATTTACACCTTTTGTGTTACTACATCCAAGTTGACATTTGGTGACCTCGTGTTGAATGCAAACAAAATTTATCACTCGTCGCCTCATGAAGAGTGAAAAGAAACCGGCAAATATTTATTACGTTTTTAAATAAGTTTATCTCAAAAGATACCAAAAATTAACAAACATACTTTGCCTCGTGTTAATAAGGCATTCATAACTCGAAATAGTGTGTTATGTTATTAAAATTAAAACGCTTCCGTAATTTGCGCGTTTCGTTTTCTCTTTCTTTTCGGCGAAACAATTGCCAGCGGATGTACCGCCCACTGATATACATGTAAACAAAAATATATTCGCATGTGTGAATATTGATTTATTTAACATTTAAACTCGTATTAATCTGACGATCATGGTATAAATAAAATATACCCAAAGTAGCTTGGTGTGCCAAATGTTCACCACTCGTGGTGAAGTAGTGTTAACCGCGCGCCAGAGGTTCGCGCCAATTGGTACACCAAGCTACTATGGGAATATTCGATATATCTGTGAAAAGGTATAAGAACGCCAAACAAAGTTCCAATGGATCTTTGAATTACCCCGGATGGCCATTGGCTGAAACCTTGCTTGGTATATTATGCATTATCAGAAGAATCGGTTGTTATTGTATGAATAGGAATTCCACACCACGTGAGTTTTAGCGGTAATCCACTCTTCGTGTACTGCAATTATTGTAGACGACACTTCTGATGGCTTCAAAGTGTGCTTTGCTGTCAAGAAACCGATTCTCTGTTTCTGTCGCTCCAGAGAGGTTTAGTTCATAACTGTGCAATCGTTCCGATAATCTATAACATTGTGTATAATAAATAGACAAAACTACATGTATGTTTCAATGAGTCGTTTTGTATTCAATGAGTCAGATGTGCGTAGGAAGAAAACGTCGAGACCGAAGGTCGAGATGTTTTCTTTCTACGCACATCTGACGAATTGGATACAAAACGACTCATTGAAACATATATGTGGTTTTGTATTTATTACATGACCCAAGCACCTACTGACCTAATTTTCTTTTCTATCAACGGTGGTAAACACCATGCACTTTATGCAGTCGCATTGCATAAAAAAGTCCCGGTTGGAACAGGTTGGTGTGCAATACGGAATTGCGTATTGCACGCCGTATTGCATAAGAGAGACTGCATGGGTATGTAATAAATCGCGGGATCACGCCCACACCTGTATAATTGACGCCACAATTGTTTAATTAACCTTTGACACGGTAAAAGGATAATTCAATGCTAAGTCCGAAGCAACCCACTCACTACGTCGACGTTGTCTTCTGACGTAGCGCATTTATTAGGCATGTTGTGAACGTTGTTCCCGTAATAAGCTATTGGATAGTGATTATGTGATACACATGGTTCACTAAATTCGTGTTGAGCCTTTGCTCAAATCGACTTCAGTGGAATAAACTCATAAATTCTGTATACAACAGGATGACTTTTATATCCTTTTCACTATATCATTATGTGGACAACCTGAAACGCTGCTTGAGGATGAAATAAATTTTAAGGAAAAAATCAATAATTTTTCTGCGACACTGTCGAAACGCACCAAGAAAGCCCTGACGTCATGTTTACAAGCAACAATAAAATGTGTATCATTTTATTCTGGAATATTTAAGTCATTACCACCCTTTGGTTCCGAGGTGGTGTATAGAAGTTTCGACCTCGCCTCTGGGTCAAGTATCGACTCGTTTTGATACACCATCTCGGACCCACTCCCCGTAGTGGTAAAAACCAATTTATCTTACAGTACAGCCGGCGTGGACTGGTCACTTTCCATAGATTAGCAATATTCCCACAGATGCAATAATATTAGATTTCAAACACTATTTATATGAATAATCATCAAAATATAATTAATGAACCACCGAGTACAAAGCGGTGCTTCATTAATTAAATTGCTGATGATTTTTATTACCTGGTAAACGCTTGCGTGGACATCACTGCCCACGTATGTATTACGGCCAGACTACGAAGCCTCTACTGTACAATACCTCCTCCCCCAAAAAGTGATATATCTTTAATTTATTAAAGAAACTATTTTAATATGCTCCAGCCGAAACACAAAGCTGCTTTCATGAGTGTTTTGACCATTCAAAGGAATATATTCGCGCCGAATAAAAACAATGTCTCTGTCTATGGAGTTTCCGTTTCAGTTAAGCGCAAAACAACTGAGTTTAGGACGCACAAGCCGCTGGTATACATAATAAATTCACTAGCTTTATTGACTTAATTAGTATTACCAAGGCAGTGACCTCAACCTGAGTAGTGTGGAATGGCTGTTTCGAGCCCACTAAATTTTTTGTCTCGATCGCACCTCACCAAAAACGTTTTTTTAGCAAATCGCGTTCGTCACGATCGAATTGTATGGATTTGTTCGATGTGACACGCCCACGTTCATATCGTCACTTTTTCCTGATTCTTACAATGGGTGACGGTAGACGAGGTGTCGTGGGTTCGACGTTCGATTTCTCTAACAGTCAACGTTGACGTTGGGCTGGCTACGGAATTTTGACAAATTCTAAAAATTCTCTCTCTTAAAAATTCACTTTTTGGTGGGCTGGTAAATCTGACAGGACCGATCCCGGGAAAACTCTCGCCTTTTCGCAGAGGTAACACTGACCACCATTCTAGGTAATTTTTTTCGACAGAATACCACCAAAAACACCACCGATGCGAATGAAATACTAGCGATCCAACGTCGATTCCCGCGGAAAAAAACACAGTCCGAATCGAGCGGTGAATTTATCGGCAGGTCCGAATCAGTCATCGATGATGTGGAGAGGTTTTTGGCAAGGAGAGAGAGATAGCTCGCGGAGTCTAAAACGTGCGAGGTGGGCCCGCTCCGGCCTGTGATTATGTAGATATTACGCGTTGTGAGACTGATGATAAAAAAATTGTTTTGACCAACGAAATAACAGAATTATCGATCAAGCAGCATCAGCTTCATTCTATTTTCATCATAAAATTTAATAACCGTTTTTGTCATTAAAGAAAAAAAACTGAAAAAGTTGATATTTTTTTATATATATATAAGAAGTAGAAAAAATTTTTTTTACAATTAATAATTATTATCATAAAAAGTTTAACAATTCACAAAAAAAAATTTGAAATCACAAAAAAAATTTGATAAAAAAATATTTTAAAAATAAGTAGAAAAAAAAACAAACAAAAAATTTTTACAATTAACAATTATTAGCATTAAAAAAATACACTCACAAAGTTTTGTCATTAAAGAAAAAAACTTGTTAAATAAAAGAAGTGGTTATTTTACATATATAATAGGAGTAGAAAAAAAAAGAAAAACAAATATTTTTACAATTAGCAATTATTATCATTAAAAAAATACACTCACAAAATTTTGTCATTAAAGAAAAAAACTTGTTAAATAAAAAAGTGGTTATTTTACATATATAATAAGGAGTAGAAAAAAAAAACAAAAAAAATTATTTTTACAATTAACAATTATTATCATTAAAAAAAAACACACACACAAAATTTAATAACTGTTTTTTTTTGTCATTAAAGAAAAAAAAACTGTAAAAAAGGTTGTTATTTTTACATATATAATACGAAGTAAAAAAAAAATATTATTTACAATTAATAATTATTATCATTTAAAAAAAAATAATCAGTCATGACATCGTCAGTATCTAAACAATTCACATTGAAGAGAGTCGACAGATTTTCGAAGTTCGGTAGTAAAATTTATAGACTACATTCGCACGACGCCATCGAATTGAAGAACGTGGAGACGAGTGGATTGAGAGACGAATATGAGAAATATACATTACCTTTGAAATTGAATGAGACCGCTCTGGATTTAACGTACGAATGCCAAGACGATCTATTAGCCATTCTCTCGGAAAAGATTGAAAATTTTGATCCAGACGATCTGTTGTTCATCTACGGGAGTAATATATATGCGATCGTCTCTAAAGAAGTGGTCGATAAATTGAAACTGAACAAGGAGGAAGAACAAAAGTTCGAGAGTGTGAATCTAGTTTTCAGATGGATTTATCAACTTAGAGATGATAGCTTTAAAGTTAACACGCTCATAACGGACGCGAAAATAAAAAAGAGAGAGTTAGTTCATTATAGATAGATTTAAATCTTGATTTGAAAAGCTTATTAAAGTACTTATCATGAGTTAGTACGTGTTTTTTCTGTTTGTCTTTCTGGTTTTTTTTGTCATTAAAAAAAAAACAAATAAAAAAATATATATATATAATAAGAAGAAGTTTTACAATTCACAAAAAAAATTTTGGAAAAATTACAATAAATATTATATATACATATTAAATAAAAAAAAATGCCAAAAACAAAAATGTATATCGTGGAAAAAAAATTATATTTTTCTACTAAATCCGAGTTGAAAAAGTACTGTAGAAATCTAGGAATTAAAAATTATAACCGTTACAAAACCAAAGAACGATTGATCGAAGCCGTGTGCGAGGAGACTTGTGACCTATCACTGGTAAAATTACAAGCCAACGTGCGTTCGTCGTTGAAATTGAAAGGTGGCAAATACATGAAAAAAGACGAATGCATAAGTCATTTGCTCGACGGAAAGGGAATAAACAAAAGATCTGTGGTAGTGACAAAAACAACTCGAATCGCGAAAAAAAAAGATCAGAAGATAGCGACGACAAAACAATGTCAACAAACGACCACGGAGAAAACTAAGAAGAAGAAGAAGATGGCCATTAAACGAAAAGCAGTAGAGTGGCAGAAGGTTTCGAAAGAGAATAATAAAAAAAATGAAAAGCGATACGGTTCGAGATGATGATTCGTTAGAAAAAAAACGATGGATGCAATCAAGAGAGTGGTAAATGAAAATAAGGTATCGATGCTATAATGGATATCGTGATCGAAGCGTCGAAGTCACCATTGGTTTTGATAGAATGGGACGAAGCCATCAAAGGATGTTTAAAACTTTCAACGTGAGGCATGGTCTCATAAAAAAAACTTGATCCCGAATCGTTCATGGAACGGGTGAAGGGTAGAGTATTGGACGTAATTCGAAACCAAATAGGTAAGGGTTTAAAAATAAGAATGATCTTGTATTGTCTGATGAAAAAGGTCAACGCCCAAACGGGTGAGATCCTGGAACGAGATGCCCTTTTCCGATCTAAAAACGAGATTGTGTTCAGAAAGGACGAATTAGTTGACGTTTGTTACTATCGATAATGTAATAAATGGCCATAATGTAATACCAACCCATAATGTAATACAAAAAATGCCCGTAATGTATTGCGTACCCATAATGTAATAAAAAACGACCCATAATGTAATAAATGTAATAACGAGTGATAAATGTTAGGCGCCCGTAATGTAATAAAATTCACAAAAATTTAGATACAAATTACACTCATCCAGGACTGTAATGTAATAAAATTCTAAGCTTGATTTTGTTTTTTTCTCTTTACTCCAGCAGTGCGTTCGGCTACTTATGACACATAATACGCCTCTGTCAATGCTGCCAATGTCCCCTATGTCGTACACAGCCGACATGTATGGGTGTGTTGGGATTACTATGGAGGGTATTCCGGGACCTGGGGCGGGTATACCCTTCTCTGGGTGACAGGCATTATCCCTCTTCGATTTGTACCACCCACGCAAACGACTTCCTTGATAGCCTCTACTGCCCTGCCACAACCATATTGGTCTACCTTACCAGACATTCAATAATTTCGATTCCAGGATGGTCATTTATAACTGAAGTCATCATATTCGACCAGCTGTTCACTTGCACAAAAACAATGTGGTAGCAGGTTCCTGCTGTTAATAAATGTAAGTAACTCTGACGAAAGTTGATGGGACAGAGGGTGGAGTGGGTGCGGCGGGGTATGGGTGCACAATGACCGGATAGTGGGGGGAGGGGGTAGTGTGGGACCTGAACATATTAGTCATTTCCCTGTACTGTACTACTATAGGTTCTTGTCGCACCCACCGCACTTGGAAACCAATAAGCCCGATCCCAGGATGACACTTAATAACGACCACATCATATTCCCGATCCTGTGATCACATGTGTTAAGTAGTATTATCAGTCCACCACACGGACTACCACGTAAACCACCTACAGTTCCTGGCGGTTGGCAGGAACTTCCTGCCAACCGCCTACTCTATCACACCGACTATTCTCGTGTTCATCTCCGCCATTGTGTCATCTTTTCCTAAGCTGCACTCAAACAACATACGTAGCTAGACAGAGGAGTAACATGGGCCTGTCCGTTTGACCGTGTGGTGTCACCTTGACCATCAACCCGGTGACCTTGAGCCTGTATATTGGCTCCTGCTGGGCCAATTTTCATGACACTTGGTGTGTGGTTCGGGCGCCCAACTATTTCGCCACACCCGGTGCCCGTCATGTGTGACCTTGATATTCACATCGTTGACCTTGAACCTGTGTCTCGGCTGATGCTGGGCCGATTTTCGTGAAACTTGGTATGTGGGAGTAGTTCGGGGCACTCAATATATATATATAGTCTATCTGGGTTTACCCGTTTCACTGGTTAGTTTAGTAAAGAACCGTGTGTGATCACCCCACCCCACTCCAAACCCAACATCCAGCCACCCCATCCCATCCCACCACGGGGCATCACCCCCATTAGTGTACCCGTTTCACTGGGTAGTTTAGTGAAGAACCATGTGTGATAATAACCTGCACCACCTCCACCCCCACCCCAATTAATAGACTGGTTGGGGGTAGGGGATTGGTCACACGAGGTTTAATGGTCGTGGGTCTCAAGGTACACCAGAATACACTCACCATCCCACCGCAACACGTTGCGCCCCACCCCGGGGATATCAACCCCATTAGGTCACTCCTTTGGGGTAGGGGATTGTTCATGCCAAGTTTGGTGCTGCTGGGTGTAACGTTGTAAGAGTAGTTAGAGAACAACCCGGGGGGCATCACCTTATCCACATCCCATAGGAGGCGACCCCCGGGACATGAATCCCCTTAGGACACTCGCCGAGGATAGGTGATTGTCCATACAAAGTTTCATGTTGCTCGGTGTAACGATGTAGTAGTAGTGAGCGACCAGACACACTTCACTAAACTATCGGGTAAACGGTTCTTCACTAAACTACCGAGTGAAACGGGTACACTAATGGGGTGATGTTTTCGGGGTGGGATTGAGTAGGCTTAGGGTGGGGTGATCACACACGGTTCTTCACTAAACTACCCAATGACCCGTATGAAAAAGTACCATGGTATACCATGGAACTACCATGGTGCAGCCTGGTACTAACATGGTACAGCCTGGTACTACCATGGTACAATTCATGTGTACCATTGTACCACCAAGATACTACCATGGTACAAAACGGATGTACAACCACACAATGTTCACATATCATGCGATCCATGGTAGTAACATGGTAGAGGTACCATGGTAAACGATGTGGGTACCATGGTACTTGTACCATGGCAAAATTACCCTGGTATTATAAGTACCGTGGTATTGGTATCATGGTAGCAAAATGGTACAAGTACCATGGTAAAAGATGGTACAAGTATCCTGGTATAAGTAACATGGTACTGGTATCATGGTAGTACCATGATACATGTACCATGGTAGTAACATAGTACTCAGTGGTTAGAGTAATGTGTTCGCGACCACGTCATCTCAGGTTCGATTCCCATGCGGGGATCGAAACTGCGACAGAGAGATCTCGAGTGCACTGAGTTGTGTCCTTTAGCAAGAACCAATGAGAAGCGGCAAGTCACTTTCAATTGTCCATTGTGTCAGTCCCACCGAAGCATAGTTAGCACTGGTTGAAGTCATGTGTACCTTCAGTCTTTGGCACGTATTAGCACACGGCGCCACCATTCCTCCAGGCGAGCAATAGCAATGAAAAGCCTTGTCCAGGACACATTTGACTGTGAATTGATGTCGGGACTGTAGCATCTCGGAAACGACGCCCAAATCATTTAGATAGCCGGCTCCCGGTGGTACACCCCTTATAAAAATGTACCAAGGTTTTACCATGGTATAATGTACCACGGTATTTTGGCCCCTGGTACAACCATGGTACCTGTACCGTGGTATTACTCTGGTAATACTAGGGTAGTACCAAGACCGAAAAACGTGGGACTTTTTACCATACATGTACCATGGTGTTACCTGGTACAGAGTATCATCGTAAAAACCGTGGTGCCATACATATGTGCCATGGTACTACCATGATACCAGTACCACGGTACTTATACCACGATGCTTGTACCATGGTACAAGTATCATGGTACCCCACATCGTTTACCATGGTACCTGTACCATGTTACTAAATGATGAGGAGTACCATGATACAATTACCCTGGTATAAGTAACATGGTACTGGTACCATGTTACTTATACCAGGGTACTTGTATCATGGTACTCCTCATCATTTACCATGGTACATGTACCATGTTATTACCATGGTACCTGTACCATGGCACTACCATTATACCAGTACCATGTAACTTATACCAGGATACATGTAGCATCTTTTATGATGTGGTCGTTATTAAGTGTCATCCTGGGATCGGGCTCATTGGTTTCCAGGTGCGTTGGGTGCGACATGAACTTATAGTAGTACAGTACAGGAAAATGACTAATTTGTCCAGGTAGTGAAAATTGGAGAGACAGATTAGAGATCATACGCTTAATTTGGGGCAAAGTAGCCTAATCCAAATCCCATCGAGCTATAGGATATCCCCTGTCCCAATACCAGTACACTCACCATATCGCATCCCGATATTCCTCTGCGCCGATTGACTCAACGTCTTACTTCTGTTCTATCTTTTCCTTGTATCCCACACTACCCCCCCCCCCCCCACTATCCAGTCACTGTACACCCAAACCCCACCGCACCCTACTCCACCCTCTGTCCCAGCAACTGTTGTCAGAGTTACTTGCATTTATTAACAGCAGGAACCTGCTACCCAAATTGCTTTTGTGCAACTGAACAGCCGGTCGAATATGACTGCAGTTATAAATGCCCATCCTGGAATCGAACTTATTGAATGTCTGGTAAGGTAGACCAATATGGTTGTGGCAGGGCAGTAGAGGCTATCGAGGAAGTCGTTTGCGTGGGTAGTACAAATGGACGAGGGATAATGTCTGTCACTCAGAGCAGAGTATACCCGCCCCAGGTCCCAGAATACTCTCCATCGTAATCCCAACACACCCATACATGTTGGCTGTGTACGGCATATGGGCCATTGGCAGCATTGACGGAGGCGTAGGATGTGTCATAAGTAGCCGAAAGCACTGCTGGAGTAAAGAGAAAAAAAAACAAAAATCAAGCTGAGAATTTTTTTACATTACGGGCCTGGATGAGTGTAATTTGTATCTAAATTTTTGTGAATTTTATTACATTATGGGCGCCTAACATTTATTACACGTTATTACATTTATTGCATTATGGGTCGTTTTTATTACATTATGGGTACGAATTACATTACGGGCATTTTTTGTATTACATTATGGGTAGGTATTACATTATGGCCATTTATTACATTATGGGTCGTAACAGACGTTTATAAAGTGATGAAAGACAAAATGATGGAATTTGTGGCTACTTTTCAAAACAAGGGAAGTAATTGGACGTTCGAGAAGATATTGAATCTCGAGATTCACGTGGACAGACACAATCCTTTGAAGGCATCTTCCTACATAAAATTACCTTATTTCATATTTAAAAAAACAAGCCGTGATCAACAAGAAAAATGAAGATGATAACGAGTGTTTCAAATGGGCGATCACATCGGCCTTGTATTCCACAGAAAAGCACGCTCAGTGAGTTTCCAAGTACTCAGAGACTTGTAAACATCTCGACTGGACGGGAGTGTCTTTCCCAACGCGGCTGAAAGACATTGGAGATTTCGAAAAGCTAAATCCTACCATGGCCGTGAACGTTTTGGGATACGAGGGAGATGATAAAAAAGGAGAAGTCTGTCCTCTCAGACTGACCTCGCACAAAGAGGGAGAAAAGATTGTTAATTTGTTATTAATTTCAGAGGGTGACAATCAACATTATTGCTGGATTAAAGAAATGAGTCGATTGTTGTCGAAGCAGATTTCTAAACGTGGACATGAGAGATTTTTCTGTCTCAACTGAATGAATTCGTTCCGTAGTCAAGAATCATTGACGCGTCATCGGGGATATTGCAGCGAAAAGCAAGGCGTTGCCGTCAAAATGCCTAAACTAACACTTACGTGGATTTTCGCAACTGCAAAAAAAATTAGAACCACCATTTGTCATCTATGCTGATTTCGAATGTTTCACTACGAAAATAAATTCTTGCCACCCTGACGAGCGTAGGGTTTATGCTGAAAAATAGAAGCATGTACCTTCGGGCTATTGTTATTATGTGAAATGGTCTTTCGACGATCGAGAATCGTCGGGTCCATTCGTCTAAACCAAACGTTCAGATGATGACGATGTGGCTCAAAGATTCGTAGAAGAGTTAGAATCGAAAATTCAAATATTATACGACAAATTTAAAAAACGTATAGACATGATCATCACGCCAGACCAACAGCGAGAATACAATGAAACCATCGAATGTCATATCTCTAGACAATCATTCGATAATAATTGTGAAAATAATAAAAAAAAAGTTAGAGATCACGATCACTACACATGTCTGTTTTGCGGTGCTGCTCACAACAAATGTAATTTAAGATTTCGAGACGCTCAGTTCTGTCTGTTGACATTTCACAATCTCTCAGGTTACGACAGTCACTTGTTCGTGAAAAATATGGGTGTTAGCAAGGGGAGTTGAGTTGCATCACGCAAAAAGATGAAAAATACATTTCATTCACTAAATGTAAAGTCGTCGATAAAAAGAGAGTCATCAATGGTTTGACTGAGAAAATGAGTCCCATCTATAGAGAGATACGTTTCATCGATAGTTATAAATTTATGTCAACCAGTCTGGAAAAATTAGTCAACAGTTTGAATAGGGAGAAATTTAAAATCATGCATAAACATTTTAATGATAGACGAGAATTGGTGGACATTATGTTGAGGAAAGATGTCTATCTTTACGATTACATGAGTGATCTCGAAAAATTCGACGAGGTCGCTCTACCTCCTAAAGAAGATTGTTATTCGAAATTATACCAGTCTCACATTTCAGATGACGATTACGAACATGCGCAAAAAGTGTGGACATTATTTGACATGAAATCCATGAGAGAATATCATGACCTATATTTGAAAAATGACGTGCTTCTCTTGGCTGATGTGTTCGAAAATTTTCGACGAGTGTGTTATCGACATTACGACCTAGATCCGGCTTGGTATTTCACTGCCCCCGGTCTCGATTGGGACGCTTTCTTGAAAACGACCTAGGTTCGATTGGAATTATTAACAAACATAGACATATTGCCCATGTTCGAAAAGGCTGTGAGGGCTAGTGTCTCTATGATTTTCACTAGATATGCTAAAGCAAATTACATGGGAAAAGATTTTGATTTGGAAAAACCGAGTAAATACATACAGTATTGGGACGCTAATTATTTGTACGGTTGGGCCATGAGTCATTGATCGGAAATTTCAAATGGGTCGAAACGTTGGAAAAAAAAGAAAAATGGAAAGACTATCCTTGTATTCTAGAGGTTGATTTGGACTATCCGGAAACGTTACATGATTTACACAACGATTATCCACTAGCTCCTGAACGAATAGAAGTGAACGGCATCGACAAACTCATTCTTAATTTAAATCACAAACGCAAGTATATGGTCTACTGTGAAAATCTGCAACAGTACATCGATCGCGGGATGAAATTGATCGACGTGCATCGAATCATTCGATTCGACGAGGAGCCTTGGATGAAAAAATACATCAATCTCCACTCGAATTTAAGAATGCAGGCCAAGAGCGACTTCGAAAAAGGTTTCTTCAAACTCATGAACAATTGCGTGTTTGTGAAATCTACGGAAAACATCAGGAAGAGAACTAACGTTCACCTCGTCACGTCTGAAGAGAATTCAAGAAAATTAATCGTGAAACCCAGTTATCAACATAGAACCATATTCAATGAAAATCTAGTGGTCATGCACATGCAAAAGACACATCTAAGGTTCGATAAAGCCTGTTATCCTGGAGCGATAATCTTAGACATTAGCAAGCAGTCGATGTATGAGTTTAACTACAATTACATCAAAGCGAAATTCGATTCGAAAGCTAAACTATTGTTCACCAACATGGACAGTCTAGTTTACGAAATAGAGACTAGGGACATCTATGAGGACATAGCGTCAGACGTGAATGAATGGTTCGACACGAATAATTATCCCGACGTTCACCTGTCTAAGATTCCAAAGGGTGTCAATAAAAAGGTGTTGGGTAAATTGAAAGATGAGAGCGGTGGAATACAAATCACCGAATTCGTGGGTTTGAGACCTAAATTGTACGCTTATCTCATCGATGGTGAAGAGATCAAGAGATGTAAAGGATTCAAGCGTGTGTGACGAATAAAAACATCGCTTTCGAAGAGTATAAAGACTGTCTTTTCGAAAATTTGACGGTTTATAAAAAGATGGCTATGATTCAAAGCGACATGCATGAGATATACAACAAAGAAATCAATAAGATTGCGTTGACGGCTGACGATGATAAGAGAATTATATGTGAGGATAAAATACACACTTTCGCACTCAGACATTATTCTGTGATATTTCAACAAATTCAAGAGGATGATGAATGGTGTACGACTGAAGACATCGAAATGTCGTAAGTTTAAAAAAACTCGCGAGTTTATAAATTAAAAAAAATAATAGAAAAAAATAATAAATAAAAAACAAAATAAAAAACTAGACTTTATGATTCTGGAGAATCATGGCTTTTCCCGATGAGATTCCATGATTTTTCATGACCCCACAGTGACTGATGAATTGTTTTAACTGTCTCACTGAAGTTCCTTCATTGATGTTATGAGAAAGGTGAGTATAGTAGTCTCAAACGACTCAGTTTGATAAAAAAATTGTTTAGGTAAAAACCATCATTAACGGTGGAGTGGGTTAATGTCAATATCGTCGTCCAACAAGTTAATGACCGACAGAAGGAGTTATGTTTGTTTGACACATACCCACATAGAGCTGTGGCTATTTGAAAATGGTCCATTTTATCTCAAATGCATCCAAAATATTGATGTCTGGCAGCTTGTAGAGGGTTAACAAGTGCTAACAGGAATATTCATTCATGCAACTTGTAATGTCACACCAAGAACTGCGAATGGCCATTTTTTCTTTAAAATCCACAAGATGTTTTCAGAGAAATCCCAGGAGAACATGAATTTTAAGCTATTGATGGGTATCATTGTTTATCCAGCCCAAAACGGGTTAAGTGTTGTTTTTTGAATACTCTTATTACTTCCAAAAATAATTCTCAGTGAATTCTACTTCCACTTATTTTGATCTCTCGTCTCAAATTCAGGTACTGTGGGTATGCAAACACAGCCCATTTTATCAACATTTTGATGTTTGAGAACCTGCATAGGGTTAACAAATGCTTCCAGGAATATTTTGTACATGCAGTCTGTAATGTCACACTAAGATCTGAGAATGGCCATTTTTTCTTGAAAATCTACGGGATGTTTTTAAGGAAATCCTCAGATAACACGAATTTTTAACCTTTTGAGGGGTATCTCTCTGTAACCAGTTCTAAAGGGTTAATGCTTGGTTTTGTGAATATCTTCATTACTTACCGAAATGATCGACGGTGAATTCCACTTCCAATGAAGGAGGTTATGTTTATCTCGTAGGTACACATTTGGTGTTATGGTTGCCCAAGAACAGCCCATTTTCTCCAAATGTCTATGCTTGGCAGCCTCTGGAGGGTTAACAAATGCTTACCAAAACATTTTGTTCAGGCAATTTGTAATGGCACTCGAAGACCTGTGATTTGTAATGGCACTCGAAGACCTGTGAATGGTCAATTGCTCTTGAAATTTTTTTTTGAGAAATCCACAGAAAACTGGAATTTTAAGTTTTTAAGGGGTATATCTCCTTAACCAGTCAAAAATGGGTTAAGACCTCGATTTTTGAATACGTTTACTACTTACAAAAATGTTTCCCTGTCGGTTTTGCGTCCGGTAAAAGAAGTTATGCATCTCTGTTGCATTCCCATTTGATGTTGTTGGTGTCCAAAAACAGACTATTTTTTTCAAAATTTTCACATTTAGCAGCCCATGGAGGGTTAATAAATGCTTCCCGGAATAATTTATCCTATCAGTTGGTAATGTGACACCAAGACCTATCAGTGGTCATTTTCTCTTGAAAACTCTACCAGATGTTTGTAAAGAAATCCAGGGAAAACATAAATTTTTAAGCTTTTGATGGGTATCACAATTGACAACCATAAAAGGGGTTAACGCTTGGTTTTTTCAATACTCTTATTACTTACAAAAATGGCCACGATGAATTCCACTTCCAACAAAGGAGATTATGTTTATTTCTCAGGTACACATTGGGCGCTGTGTGTGTCTGAAAACAGCCCATTTCAACAAAATTACGATGTTGGGCAGCCTCTAGAGGGTTGATAAACGCTCACCAGAATATTTTGTCCATGCAACTTGTAATATCACACAAAGACCTGCGAGTAGTCAATTTTTTCTTGAAAACCTACAGAATGTTTTTAGAGAAATCCACAGAAAATGGGGAATTTTAAGATTTTAAGGGGTCTCTCTCTTTAGCCTGTCCAAAATGGGTTAAGACGTCGACTTTTGAATACCCTTACTACTTACAAAAATGTTTACGTATAGATTGTGCGCTCGATAAAGAAAGGCACTTTTCTTTGTGGCGTACCCATTGGGTGCTGTTGGCGTCCAAAAACAGCCCTTTTTATCACAATTTTGACATTTAGCAGCCCCTGGAGGGTTAACAAATGCTCACCGCAGTATTTTGTCCATGCAACTTCTATTGTCACCCCAAGGCCTGGGAGTGACAAATTTGTTTTGAAAATCTATAAGACTCGTTTAGAGAAATCCACGAAAAACCTGAATTTTTTAGCTTTATGGGGGTATTGCTGTTTAACCAGCCCAAAACGGGTTAACGCTTGGTTTTTTTGAACACCCTTGTTACTTACAAAAATGATCCTCGGTGAATTCCACTTCCAATAAAGGAAGTTATGTTTACCTCTCTTGTATCGTTTGGGTGCTGTGGGGGTCTGAAACCGGCCCATTTCATCAAAATTTCGATGTTTGGCAGCCTGTGGAGGGTTACCATATGCATCGCCTAGTATGTCGTGTGGATCAAAGGTCGTGTCATGGGTAGGTCTAGCAATGATGAATGTTTAAAAAAAATCTACAAGACTTGTTTCGAGAAAGTGCCGATAAGCCCCAATTTTGACAGTTTTTTGCCAATTCTGGCGAAATAAGGGTTAAATCGAAAATTCCGCTTAGGTATATTTTTAGATTTTTTGCCCCTCTATGCGTGTGCCAAATTGTGTGAAAATCGGTTCGAAAATGGCTTCTGAATCGTACGGAAAAAAATGTGTGGAAAAAAAAAAAAAAAAAAAAAAAAAACCCAAAAAATATAATAATTCGTAGAAAAACAATAGTCTTTTCCAGAGGGAAAAGCCTAAAAACAAAACATATATTATGAATAATAAGAAAATAAAACACATATCCGTAGAAGGTGTTGTCTTACCCAACGAACCCCTATCCAACACTGATCTATCGAAAGCGGCAAAAGATTTAAAAATCAAACATTTTCGAGGTGTGTTTTCTAGAGATGCCTTGCCAAGAAAAAAAGACTACGATTCGGAATGTGGAATTTTAAATCTGGATGATATCAGAGGTGAGGGTACGCATTGGGTCCCGTGGTTTTCGAATCGGAATAAAAATTATTATTTCAATAGCTATGGAATCTCACCACTGATAGAAATAAGGAACCAATTAACATCAATTATTTACAATACCGAATGAAGGCAAGCGCCAGATCAAGTGTTTTGCGATCATCTATGCCTCTACATTCTCAAGAGATGGTCAGAAGGAGATCACTTTCAAGATATTCTCAACAATTTACATTAAAGACATTTTTTTGTTGGGATATATATATAGAGAGAGAGACGATATATATAAATATATAAAAGTAAAAAAAAATTTGGTTGCATTAATTAAAATAATAAAAAAATATATGATTTTAAATAATAATAAAAAAACAAAAAAAATGACAGTCGATAAATTCGGTCGCACTGACGATAATGAAGGTTCCTCTAGAAAAAAAAGAAGAATCACTGTCAAAATTGTTGGTAACATTGCCAACTTGGATGAATGATACGTTCAAAGATGTGGACCTCGAAAAAGAACCTTTAAATTTAAACAATAAGAAAATCTACAATCTTCCCAAACTGACCGATTAGTCGGATGCCACGACTAAAAAATATGTCGATAGAGGAGACGAAAATTTTCGGCAGATGATGAGAGATAATTGCGTGAATAAAGCCATGAGAGACAATCTCGACTTGAAATCTAAACGAGTTGTGAACATAGCTGATCCTAGAGATTCGACCAATGTTGACACTAAAAGATATGCGGACGACTCTCATGCAAGATTCTGTAAACATCTAGGAGATCACTAGAGATTCAGGGGATACATCGATTTATATTCGGTGGGAGTGATGTTAGGATTACCCAGTCGGTGATATTTCTTTCTGAAATCCGTGGCGTCGCCGAATAGTCTGCAGAAATAATTTTATCGAAAGAGGCATTGTAATCGATGGCCAGATATCTCGTGGCATTTAGAAATCCCTGCATGTTTTTCAAGTTACAATGCTCGAATACGGAAGAATTTTCTCTTGAGACCCAGCCCTATCAGTTTGAAATGCCACTACAATGAATCGCGGTCTTTCCGAAGCAGATTTCATGGTCAATCTTCAATTGAAGTGATTGCTAAACGGTGGAATATTAGCCATGTCATGCTGTCTCATTCTAAATCCCACCGGTAATTTACTCTTCGATTCTATGATCTTGTAGAGATGTACTTTCTCCATGACTGAAGGCAATACATTCAGAACGAACCAAGATATTTTGTTCAGGTGTAGCCTACACGCATCGGTCGCAGCGGGTCTCATGATGGCTTCGTCGTTTCCTTTTCGAATCAACGTCAGATTGTGTTTGAATCCATAGAGAACCTTATTGAAATCTTCCGCAAATCCGAATATGTGTTTCAGAGATATCTTGAACAAAAACGTTCCTTTGGGTCTCGATGTCTTGACGGCGTAGTCGAATCTTAGGGCGGCATCGGTATTTGCTGCACTCATGTCAGCAACGATGTCTTTCACCCACAATTGATTGAGTCCTTTAGATTTCGAAAAATCGTCCGGATACGTCAAGAGTCCGTATATCATGGTGGCTTGTCCAGGATGAAATGCAGATTCTATCTCTTGTCCTGAGAGCATGTATTTTATATTACTGAACAGATACATCATACCATTATTGGCTAGAGTAACCATGTCATCATCGGCATAATCGCTTCCCCCTTCCTTGGTGAGATGCCCCTGTATCACTATGTAACTTTTGCTGGGATGAATGAACAGATCTTCAGAGTTTCGACGTTGATTCTTATTTCACCGGCATTGTTTAGACTGATTCCAGTCACTGGTTCATAATACTGAACTTCATATTTTTGAATGCTTTTGTCTCTCAATATACCTTCGGTTATTTCTAATATATTTGTCATGTTTTTTTTTTTTGTTGTCTGTGTGTGTTAATTCACTTTTTTATTATTAATTGTTTTCTTTTAATTATTAATTTTATTTATTATTTTTTTCTCCTTTTAACTATATATATGCAAAAAATATAAAAGTGAAGGGTTGGTTCTTCAAAATGTTGTCTTCTGCAATTCTTGTTCGTAAAATGTTGCCATGATTTCTCTGCTGTCATCTTCATCATCCTCTAACGCTTTGATTTTGTAAGTCACCGCATCCGTGTAAAATATTCTAAATTTCGGTGATTTGGACTCCTTGATCTTGATCCTTTCAGGATAGAGATTAGCGAACACGCATTTTTCATTTCAAGGATTGCTAGCTTCTGCGGGAGTCATCTTGATCGATCTGTGTTGTGTGTTGTTGTATTCTTGTACATTTTTTCCTTCATGGTTCTATTCCAACGTCCAATCACGTTAGCTTTCCCTTCATTTCGACGATATAGAGGTCGACCAATGGATGAACAGGATGTTGTGAAATTCCTTCCCTTTGTCAACCCACAATTTATCCGGTTTTCGAGAAGACAATGCAAATATGCTCTTCAGAGCCTCGGCCACGCAAGCTCCGATTTATTCTTTAGAGGTCTCATCCATCCATATTTCGAAAACTCATCGATGACCGTCAATATGTATTTAATGCCCTTGTTCTGTTTTGAATGCGATTTCATGTCGACCAGATCGGCCAACCAAATCTGATCCAGACACTTCACAAATACCCTTCTCCTTCAAAATCTACGCATGACGGGCTTGTGAAGTTCGTTCGCCAATGCATTCATTAATAATGTTTTCTGGACATTTTTTTATGACCCCATCTGAATCCACGTTTGGTACTGATCACTTTACAGACCAACGAACCCTCGAGTCTCTCTGTCCTAGTGGTATTTGGTATATTTTTCAATGTCATCAACATGTTTTTATCGCAGATTTGATGACGATTCTCAACGATGGAATGTTTAGCTTAGCACAGATCGTGATGGGGTTGCTCCAAGATTTAGGTGTCAGATCTCGATTCAATCTCTTATTTAATTTCATGCCAGGTCCCGTGAATTGATGTCCTGGCAGATGCATTTTGATGGGTAGATTATTAATCAATTTATTCGTCAAATCAGCACCACATTTGACGAATTGCATTTTTGTCGAACTGCACATTTTACACATTCCGCGAAGCATGGGACTTTTATTTTTTGTCAGTACTTTTTTTTACGTTATCCATATCAGTAACTGTCTTGCATTTGACACAATACATTTTTGGTCTTTGGGGTTTTTTCGTATACATATATTTTAATTTTTTTTTTTTTAATTTATATATAATTTTACTTCTTTTATATATACATTTTTTCAATCGATTTCTTCTGGAATCTTTTTGGGATCCAATAATTTACGAAACAATTGTCTCGCTTCTTCCCTAACTTTTTCCACGAGAGAATCCTTCAATTCTTCCTTGAGAATCTGACGACTCTTGACTCTTATCTTTGCTTTCATGGCTTTGTATTTTTGTTTTTCGTTCAATATGTCGACGAATTCAATGTCTGAAATTCCACCGTTTTTCAATGCCAAAGAGATCTTATATGACACAGAATCGATCTTTTCATTGGCCAAAACGCTGATGTGTTTGTGTTTCTTGGCCTTCATGGATAATTCCTTAGAGAGAAATTTTCCGATTGTACTGACGAATCCGGCAGTCACAGCCAATCCTTCTATGGCCAACACGACCGGAAAAGCAATAATGGCGGTCGACAATAGACTGCTTCCGTCAACGTTCAAACCCTCAGAGGTCATGATGAGAGTTAAATCCACACCACTCACGAATTTCTCTAATCTCGAATATTTCTTATTGAGCGAACAACAAGAATCTCTCTCTTGCATCAGATACAATTGAATTCTATTGATTTGTTCGATTTGATACCTCTGCACCTCAACATCACTACTTTCTGGTGATATAAGTTCTTTCTTCTCTCGACAGCCGAGGCACCTTTTGCACACGATGTGAGGAAATTGTTCATTTATGCAGATCGCGTAAGCATGACACAATGGCCGTCGAAGATCCCGAGCTTTCGATTCCATGGAATTGTTCGTCATAATTTTTATAATTATATAAAAAGAATTCTATTTTTATTATTTATTTTTTTCTATTATTATGAATAGTATACGTTTTTTTTAGTTTTTTTATTTCTTCTATAAATATATAAAAAAAAGAAAGTTTTTTTTGTTAAATGAAAAAAAACAATCATTATTTAATGGAAAAAATTTTTAGCAGTCTCCCCTTTTCCAACAAATATTCCAAAATGCATTCCATATCTTCGGTGGTGACACTTCCATGTGCAAACTTCAATTCTTCCGATTTTGTAGGCTCGGGTTCTCCAATGCAAGACACAAATTGTCTCCAACATTTGTTCACGTCGTCACATCGGGCGTATTCCATTGCAGGCATGAAATACATGGTGATGGTGTCTTCCCATTCCATCAGAAGACACGAATGATCAATGTGATTAAATTCTTTCTCCTCTTGACAACCAAGGCATCTTTCATTCAAGACATGGGGAAGTTGTTCGTTCACGCAGATTGTGTAAGCTCTGCACAGCGCTCTTCGAAGAAACCATGCTCTCGATTCCATGGAATAGTTCGTCATAATTTTTATATAAAAAACCATTTTCTATTCTTATTATTTATTTTCTTCTATTATTTTTGTTTTTTAGTATTATTGTTTTCTCTTTTATAGCTATTATGCTTCTTTTTTTTAATAATAGCACATTTATTCTTCTCATCATCAAACAAATGAATGAATTCTTCTCATCTATTATGATCGCGTGTATTATTATTGGAAAGAGATGACATTTTTTTTTCGAAAGTTGGAGTTTATGCCTCTCGCATTTCGATAAAACCATCATTTTTTTATCATCATCATTAGAATGATACGGGAAATATTGTTTTCTCTCCTTTTGTTTCATTTTTTTTAATTGTTATTTTTTGTGTTTTTTATCATTATTTTTTTGTTTTTTATAATAACACACCCAAAATGGGTATATTCTTAAATGACGAATTCTGACCAAACAATAAACCTTTACCAACTGGTTCCACATTCTCTCCGGTCTTCAGATAGAGACCATCTCTGTGGAAAGCATTGCCACCTTTTCTCATGTCTATGCAACACATGGCTCCTCCCTTCTTAAAAAACAGTCTGTTTCCTCTCTTCTTCAGAAACAATCCTCTACCCATTAATTTGTCGACTGCCAAACTAACGAGTTCCGAAAGAGTTCCCACGCCCAGAGCTGGCAACACCGTTTTCGTGAGATGCTTTGGCGGCGAGTCCCGCCCATAGCGGTAAGAAACCGCCTTTCATTCTCAGATTATATAATGAATAATATGAATTTAAATCTAATGGCCTCGCCTCAATGGCTCAATTGTCTGTGAAGTTTAGCTTTCTGTCCTTCGGATATATTTACGTTTTTAATGATGTATCAACTACTACTCATATTTGTTGCTGTTTTTTTTTGCTGGATTATAATTTTTTTTTTAATTAGAAATATTTCAAGTTGGTGAGTTTTTTAATTATTATAAGTATTATAAGTTTTATTTTTTGTTTTTTTATTTCTTATATAAATATATCAAAAATGAAAAAAAAAATTTGTTAAATGAAAGAAAAAAAATTTTTTTTTTTCTTTCAAATTATATTTATTTTATTTTTTTCATTTACTTTTTTCATATCTCTCTGATATGAAATCGTATAGTCACTCTCTCTCCACAAAGCTCTAAGCTCTATTATCCAGACTGTTAAAACCTAGGGCCTTATGAGTCAACTACATTTCATATACGGAGATCTCCATCCCGATCCGTCAATGTGGTTTCGATGCTCTACAACATGTCCAAGATCATGGGTAGATGGACAAGATTTCTAGGTTTCTCCACGATCTTGTAACCATGAGAAACGTCCAGAAAAAACGAGAAGATCGTAGTCTGAGCGCTACCATCGACGTAACTTCCCGATATCACATTGGCATTCACTAAAATGCTATTGACTGCGAGAATGTGGACCATATTTTCGGATGCGGCATGACCTCGATACATCTTTTGATCAAATCCCAACATCTTACCGATCGAATCTTCCACACTAAAATCCACTCGAAAATTATCTCCCAAGTCTAATATCATCTGTACAGTACTCGTATTGGGCGCAATTCTTATCATCTTGTTTCCATGACCATCGGTCTTCAGTCTCATCTGGATGTGATAGTTCAGATCGTCTATGTCATAACTTCCTTTTGGATTTCGTGCCTCGGACCAATCGACTCCATTGGAATACTTGAACGCATTATTCTTTTCCGTGACATTGGGAAATGAATTGTAAGTCTCGAGATTAACCAACGCCATCTTGTATCTCTTTTCCTTCTTCAGTTCGATGGAAGGTTTGAATTTAGTCATGAATTGAGTCATGTTGTGACTCACTACGATTTGAAAGGATTGTTTTGCAACCGTATTCTTGACTATCTGTTCTAATAGATGATGTTCTGACATTTTTATTATTATTATTTATATATTTTTTTTATATTTTATCGATATTGTTTTTTTTATTTTCGTCTCTATTATTATTAGGAATATAAAAAAAATCGTCGAATCCACTTCGATATTTTCCATTGTTAAATTCACTAGTCAAATCGATCATCACGAAATTGTGAAGTCCTATGTCCTACACCTTCTTACAAAATCTCCTGAATTCTTCCCTACTCATGTCATTGGCCACATGATCTCCATAAATGTGATTGAGATTCTTGAGATCCTGACGAAAGAGACACAGAAAATTAGCATTCTCCCTTATCGTCTGTCTGGGCATTCGAAAATAATTCTGAGACAAATAGAAACAATCCACGTTGCTGTGACGTCCTCAAACGTAATACGATTCGCATCGATTCTGTCTCTCCAACAGTAAATCGTTGAAGATCATGAGATTCTTATTCTCCGACTTCAACTGTCTAGGATCGGGAACGTCGTCGGCATTCTCATAAAACTGACAGTCCACGTTCGAACACTCCAAGTTTCTCTTGGTCAGTTCTCGCGCTGTTCATTCCAATATATTCGTCTCGATTGTCAAAGAGTCTCAACATAACATCCTTGGGTAATTTAAGCATCATGCACTCTCTAAGCAATCTGTATTCCGGTTGAAAGAGACTTTTGCCAAAACGAATAATCTGTCAATAATCCAACCAACCAGTTCGCAACAATAGATTCATCAAGAGATTGGTCTTTCCGCAATTTGATTTTCCCACTATTAGACCTCTTATGCCCTTGGGAAAGAACTCGTCGTTCGACCTCTTGGTCATCACGTCATTCCAAGACATGTCTTTCATATTCATTTTTTCTCTAGTTTGTCTTTTAGTATGTTTTGAATTTTTTTCTATTTTTTTTATATTTTAATTTCTATTTTTTATATATATATAAAAGTTTTTTTTTTTATTATTTATAAATCACTTTCAATCCCGATCCTTTCATCATTTTAGCTAATTCTTGTATCGGTACGACATCATTATAGAAATGTCTCCAACTTTTTGGTTCGATTCTCCATCGTTTGGCAGGTTCTGGAGTTATCAGTTTATTAATCAAAGCGTTGGCACCTCTCTAACCGGCTTCTGAAGCTATTCTACCGCTCGCTTCAGTCGCAGCATTCTTACCCGCATCGATCGCCGTTTTCTTTCCGATTTTGAGAGCGCTCTCGTCGACCTGTTTTGTGACGTCGCCGGTGAATTTACGAGTTAAAAATCGCATCATCGAATCCACGATGCCCGATCCGTCGTAGACGTAAGATCTAGCGAGCGTATCCCCGGTTATTTATCACTAACATTTTTTTTTAATTATTATTATTTTTTTTTTTTTTAAATATTTATTTTTTATTTACTTAATATTGTTGGCATCGGGACCGCGCAGAAGAAATATCATGTCGGTTATTCCCTTTCCAGTCGTCGATTTCACGAAATACTCGCCCCCTTCCATATGTGTCCCACCACATGTTTCCACCTGTAACCTCTCCTATCCTTCGGTCTCGTCTCTTTGGGATCGTTGTTCTTCTTCATGGAGTGAGTCTGAACCAGAATGTACCTCTCCTATCCTTCGGTCTCGTCTCTTTGGGATCGTTGTTCTTCTTCATGGCGTGAGTCTGAACCAGAATGTCTCCGTAATTATTCAAATCCTCTTGGGTGTAATCGCCGGGTCTCTTGTGAGAGAGCAGAGAGTGCAATCCGTCGGTCATTTCGTACCTGTTCGGACCGACGGTCAAATAGTCGCCTTCAAAACATATTTGCGTGTCACCAACGAAATCGTCATCACCTTCTTGACGAAATCCGTAAATCGCATCTTTTTCTCTACTGTCGTCAGATCTGACGCTACTCGCATCGGTCTCGATCCTCTCCGGAGTGTCGAACAAACTTTTCGACGTAACACTGCCGAAACTACTCGGATCGGTCTCGATTCCCGTCGGAATGAAATCGGAGAAAATTCTCGGTGCTGAAGTAATGGGAATCGAAGCGGTCATCCTCAGAGAACCTTCTTTTATGGGTCTCAATTCCTCGACGATCTCTTTCCTATCTAGTTCCTGAACTTCGGTGACGGGTCTGAACAACTTGGTCGTCTCTCGTCTCAATCCCATCTCTCCCAATCGCCTGGCCCTGTCCTGTGTCTGAATATTCCTTACTCCGTATTAATTTGCGAACCTGCTCGTCCCTTCGCTTCGAATCTCCGATGTGTAGAAACATTGTTTTTATTTATTATTATTTTTTTCTATCTTTTATTTAATAAAAAATAGTTATTTTTTTTGTTTGTATTCTTATTTATTTTTTTTTGAATGTTGTTTTATATATATCTTTTGTATTCTTATTTTTTGAATGTTGTTTATATACATATTTTTAAAAAAAACGATTTTTATCATCCGTCTCACAACTCGTAATATCTACATAATCATGGATTGGTGCGGGCCAACCTCGCACGTTTCAGACTCCGCGAGCTATCTCTCTCTCTCCTGGCCAAAAACCTCTCTACGTCATCGATGACTGATTCGAGCCCGCCGATAAATTCACCGCTCGATTCGGACTGTGTTTTTTCCGCGGGAATCGCCGTTGGATCGTTAGTATTTCATTCGCACCGGTGGTGTTTTTTGGTGGTATTCAGTCGAAAAAATTCACCTAGAATGGTGGTCCGTGTTACCTCTGCGAAAAAGCGAGTGTTTTCCCGAGATCGGTCGTGTCAGATTTACGAGCCCACCAAAAAGTGAATTTTTAAGAGGGAGAATTTTAAGAGTTTGTCAAAATTCCGTAGCCAGCCTAACGTTGACCGTTAGAGAAATCGAACGTCGAACCCACGACACCTCGTCTACCGTCACCCATTGTAAGAATCAGGAAAAAGTGACGATGTGAACGTGGACGTGTCACATCGAACAAATCCATACAATTCCATCGTGACGAACGCGATTTGCTAACAAAAACTAAGTTTTTGGTGAGGTTCGATCGAGACAAAAAATTTAGTCGGCTCAAAAGGGCCATTCCACACTACTAACCTGTGTACAGATAAAGGAATTTAATTACTTTTGAGGCTGATTGCAGCTTCGAAAATAGTCCCCCCTTAGTCCTTATAGCGTCGAGTGTCGCTACCTTCAATGCAGAATTGTGTTTTGTTTTCAAGTGCATTAGGGAAAATATATGCTGCGATGTAAGTGTAGGGAAATCAGTTGCATTTGTATGATGAATTGCTGTTGCTCTCGTCCGCCAATCTCCCCTCCACTCATTTCCCACAACCTTGATCTCGTTTGTCATAGCCCGGCACAATTATCCTTGACCATACTTCATATATGCTATAACTGAGCGATACCTAAATACCCACCGGCTCCATTTCTTTCGCAGTAACACTACCTGCTCAGATTGTAGCTTATAAATATTTTCTGGAACCGCAGTGCTTCATGGTGGATGATTCAGCGTATGACAGTTTATAAACTTTTTTCATGCCCAGACGCAATACCTTTGTACAATAGCAGCATGCTCAGAAGTGGCGTATAACAATGGGGATGTGGTCAGAGCGTTGGCCTTGTGTGGGCGTAATCTCCGATGCTATGAGTGGAGTAATAACTGACACGACTGCTGCGTGTCATTGAAGATTCTGAATTTTGTCATGCTGTGCATGTGGCTCGAGCCTTCAGATCAAGTGGCGACAATGGATGTCTGGAGTCGATCCTGCGGTTCAAGAATAATCAAACAATTGTTGATAGTAGCTAATAGCAGCTGATGGTAGCCATATTGCAAAGTTCGTCACGTGGGAGGTGATGCTTTGACTGTTCTCCACTTTGCACTCCTAAACAACGTTTTATCCGTACCCAGGGATGCATGCGTGGGCGGGTATGGGCATTGCCCATTGATCTCGTTGTCGCGTCCCAGGACGAGGATGCAACGTTGAACTACAACCACAGGTAAGGAGGATTATCTCTTCGTCGCAACACTTTCCCACTGTCTGATACTTCGTCCCTTTTATTTTCATGATGTGAAACAATCATATTACCAAGTAACTCTACAGTTAACATTTTACTATAGCTGTACTTTTTATGGAAATGGCGGGAAGACAGCCAGTCTGTCTATGTCACTTCCATACAGCAAATATTTTTCTAGATATTTTCATATTTTCTATATTTTTATTACTTTTCCAAAGTGTGATTTACTGGGATTTCCCAGTTTGATTATAAACGATAACTTAACAAGGGAATTACGCAATCAACAATTGGGTCATGTATCCGTGCGCGCACATGAAGACGCTTTGCCGTGCGTGTAATGGGACTTCATTGTTTTTTTGTTTTTTAACCCTTCACCTACATGAAAAGCAGACGACCCTTGCCAAAATATTCTTGAATAACTTATTTTTTTCATTTTTTGTCTCCAAAACACGAGCTCGCTCCAATGAGTGGTCAAAACCTATGTTTTAGAGACAAAAAATGAAAAAATAATGAAAATGAATTGGCGATTTTTGAGAATAGCGCTGGCCGTTACGTTAGGTATAGGGTTAAATAATATAATTATCGTTAATAATGAAAAGTAATAAACAGAGTAATCGCTTGACTGGACTGGTTACGTGAAATAATTCATTCGAGGCGAGGGACTATATTGTAAAACACTAGTGCGCATTCGCGCACTCGTGTTTGTACAACGTCCCTTTCCTCTAATGAATTATTTCACGTAACCACTCAAGCGATTACTCTCTCTGTAATTACGTATTTATTATCTATATTCTACAAATAAATAAAGTTCCATTTATTCGTTCGTTCTTTCGTTCGTCTGTTCGTTTGTTCTTTCGTTCTCTATCATTCGTTCGTTCGTTCGTTCGTTTTTTCGTTCGTTCGTTTGTTCGATCGTTCGTTCTTTCGTTCGTTCTCCCCTCGCTCGTTCGCTCACTCTCGATCGTTCGTTCGTTAGTTCCTTTATGCATCTAATCTTTTACCGAATTGTACTGTAGATCTATAAAATTTCTGAGTACTAGGCAATAACGACAAAGACCAAAATTTTATATTGTACTCCACAGTAGATCTTGTCGAGTGCTGATCTGGAGGTTTTCATAGACAGTGGAAATGTCACGAAAATGCTTTAATTATTTCCCAAACACAATATGGCGAGGACAACATACACAGCATTTTTAACCGAAAAGCTCCGATATTGCAACTTTTTTTAACTTTCTGAATCCGAGAGACCTTCTGAATCTGAGACGGCGCGCGAGATCATTGATTCATTCAATAAACAGATCCACCTTGTTTAACCTTCTGAATCCGAGAGACCGCTTCTCCGTCAGGGATCGTAGTAGGACCTGAATTCATAACTTCTCCGTGAATTCGTATTCCAGACATATCAATATTTTCAACGTGTAGCCCTAAGGTTGCACATTCAAAATATTTATATGTCTACCCACAAATAACAAATATTGACTTTTTCAACTGCTAGCACTAAACCGTTGTGGGGGATACCATCAAGGTTCAAATGGTTAAACCATGGCTGATAACCTCTTGTCCAAATAAAAGGTTCCGTAAGCTGTGATTTACAATAGATAAATGAAAAAAGTATATTTCCGATTTACCAGGTAAAGTGTTAAACGAGGTACATTTTTTTTATCCATGAGTTATGTACATCACATGAGCGCGTAAATTACCGTCAACTGTGTGCATATTTTTGTTATGATTCCTAATGTTCATCAGCAAAAAATGTTTCTTTGTAGATTTTTTACGTAACTTTTTCACACATTTACCATTTCTTTGAACTGTAAAAAAGTTTGGGTGAGTTATGCAATGATATTTGAAAACTGGGTGGTTTAAATAAAGAATTTTATAAGGGACAAAGCCTCAGTTTTAAAAGGAAAACAGTCGGTAAATATTCGAGGGAGGAAGTTAAACTGCTGTAGCTAAAGTCTATACAAACAGCAGACTTTTACCATGCTTAGAAAGCATTTGTAATCCATCAATTAAATTTTACCGCGTTGTTCTTTCCGAACCCGTAATTTGAATGGTTGAGGACCGGTCGACTCCTTGCTCTAATCTCAGGTAAATTCATTCTTACCGTGCTCTAAATATCGGACGCGGGTCACTTAGAACATGTTTGTATCCAAGGTGCGCGCCAGCAACGGCGCTAAACCGCTCCTATCTCAAATCAAGTAGCAGCGTTAATTGGATCATGGAAAATAGACCGAGATCGAAAATGACATTTTTTATTGTTTTTCTTCAAATAAAACGGGTTTGGAGCTTCGGGGCTCGTTGACAAATGGTTGTCCATAATCAAATTCCCGAATGTCCAACTCAACAAGAGACGTTTATCTCCCAAATATACTACGCAAAAATGTTGAACGACTTAAACATTTCGGTGTCAATGACAGAAAATTAAAACCATAATGAAAAGCAATATATCACGTGAAAGTTAATTCATTTTGCCAAGCGAATGGTCGCCTCAGACAAATTCATCGAGGAGGGTACGTGGTATCACCCGACACGTGCACGAGGGATCGGTAACCACCACCGACTTTTAAACACGCTAGATACCGCTGCCTAATATCGAGACAGAGAGTATAAACCTGATCCGCCCATCCCTGGACAAAAATGTTACACCAAATTTCAAGCCACCTTTCTTGCGCACATACCAGTCTGATATTGCCTGAGCAGACGGGCTTTCTCAGTAGTAGATACCAAACTCCGCGAGGCATTGTTTAGGGGTGTTTAAAGTGGCGGATGTGACAACCGTTACTTATTCCCAGTTCCTTATTCGACATTCGTGATCAACCGATATAATTAATCGATAACGAATGTCGAATAAAGAACTGGGAATAATTAACTGTCGTCACGTGCCCTTTAAAGTGCATGAAAGTCGAATAATAAACAGACGGCGCGCGAAACCATTCATTCATGGGAATAAACAGATCTAACTACGAACTGCACCGAGATCCCATGCGGTACATGTTGCTAGTCAATTTTATTTTTCATAACAATTCCCCTGGCCTATTTATTGGGTGCTGTAGTGGACACCGGTGTACGTAGGCCAAATTCAAAATTACTATTTTCTCGTGGATTCATGTCTTTCATAAAATATTCGACCAAATATACTTTCGAACAAGTTGGAAAACGGTCATGGCGCAATTTTGTTGCGTGTAGTATAGTTTCCTGATGTCAGAACAAATCTTCAAACTTCGAACCCATATATATATGAGCGGCAAGTAAACTTAGAAACATTGAGCTGACATGGAATGGAAGATGCCACCAGGATTCAAAGTCAATCAACGGGTTAATAGCAATTAAAACACAGAGACGCATTAGAACTCTCCGAGATACCGATCTGAACCTGTTGTGCAATGCGCGTTACTTACAGAGAAATATTCACTTTTATTGATTGATTTTTTAAAATTTAGTTTATGGTATACATAATACATAAGAAAATACAGTAAACACGTTGAACATAGTGGTAAAATATAATAGACAGCAATTGCTTTGTAAAGAAATACAAATAACAGCGTACGTATACCTTAGGGAGATGGCATAGCCAGATTGGTTGTCTACCTGTCAACTCCCTGTTAACTATAAAGCTTGCGTTTGTGTCAGGCCAACAATTAGAAAAAAACACAGTGTAGTTATTTGCAAGCACTATGTTTTCATATACACTGAGCACGGTAGGCGCAAATGAAATATACTGAGTCAAAAAAGAAAGTATAATAGAAACAAATGTGAAAAATAGCATAAAGGATGAAATATAATAGTTCTAATGTTGCATGTTTGTGGAAAAGAAGTCGTGCAAATTGTTTAATGACATGTTGTTGTTGTCCATCCAACCGTATACCATTTTGCTACGGATTTCAAAATACCGCGTGCTACCCGCGAATGTCAAATTGAATGGGTGACTGACGATTTTGTTTGTGTTATGTTGTGCTAGAGAGCCTAGGTTAATAAGAAAACACGCTAGTTTTTGTCTTCCGACATATTAAAAAATGCCAAGGTTAGCCGAAAATCAGAGGCTGCGTGCCATTGGTATGCATGAGGCTGGGATACCTGCAGGTGAGCTCGCTACTGAGATCGGAGTCACTGTGGCCACTATTCACCGTACCATGGGAAGGTATAGAACCATTGGATCTACTGCCGACCAACCGCGTCCAGGTCAACGAAGAGTGACGACCCCTGCACACAAGACCAACACATCAGGGCGTCTCACTTGCGGGATCGCTTCCTTTCGGCAAGAGGACAGCAGCAATTACTCCTGGTGGAATTAACAACAGAATCAGTACACAAACAGACTCACTGAACACGGCATCGGAAGCAGGCGTCCATACCACGGACCAATCCTTACCCAACGTCGTCGTACCGCCAGAATGGAATGGGTACGTCAGCTGTTCGCTGGACTCAGCAGCGTTGGAGCGCAGCTCTTTTTAGTGATGAATCACAATTTTGTCTACAGCGCGCTGATGGTAGAGCAAGAGTGTATGCCGACGAGGAGAACGGTTTTCTGATGCTTGCGAGCGGGAATGCGACCGTTTCGGCGGGGGTAGTGTAATGGTTTGGGCAGGACTTTCCTTGCATCATCGAACGCCGTTTATCTTCATCGATGGTAATCTGAATGGACAGCGATATGGGACGAAATTCTTAACGCTGTTGTTGTCCCGTTCTTCAACGCTAACGCCGGATTGCAATACAATGCCCGATGTCACGTGGCCCGTACCTGTCGTGACTTTCTTGAGGAGCAGAGCATCGAACTTCTTCCCTGGTCCCACTTTCGCCAGATTTGTCGCCAATCGAGCATCTTTGGGATCAATTGGACCGACGGGTACGACTTCATGATCTTCAGACCTTAGGCGATTTACGTAATGTTCAAAGGCAGGAATGGAACGCAATACCACAGAGTGACATCCAAAAACTTATCAGGTCCATGCGCCGTCGATGTCTTGCCATCCAAGACGCAAACGGTGGACATACACGCTATTCACTGCATGTGTGAACTTTTCATTTCACCCCATGTCTGAATTGCGACGTCCTGATGTGACACTGGCAACAGTAAGAACATGGAATTATGCAAATTCATACATCTAGACTCGAAATATGAATTTACAATAATTTGTTTGGTATTAAAGTCGATAATGCTAAAAAGTGCTCCCCAAAGTTTATTATACTTTCTTTTTTGACTCAGTATACAACATAATATCAAAACATTAGGCTATTTCATTTTTTTCTAGCGGTTTTCGCTCTTTGATACAGTGTCTCATCTTCTTCTGATATAGGTTACCTACTACACAAATCGTATCTGTTAATAACACAATTGACAAGGCCTATATTGGAAGCATCCATGAAAAAGTCGATAGGATAACTAGAGATATATACTGAGTCAAAAAAGAAAATATAATAAAATTTGAGGAGCAAAGTTTTTAGTATTATCGACATTAATCCCAAACAAATTATTATAAATTCATATTTGGAGTCTAGCTGGTCCGTGTATGGACGCCTACTGCGTGTTCACCGAGTCTGTTGCGGACAGTCTGTGCACTGATTCTATTGTTAGTTCTACCAGGAGTAATTAGTGCTGTCCTCGTCGCCGGAAGGAAGCGATCCCGCAAGTGAGACGCCCTGATCTGTTAGTCTTGAGCTGGGGTCGTAATTGTTGGTCGACCTGAACGCGGCTTTCGGCAGTAGATCCAATGGTTCTATACCTTCCAATTAGACGCTGAATAGTGGCCACAGTGACTCCGAACTCAGCAGCGAGCTCATCTGGAGGTATCCCAGCCTCATGCATACAAATGGAACGCAACCTCTGATTTTCGGTTAACCTTGGCATTTTTTAAAATGCCAGAAGACAAAACTAGCGTGTTTTCTCATTAACCCTGCTTTCTAGCACAGAATAACACAAAGGAAATCGTCGATCACCCATTCAATTTGACATTCTCGGGTAGCACGTGCTATTTTGAAATCCTTAGTAAAATTGGATTCGGTTTGGTGGACAACAACAATATGTCATTAAACTCTTTGCACGACTTCTTGTCCACAAACATGCAACATTAGAACTATTATATTTCATCTTTTTTGCTATTTTTTCACATTTGTTTCTATGATACTTTCTTTTGCGACTTAGTATATATAAGTTGGAGAAAACTCGATTATTAACTGGTGGAGTGCTGAATTATTTTATCTCCATAACCAGATCTGTAAATTATAAGGTCTATTGTTCATAAAAGTTAAATTGTTTACTGGAGAATACATATGGACATTCTCCAGTGTACCAAAAAAAATTTATACTTATAAAAAACATACATTTAACTGCGGTGAATCATTTATAAAACTACTACTCAGAACAAAAGCGACTATGGTGGCTTTCAGCACTTAGCCAGTTAAGAATGTATCAAAAAATTAAAGTCTTGGAAACGCCAAATTCTGAAACTGTTAATATGCCTGATAGATGGCAATTGAGTACCCAAACAATCTACGAAATATGGGTTATTACAATTCCCATTATTATCATACGATCTTGGCAATTTTTTATCAAATCCTTTTAAAATGTGCCTCTAAGTGGAAAATAGAAAAGTCTTTCATCCATTGTGTTCCACATTTTCGGGTAAACAATGTTGGAAGGGCATCTTAGGAAAATTGTTAAAAGATATGGGAGATTATTATTTCTCCAGTCAAATAGACACAGAGACGTATTGAGGACAAAAAGATAGCTAACCCTTAATTTGTTTTCTTTTTAGGAACAGTGGATCTGTGTGAAAATTATATCGCGCATTAAAATTCTCATAGAACGTGTCTGCATTAAAAACAGCTTATTTATGTTTTTCGAGTTTCCCCAAACATGAATCCCATACAACAAATGACTGTGCACCAAATTTGAAATATGATCCTCATATAAAAGATGCCCATCAGTATGTATGACTAAAATCTTTAATGCCAATTTGTTTAGGTGAGATACAACTCTATCTATTTTCTTATTATTTATAACAATATCACTGAGCAACTGAACTACGCTCCGATTGCTGGGGTTTATTATGACAAATTTGGTTTTAGTAATATTGCAGAGGAGGAGTAATTAGCCGAACACCACAGAAATAGCTTTTCAAGTTCAAGATTAATATGGTTTACATGAATATTTATGTCTGGTCCCGATGGATGAACTTTAAATGACACTAGATTTAAGACTGAAGCCTTACAAAGGCCATTAACATACATAGAAACAGATTCGACCCTCAGTTGGAGCCCTGTGGCACTCCAGAGTTAACTGTGGTTGTGGAAGACTCATGATCTCCGAATGCGACGTTTTGTTGTCTATTGTACACATAACTCTTGAACCATTGTAAGCTAACTCCGCGAATACCCTAATATTCCAACTTGCTTAATAAGATACTGTGATTTATCGTATTGAAAGCCTTTGAGAGGTCTTTTATTATTTCCCTCAGCAATATGACTCAGTACTTGCAGAACGGGATGAAAGTAGAGAAAAAAGGCAAAATACACACTGGCCGATAATTTTTGACGTTATGTGGATCGCCAGATTTGTAAATCGGAATCACTTTAGCGATTTTCATTTTGTCGGGGAAGACACCCTGTTCAAATGAGATATTAACAATGTGAACACGTGAGGACGCTATTACGTATATGTTTAACCAGGAACGGGGAGATGTTGTCACGATCTCTGCTCCTTTTGGCTCTCTTGGATTTTACAGCATCAATCACTTCTTGTTCAGAAGTTGAATTCAGGAGGAAAATATTAGTGTAGCTGTAGTGTAGTGCAGCTGCCAAACATGGTATCAGTGAAATAATTATTAGATCTTTCTATCCGACTTCTTGTTTGGTTTCATATATGCATAAAGAAGTTATTAAACTTATGAGCAATACTAACTGGATCACTGATACTTTTGTTCCCTACAGTGATATGAAACGTGTAATTGTTTGCCTTTTTGATACGCCATTTAGAGTTTTCCACGTATTACGAAAGTTATTTCGATTTTCCTTAATATTTGTTTTTAAGGTAGCGCTTTGCTTTGTCTTTTAATTTTATTGAATGTTTGCAGTATTTGTATTGTTATTTATATTCTGCTCAGTGGGGACTTTAATTTGCGGTGACAAAATTTCATCTTGCTGTTTGTGGATACTAAAAGACCCCTGGGCATCCAAGGCTGCCGTTTTACGAATTTACTACTCAGCCGAATTTGTTGCAAGGGGAATGGCTGTTCAAATGCATGGCAAATTAAATTCATAAAAGTATCATAAGCTACATTTGGACACGGTGAATCTAAAACAGGTGTGAAGTCACTCTCTGAGAGAATGTTGTCAAAATTTTGCTTCATCCTGATTGATTTTACGTCTTAATACGGATGCTGGGTTAACCCTTTACCTAACATGAAAAGCAGACGACACTTGCAAACAAAATTCTTGAATAACTATTTTTTTCGTTTTTGCCTCAAAAATATAGGTTATGCCCCCTCTTTGGAACGAGCTCGACGAGCTTGTTCCAAAGAGGGATCATAACCTATGTTTCTGAAACAAGAAATGAAAAAAAATAATGAAAATTAATTGGCGATTTTTGTGAATAGCGCTGGCCCGTTTGTTTTTTTTTTTTTGTTTTTTTTTTTGACGTTGCGTTGGGTAAGGGGTTGAGGGTCTTCCTGTGATCCATTTCGATCAGACGTTACTTATTACAATTCCGCAATTAATGGTGTTCTTTATATGATTCGAATAAATATGATCAACCAGTGTTGCCGAGTGCGTGGTTATTGTGGTAGGTCAGGTGATGAACGGTAAAAACTCTTGACAAAACATTAAATCTGAATAGCTAGATTTTTGCTGATGGGATACCAACTTTAAGAGATCTATGTTTATGTCTGTCACAATGTACGGCGGTTTCTTTTCCCCAATGAGTGCGTCTGTAATACAATTTAA